>CM052141.1:2977789-3023854 GCA_028454255.1 Halictus ligatus | reverse complement strand
TCCGACAATTCTTCTAATTGGAGACTTTTGCCTTTGGACGTGGGTAGATTGTATGCTTTGTTTTTTAAAACTAAGTTACCGAAGTTTAACAATCGACAATTTTTCTATTAGAATTAGAAACTTCAGCCTTTAAAACGGGAGGAATTAGATTGCTGTACAATTTTTTTTACATCGAGTTATAAATGTTTGAATTCCGACAATTCTTCTAATTGGAGACTTTTGCCTTTGGACGTGGGTAGATTGTATGATTTGTTTTTTAAAACTAAGTTACCGAAGTTTACTAATCGACAATTTTTCTATTAAAATTAGAGACTTCAGCCTTTAAAACAGGAGTAATTAGATTGCTGTACGATTTTTCTACACGAAGTTACAGGAGTTGAAAGATGAATAATTTTTCTCGAGTAGATTAATAATCTTTTAACGTCATAAAGTAGTGTAACTGGTATTAGAAATGGGTTTCAGCTTTCCGTTTACAGACACGAGGTGAGAACGATCGAAGAAAAGGCGTCTGCGAGAATCTGTAGCTGGTTCAGTGTACGACCTATTCTACTAGAAGAGAAGGGGAGGGAAAGAGAGAGAGAGAGAGAGATCCCGTCTGTCGCCTAATGTTTATCGGTACATATACAATATATACACAGGTGGAAAGGTACCGCGGGAGAACTATCGGAAAGTACTTTGCATCGACAGAGGTCCGAGAGCTGTTTCGCGATTGGAAAGCCATTCGTATCGTCTTAAGGGGAAGTTTAAATGTTTCCTGGCGCACTATCTGTCTCACGGAATGTATCCTCGACGCGTGCTGCGACGTTCTCGCGTCCCTCAGCTGCCATTTATTGCAACCCCTTATTTCAGTCCTGCACACGCAATATCTCTTTTCTAAGTCTTCTAAGTGCAAAAGAATAGAGACGAGAAAACGTGCTGCTTCTCTGACAGATTCCAAGACAAAGCTAATATGACAGGACAGAAACATGAAGATGATTTTACGGATGATAAATACGTAAAATCTATAATCTTAGTGAAGTCTACGATGATAATTTATTACGGGGAAGGATCAAAGTAAACTGTATGCAAATATAGGATCTTGCAGAGTACTGGAAAATACACAGACAAGGGCAACGTCTCTCAGCTAGTAAATCACGAAGAACCAGAAGTGTAGAAGAGACGCGAAGGTCGCAGTAAAAGGGACGAACGCTGTCCTAGGACAACAGTTAGGCGACGAATCAATCCGATGATCCCAGCAGAGGGATTAAAGCGATCCGCGCCACGGGACGACACTGTCCTGGCCAGCAGCCAGCTTAATCGTAAATGGAACGGCGGTAACAAAGTAAGAGATGAGCTGGGGTAGGTCAGGGTTGTGCCGTGGTCGGGTCATGGTTCTCGTTTCCACAGCCCTTCCAGCGAGACAGTGGTCAAGGCTCGAACGCTTCCACGGGAATCAGGTCAACTTCTCTCTCTCTCTCTCTCTCTCTCTCTCTCTGTGTTTCTCTTTCTCCCCCTTTCTCTCCGTTTCACCTAATTTCTCATTATTTCTCTCTCCCGCGCTCACGTTCTCTCTGTTTCAGTCCGTTTCGCTCGTTTTCATTTTCTAGGGAACAAAAGCATAAGATGAAAAATATATAGGAGCGAAAAATATGCGATGAAAAGCGAACAAAAAATCGCAAATCCAACTTCAGGGCTTCATCGCGAAGGAAAGATCTCAATGTTGAAGTTCGCAGTGATTTTAATCGCGACAAAAAATTCTGCAGCTCCGCGGTTCCATAATTAAATCTTTTGAAATTTCAGAGAGACACGAGTCAATTTACGGGAGTGTAAAATATGCGATAAAAAGCGAACAAAAAATTGTACGTCAAATTTTAAAACGTCGTTGCAGAGAGGAAACTTCAATTTTGAGGTGCATGGTGATTTCAATCGGGAAAACAATTTTTCAACCACCACAGAGTCGGTTGAATCTATTCAAATTTGGAGAGATACGAATCAATTCGCCGGGGTGAAAAATATGCTGTGAAAAGCGAACAAAAGACCGTAAATGAATTTTTAATAGCTCGTTGCAACGACGTGGCTTTGACCTTCAAATTTATGGTACATTCAATCGTCTCTCTCTCTCTCTCTTTCTCTCTCACTGTATGTGTGCGTGCGTAGAGAACTATTATTATCGATTCTCTCGCACACCATGGTCTGGCAACATTGTGGACCATTCGGGAATGCTTTGGATTTGTTTCGCAACCGTGTTATGTCAACGTGGTGTTGGTTATGGTCGCGCTAATGCTTCCCGATCCACTTCGAAATTCTGTTCGGAGGAATTCGTGATAATAGAACATTAATCGCGAACGTTGTGACCCTATCGGTATTATCATAGATCGTGGACCGTGTGCAAGTTTATTGTAATTGTTTTCGGTGTGGGTAATTGTTTACGAAGGTTTGATGAGAGTCTTGAAGCTCGTTTTTCTTGGAAATGTAGCTTGGTTATGGTTCTGTTAAAGTTTGTTCAGAATAAGCGTTTCGAGAGTAGAAGTAAGGAGTGCCGGAAGTTTGTTTTACTTTATAACTTGTTATTATAACTTTACGAACTTTGCGCTACTGGCTGGAGGTAAGGAGAGGAGACTGTATCTATTTTCATTTTCAACTGTTACAGTATATGTCCGTGGGTATTAATTTATCGGATAATTTCCTGTAAATCTTTTTACCCCTTCAATAATAGCGAATCCAATGATTGGAAAGTGGTTGTTCTGCTCTTAAAATGATATTGAGATCAGGGTACGATTACACTAACAGAATGCGTAGACTTGTAGATTGTTGCAGAAGAGTTACAGAAATGATCAAATGGTGTTCTATCAAACTGCCTCTAAGGTTTACATTGTAAGCCGAGAATTGCTCTTCCAATAATAAGTCTTCTAACATTGGCAAACGTGAAACAATCCGATATTATAAAATCTTGTCTGTTGAAAAATCTAAGCTTGATTAAATCAAAAACACAACCTCCTGTCGAAGTGTCAGTACGCAACACTTTCTTAGCAGAATAGTATTATAAGAGACCAGAAGATCGGAAAGAAAAAGATCAAGAAAAACAAAGTTGAATCTACTGTTCTCCAAGACCCTATCTGAAACCCGAAAGCACCAAAAAGCACATTCTAAACCACAGAAGGAAAATCCACCCTAACAGATCTCCCCCAATCCCCACAAACAAAAGATCACGAGGACCAAAGACAAAAAGACCGGAAGACCAAAAGGGAAAATCAAGAGAAACAAAATTCAGTTTACTGTCCAAACACCCTGCTTAAAGCCACGAAAAGAACACACAAAACCACAGAAATACAAGCCACCCTAGCAACTCACCCAATCTCGACGAACGAAAGGTCAAATGCAAACAAAAAAAGAAGAATCAAGAGACACAATACAAAATCCATGCAATCACCTCCTGGTCGTAGTCGTCGACGATCTCGTCGGTGATGGCCTCGTTGGAGGCGACATCCTCGTCGGAGTCGTTGACAGTGATCACCTCCTTGGAGTCAAAGTTGTTGGCAGCGGCCGGTCCGGCGGCTTCCGCGATAGTCAGCGAGGCGACGGCAGCAGAGGCAGCGGAGGCCTGGGTCGCCGTGGACGCGTTCGAATTTCTAGTGTCGTCCCTCGACATCGCCTCATGCGACTCGGCGATGGCCTTCAGCTCGTCCTCGTACTCGTCCTCGGCCTCTCCTTCGTCCTCGCCTTCGTAGTCCTCCTCCTCCTCCTCCTCTCGTCCGTCCCCTTCCTCGTCGTTCTCCGCCCCTTCCCCGTCGTCATCGGGCCGATCCTGTTCATCGGCCTGCTCGTTTGCGGCTGGCTCGACTCGCTCGCGCTCGCCTAACGTCCGGGGAGGATGTCCTCGATTGATAGCACCCTCCACCGGGCTGCTGGACGTCGTGCTGTTCACCTGGCAGTTCGTCACGGACTGCGAACAGTTTCAGAACGGAGTTGAACGGAGTTGAACGGAGTTATCGAGATAAATTATTCGAGAGATAATCGTTAACACAATCAACACTCGATATATGTCAACAACATTGTTCTTGCCGGCGTCGTGTATCGTCCGGGAGACATACCCGAGTTATGTTTGCACTCCTCGGTGTCCGAGGCCCCTCGCGCGGTACACCCTGCGATAGTGGGGATAATTCCGCGACGTTTATCGTCCAGGTCTTGGCGACATACAGTCTCGGTCCAATTTGTATCCGTACGCTCTTAAAAATCGCATAACTTTGTCAATATTGGAATATATTGCTTGAATTTTTTTGAGGAGTTAGAACAATTGGATCGCAACGTAAAGTGAACAAAAATTTTTACAAAAATTGCGATTGGTCGAAAGTGCAGAGGAAATAGTAAAAGTTGTATTTTGCAACTTTTCTATGTGGACTTGCATTGAGAATGTAGAAAGTACGATTTGTAGATCTGTATGAATTATACATGTTCTGAGAATTTTATCAGAATCGGTGAACGTTGCGATATTCCCCGAGAAGGTCAAAATTCTGCGAATTTTTCTCTTAAGTTTTCATCGTTAAATGTTTGTAGCTCAGTGCAATGTTGACCGATTTAGATGAAATATTCAGAATATAGATAATTCATACAGATGTACAAAACGTACTTTTTAAATCTTTAATATAAGCCAGCATAAAAAAGTTGCAAAATACACCTTTTAGTACTTTCTCTGTAATTTCGACCAATTGCAATTTTAATCAAACATTTCCCTCACGTTACGTAGTAACCCAATTGTCCTAACTTCTAAAAACAATTCAAGTAGTATAGTCCAATATTGACAAAGTTATGCGATTTTTAAGAGCGTACGGATACTTATTGGACTGACTGTATATAGAGAAATCACTGTATTCGGTTATTGCGAGATTCTCGAAAAGTGTGCCAATATTATTACGCACTATAATTATGAAGATACTAGGACACTTGTTATAGCAAAGAGTGAGGCAACACGTTACCGAAATCCTCGACCTCGACCGTCGCGCATCGCAATAAGTGAAGGACTGCTCGTTAGGCGAGTCGTGGCCCCGTTTAGGGGTGGGGGATTAACCTTGTGCAGAGGGTAGTGGAACGTGACCATTTCTTTTGTGTCAGATGGATAAGACACACCAGGCATAAAAATAGTCTTCGTACACGCAATTCTTTCCTGTGCCTGCTACACTTTCGTGCGATTTTTCTTTTATAAACAGGAAAATGGGTCATCGATACCATCTGGACAACTGATATCATTTTCTTAACGTAACAATTTTTTTCATATTTTAATCTCTCAATGCCGAACACCTTCTTATTAATTTCTCCGTGCACGGAAATCCTTCTGGCTTTGCTTTATCGTTGACCTAAATTTTAAACCTACAATTACAATTACAATTTCTTTATAAAATTGTAAACTAGAATATGTTTTTTTACTAAATTGCGAATTTTATAAGAATTCCCGGAAGTAAATACAAAAGATCCTGGAAAGATCTTTAGTTCGAATGAAAATAATGAAAAGGTCGCGAGACAATGCTGCAGAAATGAAAAAGAAAAAAAATGGAATAAATTCTCGTTTCACTTCTTCGAACGAAGTAAAATAGATTTCTTTGAATTACCTCGGAAAATATTTACCTTGCGCAAGGATAATGAAAACACAAGACAGTCGTACAAAAACAAATAGAACCGATTTAAATTTCTATCATTGTCTTCGGCTCATTCGAGTGTCTTCAGTGAACGTCACAAAGGTCAAAGAGACGCAGGTAAAGCGATACGGAAATAAATAATACAGTATAATTTCGCTATAGATAGAATTCAATCAAATTGTAATCAAATTAATGTCTCAAAAAAAAATTTAACTTATCTAAAAAGATCTACAGTTTAATGATGAATCCGACGCCTCCCGAGAATCATGCGAACGAATGGACACGACGCCGATTGATACGTTTCGAAGTGGAACGCCATAGTAAACGTATCGGCACGGGCTAGCGATCGATTACAATTGCAAGCCCGTATAAATAAATTGGAACGGCGTTCGACCGATTAAAAAGGGTCAAACGCGAACCGTTTAGTTCGTCTGTCGACGTGTTTACGAACGGAAACGGTTTACGATTCGATGGACATGAAATTAGAGACGTAATACACTTAACAAAATCGTGAACGAGAGAAGACCGACCACGAATAAAATAATACCGTGATTTTAACCGTTTCGTCGATTTTAACCGGACGTCCGACGGTCAGGTTATACTACGCAGATCAGACGATATCCGTTTGTGAACGCTCGATACGAAAACAGAGAATTCTGGGAAACGGGGCCGCCAGAATTTGTTTACCTTGGTTTTGCATCTAGTGTTTTTACTCTTGTTATTTTAAACGTAATTTGGAAAAGGTTAACCCTTAGCACTCGAGCAGCGAGACTCTGAGGCGCAATTATATTGATTACAGTATTAAATTTGTTTGTATATTATAAAATAAGAAAAAAGATCCTAATTTCAAGGTCCCACCGAAAAAGAATTTCTGTTCCACTGGGTGTATTGGTCCGACAGCTATTGTATACATAGAACGGAAATATTCCAAGTCAGAAAAATGGTTGGTTTTCGAGTTAAAATAGCTTCGAGTGCAAAGGGTTAAATTTCAATGTAGATGTAATCTCTATTTATTTACTCGCAATTCACATTATTTAAGAAAAGAATAGTAAGAATATACGTCTAATACAGTATCCACCATTTTGAATTATCTTGTGACGTCAGTTACTTGCAAGACTGCTCGTATGCATAACCTACGACGAGTCTACAAGTATATATAGTCTAAGGACGAAAACGATCAAACTTCGGCCGGTGCTCGCTTGCAGTATGGATTTCTCTGTACGAGACTTTCTTATTAATTAAGTGAAGATTAGAGGACCTGATCTGGGGCAAACATGTTTCTTCAGAATTGAGATGTTGGCAATTGGTAACGTATTTTCAGAATTTTTTAAAGATTCGTTGTCACCCTGCCCATATGAAAGAGAACCTTGTGTCGAACGTTATACGTACGAATACTGAACCCACGTTATAAAATAATAATGTAAAGCAAACTTACAAATTTTTCTGAATCTTCTGTTCTGCCGTCACAGAATGCTATTATTGATTCACGCGAATACCACAATCACTGAACTCTAAGCAATTACACTTACACTCTACACTTAACGAAACCGTGACAGCGAACGAGAAGACGTGACTCCGACCACGAACAAAATAATACTGTGATTTTCATGGCTTCGTTCGCGCGGACGTGTGACGTCAGGTTATACGAGGCCGCCCGTGGGTTTATGAACATTCGATACGAAAACAGGGAATTCCGGGAATCGGCCGCTCGCCGTTTGTTTACCTCGGTTTTGTATTCACCGTGTACAGCATTAACCCTTTGCACTCGAATGGCGATTGTAAGGGGCCTCTAAAAATTGCTGTATCATTATTCAAAATATTTTTTGCATTATTAAAGTCGTTTGCATTCAATAAATTACGAAACATTTCACTAAGCACCAGAGTAAATTGCACCATTTTCGTATGTGTAACATGGAACAAAGAATATATAGAAGGGAAATATTCTAGGTCGGAAGAAATGTTTCGTTTTCGAGTTAAAATAGCTTCGAAGGCAAAGGGTTAAGAGCGTGTTTCTTCGTTAAGAGTGATTCGTCGTCAATTATTACGTCGTGAATGTATGTAGCAGACAAATAAAATAACATTTCGGTATTGCACCATCTCAGTATTGCACCAGAGTAAATTGCACCATTTTCGTATGTATAACATGAAACAAAGAATATATAGAAGGGAAATATTCTAGGTCGGAAGAAATGTTTCGTTTTCGAGTTAAAATAGCTTCGAAGGCAAAGGGTTAAGAGCGTGTTTCTTCGTTAAGAGTGATTCGTCGTCAATTATTACGTCGTGAATGTATGCAGCAGACCAATAAAATAACATTTCTGATTGAAAATCGGAATTCCGGTTGAAAATCTGTACATATTTGGACAACGACGAATATACTTGAAATCATTAGTAATGTAATTAACAAATATGCAATCGATAGACTTATATTTACACATTATTTTCGCTAATCGAAATATTAATTTGGAAGCACGAATATTGTACTTCCTGTTTCCGTATACATCTCAAATAGTAAATTTACAACAATCAATCATTTATTAGCAAATATTTATGTATTTATACCGTATGCAAATTTCCGAAATACAAACGTTTTTACTGATGAAAATAAATAATATTTTTACTTTATTTCTTTTTGCCACGATAAATCTAATCAATCGAAGATATACATCACTTATTTTTTTTTCATAAAATTATATACGAACTCATACTGCGACGAAGTCTAAACACTTTACAATCCTAAATACTCTATTTATATAAAAACAACTTTAAATGTTGGTCCAGGTTGCGATTACCAAATTTAAATAATTTCTTCATTTCCAAGATCGAAACATATTTTCGATTTTTTCCTCGTTCAAGTCGTACGGTTCACTATTGAAAAAGTAATAGCCCTCTTAAAAATGGTGGAATATTACTGTGAGCGACTGTACATTGAGCGAACATAATTTCCCGACATTTTCACTTCTCGGGATTGAAATAATCCTCTAAATAATTTCAAAAGAGGGCCAGAGAATCGCCGGAATGAATGAACAAAGGGGTGAAAGCCTTTCGCAAGATTCCAATCAGCATTGAATTTGAGAATGGCCGAGTTCGAACGCGTTCACGGTTCATCGGCGGGTCGGAAGCGATGCCGGCAATTACACGGAATTAATTGGCGGTGTGTGAGCGCGTTCGCCAGGAGTAATGGACGGGTCCGTAACTCCGAGAATTAGAATCGAGTAAAATATTCCCGCCCCCGCCGGCCGCCCCCGTCGAAAAACCGTCCCGAGAAACTTTAATAATTTCGTCCAACTGTTCTACGTCCGATTATACCCCAAATTGCGAATTTTATCGCCGCACATTCCGCGTCCATTAATTTTTCAACTTTTACCATTCAACCGCCGGCAGAACTATCGCAAAAATCCGGCGAGATTTCTATCACCATTCGAACGTAATACGCAGAAGCCATAAGTTAATTAGCTCTCCATCACCGTTACTCTGCTCGTTTAGAAACATTTTGTACACGTGACAATACATTGAAAAATGAATTTAGTATATTTAGTTCTACCAGACATTATTGGAATCCATTAAACGGTTTATCTAACACAAATTTTAATTTTTAGTTTAGTTATCGCTAAAAATTATATTTATAAGAATTATATAATAACTCGATTTAGTTATTTTAGTATAATTAGAGAAGGATTTGTTAATGTGAAAATTGTTTGAGTTTTCTGGGACTGTGAATTAGTTGAAAATAATTCTGTTAATAATTTTCAGGTTGTATCCCGATGTTGGCCATCTTACGATTCCTCGTGAAGGTCGATTAATAATTATGTGCGCCGTCGGAATTAGGGCGTTTCTTGTTCCGGAAGCTCGCGATTTCTGCGACAAAGGGAACCGACGAGGGTTGTTTAGAGGACGCTTCGCACCCCATGGACAAAAACACCACCGGGCAAGAAACGATTTACGATGGATTCCGAGCACGTTTCCCCCTGTGCACATCGCGAGCTTGTTTGGCAGAGGTACAAACGTCGAAACTGCGATTAGGATTCCGCTATACTCACCGGTACGGCTGGTAATGTTGTTTCCTCCGCGCTGCTACCGGCTGCTGCAACAGAGAGAGAGACACAGGGATCGTTAGTGTGTGGACACTATTTCTGCAGCAGTAATTTACAGTATTATCTCCGTAACTGTCGCGGATGTCGCTACCGTAACTGTAAAAATTTTATCCCCACCACCCGGGGGAATTCCCCTCGGAACCAGTCAACCGGTAAACACGCTCGAGCCAGCGAGGGGTTGAGTATCGGCGAGACTAACACAAGCGAATCAGAAGATCGCAACTTTTCTAATCATTGATTTTTCTCGACGAAACTTTTACCGTCGTATTCGTCTCGTTTTTCCAATTGAAACGACACCGAGCGCGATACAATTGCGATTAAAATTAACCGCGATAAAAATACGATATCAGGCTGTTCAAAACACTCGGTAGCTTCACGGGAACGTAAAATATCGGACACGGTTACGCGAAAATTTCGACTGCGAAGAATTCGTTGGTTGCCAAAGGGTTTGAAGCAGCTAGCGGAATAAAAATCGTTGTTCGGTTTATTATTATTTCCCGGTATCTGTATTAAATATTACGGACCGGGCGCGTGCAGCATGAATGCCCAAACACACCAATAACTTTCGTCGGAAACATTCTCCGTGCCGCGTCTTCCACATTTTTCGCGATATTTCCCCGGGGAGATTAAAAAGGCTGCAACATACCGCACCCGTGCGCATGCATACACGCCCGCGCGCTTGCACACGTTGTTCCCCATATTTTCCGACGGTGCGCCGGGTTTCCGAAGAGCTTGTTAACAAATGAGACTATGATACGCGGGGGCCGACCTTCCCGTAAAAAGGTTCGCGTTGAAATAAAAGACTAATCTGAAAGCGAACGGGAACGAAATACCGGGGAACGCGACGCGACATTTTGAGACCTGACGCGGTTATTAGGGATCGGTATTAATTCTGCCGAGAGACGGACGAAGAGAGAAACAAACCCGGGGAATTAAACGAAAAACAATGGGAACGTGGTGCACAGAGGCAGGAGAGGTTTATAGAAGATATAGAAGATAATTATAGAAAGATTATAGAAGATAAAAGATATACGGTATAGAAGACAGACTAAACAGACGCAGAAAGCCCAGTAAAACAGTTGCCAGCTGACAGAAATAAGAAACACAGTCTAAACCAAAGGATACAAAAGAAAATACCAAAACAAAAAGCCATAGAATGCAGTAAAAGGAAACAGAACACAGAAGCTAGAGTCTAAAGTCCAGTGTTCGAAAACGTCGACATGGTATAGAAAACTGAGGACAGCGCCTAGAGAATAGAGCATGGAGAATAGAAACTGTGACAGGGTGTGAAAGGAGAGAACAGAAAAGGATCTAGAGAGAAAGAGAGAGAGAGAGAGAGACAGCGATAGAGTAGAGCACAGTTCTTAAAAAAAGAGAAAAAGCAGGGTAGTCGTCGTTGAAAAGGGAGATTTTTCGAGCGTCGCGAAAGCGCAACGTTTCTTGAATGCGGAAGCAACCCATTTCCCAGACTCGCCTCGTCATCATAATTAAGTCTGGGAATATTAGAGGGCTCGGACGACACCGGAGCCCCATCCCCTCTCTCCCCCTCTCACTCTCTTCCCCGGAGGAAATCTCGGGCCGCTCGTTCTCAATTAAATTCGAAACTCTAATTATCCGTTTGCGCTTATTTTCCAGCAACCCTCACGGACCTCCTCCCCGCCGCGTCCCTGTTCTTCAAGAGGCCCGGAGACAGTCTGAAGTGCAACCTTGTCGGATGCACCTTCTGGAACTCGGCGAACGTAGCCCGTTTAAACGACTCGATCGCAGGCTGAGGCATGTTTGTTTCGCGTAATAGCAGTCGGCCAGACCGTGTTTGCGCACTCGCTGGATTGTCTTCGCGGAACAGCGCAGCGCAAGACGTTTGCACGTGGACAACCGAACCCGGTTAATTACCTACAAAGCTTCTGGGATTGGCACTTGGGAGTACTAACTGGAAGAACGATTGCTTCAACGATCCTGTAAGCATTTTGCTCGAAGCACCGACCTCGAGCATCCTTGACCTATGGCCGACTCGGTAAGTCTTAATTTTTTAACTAAATAATGTCTATTATTGTTCAATTGCCAAGTGAAACGTTCTTCCTGTCTCTCTAATTGAAATCATTATTTCAGTAAGTCGGACAATATTTCCTTCGCAAATGCATCGAATGCTGATCGCTGTAGGTCTAAAAAAAGTATAACGCAGGATTTAGCAACGTTAATCATCCGTTGACCGAGTTTCCGTCGCGCGTGCGGGTTCGCGCGAATTACGGCCGTAATTTTGCAGGAAAACGGGGCGAAAAGCTTCCCGATATTATAAAATAATAGTGTTCTCCGGGGAGCCGTCGGAAATTTGGATTTTCCCCATTCGAAAATCCTCGACAAAGCCTGGATTAACGCGGGGTCGCACGACGGCCGAAGTTATCCAGCGGGGGCGTAAGATATTCACTCGCATAATAACGTAGGCGGAATACGTTCGGCTGGATTCATCGATGCTTGGAATCTCGATGTCGCGGGCTTATAAATTAGAAGCGGGCTCTCGCGGAAATCCCTCGCAGCGCTTGCCGCGCTCGTTGCACACTCGTCGCACACTCGTTGCACTCGGCTCTGCGATCCACTAAGAATTTTAATTCTCCGCTGCGCGCGTCGCGACGCGCTTAAAAATTCCGCGTCGGCGACCGTCCATGAATTCCGAGAGAGAATATGACACGCTGGGATTCCGCGAGATGCTCCATGAGAGCTTTCTCTCTCTCTCTCTCTATCCGTCTGTCTCTCTTACGAACCGATTGCAATCCGACCGGAAAGTCGCCAGATTAAACTCGGGGGCCGAGAGGAAATTCTGCGAAGGAGTCGTCCGTGGAAGAAACCTATTAACTTTGACTCTTATATATTTCTGCCGGTGGAATCAAATATTCTTCGTCGCTCCTTCGTCATCTCGTTCCTGAGATCCTCCTCCCACTATCGAGAGATTTTATTGCGCTAGTATCATGCGAGTCATTAGCGGCGTTCGTCGCCGAGATTTCATTAAACTCGAACTTCTGTTCGGGCAATACACGGTTTGAACGACCAAATAGCCGTGTCTCTGCCGGATGGGAAACTACCTCGTGAAAAGATTTTTTTTTAGCCTTAATGAGAGACGTAAAATTTCGGAAAAATTGTACAACACACATCGGCTGTGTAGCTATTATTCGGCGTTAGATTCATTCGAATAACGCGTACAGCAATCAGGAAAATTATCGATGAAGTTAGGAGTTCTCGCCCTCGTGTTTAATTGCAGTAGTTTGGAAAATAATTTTTTTCTACTCTTAACAATCGACCTAACATTTTGAAAAAAATCTACAAAGTAAAGCTAACACACGTTTACCACGTCCTTTTTGATTTTTTCAAATATCTGATATGGTAACGAAGAGAAATATCCATAAAGTTTATAAAATTCCCCAGCAGTAGAATCTTCAACTTCACTCATTGAAATCTTGAAAAACAGTCATTATACCTAAAAGACAAACGTTTAAAACAATACTAAAATATACCTTGCACATCTCTTTACCCAAAATCATTCCCATAAAATAATTTAATTGCCCATTTATAATTTACCACTCTATAGATACCGACAATTTATGGACGCACCAATTTATGGAAGGAAAGATTAGCGAACATCAGGCCATTCAGGCCAATTAAAAAGTTACCCAGAAGTCGCAAACGCGACTGTACACCGCTGTCAGAGATTCCCACATTCGTCCGCCGACTTATAGAAGCATTTCGACGCCCCCATGGTCGCCGATCGAGATAAATCTCATGGCGTAATCGCGACATAATGGAGCGTCGCGCGATGAATGTACAAACTCGGGGAGGCTCGGTGTAATTGGCTGCCGCGGGTAATGACGTCGCCCGATGGGAACCGCATCAATTAAACATTTTAATCGGGCGCTAACGAGTGGTTGAAACGGGGAGCACCGGTGTTCCGGCAATAATTTTCGCGAGAGCGAAAACTGCAACCCCTTTCCCCTACCCCCGCCTCGGTCGATAATGTTTATGCGAGAGGAACGAGAACAATGCAATCGGTCATTCGCTGCGCGCGCGATATGTATATGGAAAGTTAATCGGTTTTTAAGCGGACGAACGTACTTTCGTGTTTTATGTTCTTCGTGTGTACCTATGTTAGATTAACAGGTTTCTTTTTCCGTGGCAAATTAACGTTCGTGCGTTCCGCGTTATTATTCACCCGGTTAATGCGACGTTTCGGACTTTGATCGAGATTCGTGAAACGTTGAATAGGTATTCGCAGCATAATTAAACTAGAGAAGCGTTGGATTTGTGATTGGACATTTATGTTTGCGATATTTGATCGATTATAGATATTTATGCGTTTATAACAGAAATTGTCTTATTTGGAATCGCAATGTGTAGTTCAATGGTCAGAGAATTTTCCGATTGCTTTTTTTTTTGTTTTTGTTAATTACTGTTCTTTTTTGGGCAGGTTGACAATTCTAGCTTGTTAGAAGTTAGGTTGGTTTTGTTCAAAATCTTTATAGTTTATTCGGAATCACTGTTCACCGTTTAATATTTCACGATTCATATTCGACATTTAATATTTAATATTCGGAGAAGTTAAGACTTTTCCCCTGATAATTATTCTACGCATTTAATACATCATAAAGACTTAATCGCATTAAACTGCACTGTGCTGTGCGAAGATTAAGTTAATTCGGCCCAAAATCGAGCTATAAATCTACGTTTAGTATGCGGTAATTTAGATTTACGTTGATAGATCATTTTATTTACATTGCAACGGGTAAACTGTGGACGATAGATTACAGAGGTGAGATAGTAGAGGACAGATTATCGAGGATTGATTATAGAAAAATAAATTATGCTCAACAGAGACAGAAATTACAGTGTAGAGGCTGAATTCTATATGATAGACTTTAAAAATTACAGTCAATACTGATGTTAGTATAGTACAATATTGATGTTAGAAAATAGAATGCAAGAGACAGAAGAGATAATATAGGAAATAGAAAACGGGATGGAGGAGAATAGTAGAATGATATAGATTGATACAGAATAATGTAGGACAATATAGAATGATATAGATTGGTACAGAATGATATAGATTGGTACAGAATGATATAGATTGATATAGAATAATACAGGATAATACATAATGATAAATAATTCAAAGTGATATAGAAAAATATAGAATAATGTATGTAGAATATAGAGAATAGAAGACAAAATCGTGCTGTTTCACACACGTTTGAGAAATTACAGCAATGTTCTAATTCTCCACAGAAAATCGGAATAACCCAGCGTGTCGACAGCACTGAGTTCACCACAAAGAGTCGCGTGAATCGAGTGAATTGATTAGAGTGGCGGGGGGTTCTCACTTGCCTATTTCTATCGACGGCACAACAAGTATCGTTTTCAGTTTCGCTTTGAATCGGTTTGCGAGCGATTCGCGAACCGATTCGACCGGGATCCGATTGTCGTGGCAAACGATCCGGGGGTGGTGGGGGGGAGGGGTGTCCTTTGTGCGGGCTTTTTGTTTGGCAAACGTCGGCCGCGGGAAAAACGCGGCCCATAAAATCGGGTTCCCCCTTTTTACCCGCGCATCGGAACTCATGAACGGCCCCGGAAGTAACTGATGATAGAAATATCCACGTGGCTCCCTCCCTCTCCCCCTCCCTCCCTCATCACCCTTTTTCACCGACACGTGCACACGCTGTTCACCGATACCGACGATCATAGTGTCCGAGGACAACGACCGCGTGTGTTAATGGCGGGCGGTGAAAAATCATCTGCGACTGCAAATCGACCGGCCTCTGCCGATGCACCAAAGCGCGTTGCACGTTGCAACACGCGAGCGTTGCATCGTGCCCGCTGCAATCACGAGCCCCGTAGTCCCGCAAACGTTACCGCTCTCTCTCTCTCTCTCTCCGTTCGGCTGACGTTGACACCGTTCTTCCGTTCGGATTTTTCACCCCTCCCAACAATCGAAAATATCGTTTGCCCCTCGGTTCTTTTTCGGCTTTTTTTTCCACTGCGATTTTTCTGCCGACCGGCCAGCAACATTCTCCTTCGGTTTCATTGAAACCGAGGACGCCCCATTTTTTCCGCTGCGGCCCGTTCCAGGACTCGGACGGTCTCGTGCTGTCGCCGCACAATGCAACATTGAGAAACAAAACACTTCCCCGTCACAACAATTGCCAGTCCAAATATTTTCTTGTATGCATAAAAACAACGGAGACCTTCTTTTAAGCAATTAATTGCGGTCTAGAACCAAAAACGGGCGCTCACCCTGGTATTATAGTTTTAGAATTTTTGTTGTAAGAAATATTCTATTCAACACTAGATTTACGGGACCCGTCGAAATGACGGATTCTAATATTTTTAATTTACGAGTGAGATCGAGATTGTAATGATGCATGATTTCTTTGGGTATATATTATTAAAAAGATGACTACAAATTTTGACAGATACATTCATGTGGTTTTTATAAAGTAATGTAAAATAGTAATTTTTAGTGCTCCGTAAACCTGGTGTTAATACCGAACCCCTATCAATAGATTGTTTGATGACCGACCTCTACGTAAAAGAAGGTCAATAAACAAATAGAATAATCATTTTAATTCTAAAAATTCTTGAAAATTGCTGTCGCTTTTGAGCTATTCGGAAATTGTTGAGTAAAGTGTTAACAGAATCAGTTTTTCCGCACGAAACAATCCACGAATATTCAGAAGAATATAAAGATCCACGGTCTAATAATAAAAAAAAAAAAAATACCGAGCGTTGGTTGCAGTGTCTTTTAATTTTATTTTCGAAAGAGTCCACAGATTTGTCGTTATTGGGCAGTACGTGGCCGGTATAGCAATATCGGTGGCTTGTATCAAATAAAAGATTTGTTAGATTGATAAAGGAACACTTTGCGACAATACAATTTGAAACCGGTACAATCCCCGGGATGAAACGTTCGCAGATTTAGTTCTCCTTTGCCGAAACGCTCGATTAAGCGAAGGGGAGGGTTGAGCGATCGCCAGGGGATCGATCTGGAATTAATATGGACGCGATCCCCTCGATTGCACTCGAGTGGCCTACTAATTATACCTTGAGAGTCGGATTCCCAGCAAAGAAGGGATGATTTACCATGCTGAATCCGCTCTCGGGTCTCGCGAGCGACTCGCGTCGGTATGATTGAATCGCAAACCTAATGGAAATCAGGTACCGGGGGGGGGGGGGGGGGGCCGTTGTAACTCACCGTTTCATCGTTTCCATCTTTTTCCGAATGTTTTTATCGCCACATATTAGTGTTCACATATCTTATAATTTTGTCAGAAAACAGAAGCGTATATTTTCACTTCAGTCGAACATTTCTGAACCGTAGCTGTAAAGAAGGCGCAAGAAAATGTTACTGTATAACGTGAACAACGATATCAGAGAAAATGGAGCCTTACTGTAGCAGGTAATAAAATTAACTTGTAGAATTTTTCTGATTAACCTATAAGCACTGTACCCCACTATAGTATATAGCTCACCGAAATTTTTACACAGAAAATATTTTCTTCTTTTAATTCGTTTATTAAACCGAACCTGATGCTGCCTAAAACCTTTTTGATATGTCCACTGCTTCAAATTGTGCTTACCCATTTCTCTGTAAACGCGTAAAATCCGTAGTGAGTGATAAATCACCGTTCACGAAATCGTGGTCGTTGCGCACGATTGCGGGAACTCGTCAAACTGAATGAATGAAAATAAATTAAGCGAACGTATGTATGCATCATCGAGGGATAATCGAGGCGTACGGCTAGGTACCGCATAAATACCGTATCGCGTTTCACGAAGTTCACTTGAATCCGAGAGCTGTGCCGCGGTGTTCGCCCGGCGTGTATTAATCGATCTCCAGCCACGTGGATTCCTTTTCATCGCGCGTTGCAGATTGCGTCTCCGCAGCGGGTTGGGACGGAAAAGAGATGGAAGAAGGAGAGAGAGAGAGAGAGAGAGAGAGAGAGAGAGAGAGAGAGAGAGAGAGAGAGTTGGGTATCACGAATAGGGATTATGAGGGAAGCATCAGGAAAGCCGGAACCGACCAAAAGCGATGCAACGCTGGCCAATACTCGGCCCGATAAGTCTCTTGCCCGCTCTTGTCGCGGCTTCGTTACAGCCCGACCGTCCGCTCGCGCGTTCACCCGTTACCCTGCGATCGAAATTCCCGCGGGTAAACGCTTTTCGCCCTCGGGTACATAACACACGCGTCCATAGCGAGACAAGTACCGATTTTTAGTTGTCTGTCGCGGGAATAGTTGAAAACAGACGGCATCTTTAGCAATTTTTTCTGGAAAAATTGGTGGACCTATTTTTGAAACGGGGACCCTGGTTCGTAGTGGACATACCGTGGAACTTGGAGGAATTTTTTGACCGAGAAATCTTGAGAAGTGACGCGAGAATTTTGATTTTTCCGACAGGTTCGCTTAACGCGTCGCGTCTGCCCGACAAGCTGAAACTAGAGGGTGTAGCAATTTTTTCTGGGATAGTTAGTAGACTTATTTTCAAAATGAGTTCGCTGGTTTGTAGTGGACATACCGTGGAACTTGGAGGAATTTTTTGACCGAGAAATCTTGAAAAGTGACGGGAGAATTTTGATTTTTCCGACAGGTGTACTGGTTCGCTTAACGCACCGCGTCTGTCCGACCAGCTGAAACTAGAGAGTGTAGCAATTTTTTCTGGGATAGTTAGTATACTTATTTTCAAAATGAGTTCGCTGGTTTGTAGTGCACATACCGTGGTACTTGGAGGAATTTTTTGACCGAGAAATCTTGAAAAGTGACGGGAGAATTTTGATTTTTCTGGCACGCATATTGGTTCGCTGAACGCGTTGCGCCTTCAGTGAAATTTCAGCAGCAATAGCGGAAGACTTCGCGATGATTATGGCGGCGCGGAAGAGGTTTCCGAGGGTTCGCTGTGAGCGACACATGTTCCCAGTGAGGTCTGAGAGGTTCGCATGATCGTCTAGAGCAGGATTTCGCGTGACTGCGTTCCGGGGAACGCATTCTGGCGTGTATGAGCGAGGATACGAGATTCTAGCGTGCTCCAAGGCTGCGAATACTTACAATTACAAGGAGCCCGGTGAGATAACATAGCACTCTTGTACTGGCATACCTATACATAGTACTCGTTAATCGGCCGCCAGATAAAAGCGAGCGAGAAATTGATGCGCTCGCTCGCGGTCCCGTCGCGTTAATTGTTACATTAACGTTAAACGCGGTTCAATTATATTTCAATTAAAACGGCCTCAATTGTACAATTAATGGATTATTCAACGGTACTAGTATTAATTATTGAGTTACCGGATTGCGCATGCTATTCGTGTTAATATACATTTTCTGTCGACGGTCTATTGGGCCTGCTACTGTGCCGCTATTCAGCTCGATCACTGCGATTGTAGATCTTTGCGCAATTACAGATTATTGTGTTGGCCATTCGGCGAATGTAGCGTTGTATGTTATCTGCGTGTTTGTGCCTGAATGTACCGCGATTACGATATTGTTAATCTAATAGAATCGAATCAATGTGGGAATAGAATTTAACAATTTCCTTGGATTTTTCGATTTTTGTTTCTGCGATTTTCTGATAGTGGAGTCATAATGGAATTAGTGTAATAGTTACAAAATAGAGATGAAATTGACCACAAGATTTAATTCGGTAAAATTCACTCAGCTCTTGTAGATTTTTATCAAAATTAAATTAATTACATCTTTAGACTAAGTGCACTAAAAAACTGAAAACGAATTTGGAGTAATTTTGTACACGACAAATCTCGGTGGATTTAATTGAATTCGCCGGGTTAATTTTATTCGAGTTAGAATAAACTTCGAGTTACGGAATAAAATGAGTTTCCAGGCTTCAATTCGAAGAAATTCGAACGAAAGAGAAATTAGTATGTCCGGTTAACACGGAATTAGGTAATTTCGTGCGGCGGTAAACCTCGGCCAATTTAATAGAAACTGGTTAAATTAAATAAAATTTAATCTCGTACGAGTAACAACGTTAGTCCATTCGGTTTCATAAAGCGGAAACGCTGCTGCATCGAATTTTGAAGGATTTAAAAAAATCTGTTACGCGGAACTCGGAACTGGGTAAAGTTCAGAGGGGAAAAAAAGCGTGTTTGAAATACTGTTTGAAATATTAAACGCTACACGGTCCGGCGGAAGTAATATATTTCGAACTGAAAGCGAAATTTTCGACGAATAAAATGTTTCCACTTTAATAATCCGAAACGCGTGGGCAAACGGAATATTTGCATCTTCTATTTCAAATATCTCCTGCCAATGAAAATTAATTGGGGGAGAGGGATCCCCCACACGGTTATCGTAACGCAAGGAACTACAATGTTTGCCGGGTAAATTTCATTTTTAATTCCGAAAGAGTTGTTCTCTCGCGTTACGTCCGCCGGAATTCCATTCGCGATCGAATCAAAATTGCTCGATACGAAATTTCATGATTTTTCAATATCGTTCATCTTTATGCATTAGTTTGAAACGCGAAAGTGCCGCCAGAGGTTGCACAGTGTTACAAAACCAAGTAAACTATTCGTCGGAACGATATTTCAGACGATCGTTTAACCGCAAATGACGGCGATGTAAAATTTTATGGATTGATTCGTAGAGTTTGGGTAGTTCGACTGGAAACTGAAATCGGAAGTTTATTTCTTATTTTATTATACATTATTACGATTATATTACAATTTTGAAGCAAGGAAAAATCTCGACGGATTTTTTGAAATATTTTACTCCAGTTTTTACGGTTTTCACGACGCGCAATGAAGTTGTTAAAATTACATTTTTAAGGTTATATCTAAAAATTAAATATGACAGTATACGTTCAAAAAATAGCGGGACCCGTGAAAAATCTCCGCGTACTAATTACTGCATTTATACCATAAACGAGTCGGTGACTTGCACAATTTGGCAATTTTATGCAATAAACAAAATAATATGAAAGAGCTAAAATTTTGCTTAATGTTCCAAAAAAAAAATCTTTTTCACAGTATCTTTACGTCCGAAAAAAATTGTTATATTTACTCCATTTTGTTGGTCTTACGGGGTTGCTAGTCCCTTAATAAATTCATTCCCAATAGAATATTTCACAGTGAATGCAGGAAATTGGATTTTGCCAAATTGTCCAGGACATTCAACTAAAAATGGAAATAGCATATTATTTTATAGTGACTAAGGGCGATCATTAATCTACTGATCACTATGATAACCCTCCCTCAAAACTGTTATCAATCTCAACAAATTCAAATAACTCCTCAAATTCAAATAACTCCTCAAATTCAAATAACTTCTCAAATTCAAATAATTCCTCAAATTC
This sequence comes from Halictus ligatus, assembly GCA_028454255.1. Lineage (NCBI taxonomy): Eukaryota > Metazoa > Arthropoda > Insecta > Hymenoptera > Halictidae > Halictus > Halictus ligatus. Next base: position 3,002,811 of record CM052141.1, on the reverse strand, counting down.
AAATAATTCAACAAATTCAAATAATTCAACAAATTCAAATAATTCAACAAATTCAAATAATTTAACAAATTCAAATAATTCAACAAATTCAAATAATTCAACAAATTCAAATAACTCCTCGAATTCAAATAACTCCTCGAGTTCAAATAGCCCCTCAAATTCAAATAATTCCTCAAATTCGAGTTTTGTCGAGCTGCCCAGGGTACGTAATTGACAAACAAAATAGTCTGCCGTGCAATAGCGATTAGACGGAGTAGTCCGCAGTCTATCGATCAACACCGGAACCGTCTCTAATCAATTTCGTCGTGGACAAGGGACAGGACCTACGGTCCTTGGAACGGTTAAGATTGAAGCGGAAGCGTATCGCGTTGATCGCGACGCTTCCGGTACCGCCGGTATCGATTCGGGTCCCGTGTCAACATCGATTGAATCTATAATCCTTCAACGGGGATTAATACCGTTGTCCTTCTGACGGCGTTAAGGGTGTACGGTTGCGTGTCCGACCATCGATCGGCCTAATCAGACCGTGTCAGACAAATCATCTCGGATCACTCGCCGCACCGATATTCGCTCCTGAACACGTACGTCCTGTTGCCAAGGATAACAACCGCCGGGGACTGCCGGATACCACGGATCCTGGCAGTCATTGGTGGCTGAGAAATCGTCCTTTTGTTACACGCCCATCGATCATTCGATCATTGTCCTAACAATCCGCGGTGGCATCCGCAATTGCGATTTCCGGAGCCTCCAGTTAACGTGTTCACGTACACTAATTTTCGGATTGTCAGTGTGAAGAATAGGACCACACTTTAAAAGACAAAAACAGTTTTAAATTACGCGGAATTAGTTACAATTGTGATATCGATTTTTCTGGGATTTTCAGGTTAGGAATAACATCCGATAACAATAATTAAACCGTAACTCTGACTATTGTAAAGCTTTTGATATTTTATGAGCATTTTTAAACGGCAAATTCATGAACAGAAGAAGGATGAGAGAATACTAATATTGTGTCATCCCTTCTCGCTCATGAAAAAATGTCCGAATCAGAATAATTGCAACGCATTTATGAAACATAGTTCGAAAAAAAGCCACGGACGCGTTCATTATATTAAACCTTGTACATTTAAATATAACAATACGCGTAAAATTAATTTTACAAACAATTTTCGTCGAATAACAGCAGGGCCAGCGTTAATTGGATATCAGAAGCAAATCTTTGTTTTTAATTATTACGTTCCGTACAGAAACATACAAATTAATTGAACACCGGGTTCACTCGCGTCCGCCGAACCAGTGCGAAAAGTTTTTTCCTCTGTAATTAGATGTCAACATTGATGTGCTTTAATTAAAAAACTATAAATGCTACATGATTACCTGACCGACGCACAAAAGGTTGAATTCCGAAAATATGTGCGTACAAATGTCTTCAAAGAGCAGCTTTTAATTATTCGAATCGGGCGAAAATGTTTCCGTTGTCGAAAGCGATTTTAACGTTTAACATTTCAACATTTAAATTTATACAATCTAATGAAAATATTACAATATCGTCGATAAACTATTGATTTTATAAATTCCTGAAAAAGATGTAATTGTAACTTGCAGAGAATAGTTTCGTTTATGACCATTGAAAATAAAAACGAAAGACATACCACCGTGCGTTTGATTAAAGTATGTGATTTTATTGGAATAATAAATGGTGAAAAATGTCCGTTCAATTTTTCTGACGGCCACGGAGAAGTAATTTTTAAAGGTGGATTTGACGGATCAGTCAGCTTTCTTCCGACTGTTGGTTGATGAATTAGGTGAAGAAGGGAAGTCGCGGAAGAAATCCTCGACTAACGAAGGGGTTTTCGGGACGGGTCGTTAAATCCCCCATAATTCAGCCGGGATGGGGTCGAGCTAATTAAATTGAATTCGAACCGGTGTTCGCCGTCTTATATTACTCCCGCGCGGGAGTCGATCAGCTGGCCGGACGATAATTCGTCCAGGAGCCCGTTGTTTCCACGAACGGTGACTAATCGACGGATTAAGGTACCAGAATTGGCCGTGAGGGATCGTTTCCGGTCGGAAGGACGTCCCCGAGCTGAGCTTGTTTCCAGAAAATCCTCCACCGACGCCCCCGGACACCTTTGTCCTCCGCAGTCTGCTATGAATTGCAAATTGCCTTTGATCCCGACGGAACACCCCCGGTATTCGACGACGCTGACCCACCCCAGACAACACCATCCCTACGTCATTATTTCGTTACACGCACCCCTCGCCCCCGGAAGATCGCGTTATCGCTAAATAACGACACCATAACGACGCATAGTTCCGTCCACCGTGTGCACCCTTCTGCGAGTCTCGCGACGTAATTACCTTTCAATTAAATTCCAACCGTAATCAACTCTTCGAAACCTCGGGGTTTTCTAGCCGGTCTTAATCTCCGTGGTTCGGAGAACGGCCCCATAAAATCTTGTTAACATACGATCATTATTGACGGATTTATGGGAAAAAGTTGCGAGACGCACCTTCTCGGGGCCATCGACTGCGTTTTTTGGAGCTTGCGACAATCATTGCGAAGAACCCTCTCGATCGATTCTTTTAAAATTTGGTCGACACGTTCTGTAGACATCTCTTTATAACTGCTATAAAAATTACATTCCCCGGCTGATTGTTTATATTTTTTCAGGACGACGAAACTGAACGACACCGGGCTACGAGGACACCGACTTCGAAGATCGCAAGTGCTCGAGAAAGGTCATCATCAAAAATGAAAAGTAAGGTTTTGTAATTCACGATTTTGTGGGTCAGAGTAGACCCGGGGACGGTCCGGCAACTGCAAATTGAATTCTCACGCGGGATGGTCAAAGCCGCCGCGACAAACGCAAACAAAATACCAGATGCGAGTCATCATTTACGAACGAAAATCTCGTCGGTCGTAAACACGCTCTGTGCGCAAACTATTCAACGGACCTCATTTCGCGAATGCACGGTCGTCCACAGAGCAGATGCGGCAACTTAACGAAGCAAAACAGTAACTGGATATTACGTTTTGCTGGTCTTTGTAAACGAGTTTGTCCCGGGCCCCTTTTTAAACAGAATAGCGCATAATTCATGCCGTTAGCTCGTCCCTCTTTTCGCGTTCGCGGCGAGGCGAACGCCGACGGTTCTATTACATTATATGTTTGCTTTGCCTTCGTTTTACTATTCTTTAAGCTCTCCCATTCTGTCGCGGCCTGGATAAAGACGACGGTTATAACAGGGCGTTACGTCACGGTTATCCCTCGCAGACCTTAATTCCAGACCTTAATTCCGAGACGACCGAAAACCCCGGCTAGGTAATACGTTCAAGGAACGGTAACCAAAAACGTCTTTTCTCCTAGGACCTTCAAGATTTGTGACGCTTTGCGTGCCTGCGGGTCTTGAGGAGATTTGTGTTCCTTCGCATTTTCCATTTGTGGCGCTCTTTGCATTCCTAGGATTCATCAGATGGCCTATTCCTAAAAGCTTCCCCAGTCGATTCCAGCCCTACGATATTCCTGTAATTTTCAAGAATCGTAGCACACCTTTTGCACTCTCCCCTATCGACCCTATACGTTCCTAGAATCTTCAAGGGAATTGTAGCCCTTTGCACTCGTATAAACCTTTGTAATCTCGTTCATCTTTCAGATGACTCCTCTGGATTTCTGAAACCCTCAAACGTTCGCTTTAATCCCATAGACAAGGCTGATCCTTGACATTCGCAGAGACCTGGGGAAATTCGGAAGCCCTTTGAATTGGTAGAGCAAGCCATTATAACCCGTTTGAGAATTTTTTCTCTTGCATTCCTAATTTACCCTCAAGGATTGAAATAAATCGCTTTAGCATGTCTAAACAACATTCCCCCGCCGTACTATCCACGACTCTGAGAAGACACCGGACACCAAGGACACAGTACATAAATTCCGAGTGTTAGTGCTGCCGAGGAAAATTCACACGGTCACCCATCTATCTTAGGTACCGCGACGAACGTTGTTTAACCTGAGGTACCAAATTGGTGACCACATCTCGAGGTACCCACAGAGATTGCTACGACTATATTAGGATAACTTTTGATATACTTGGAACAATTATAGAGCTAACGCACTGTTTTATGCTCGCTAATATTCGTGTTTTGACCGTTTATTTGTACTTTTATGGTATTGAATCTCAATTTTCTCAATTTTCACCTAGAATTCCGCACTAAATTCTTGTTTCACTAGCATTACCAGCATTTATATTGTAACCGGTGTTACGTCAGGTTTATCCCTCGCCTAATTCCGAGTCGCCTGAAAATCCCAGCCGGGGTAATACGTTCGAGGAACCTGTAACTTGTAACCCTGTAACCAAAAAGGCCTTTTCCGTTTCGCCGACAAGATCTCTGTCCACGATCCTCCGTCACATTTCCGCTCGCAATTCCACGACCGTAATGCGCCATCGGGATCTTCCAGCGCAGACCTAAATTTTCTCCCGGTAATGCTCCACGAGAGACTTCGTTTTCGGTAACAATTATCACCACCGATATTTCCCGCCTCGTGATACAAACCCGAAAATGTAAACATGCCCTCTGGCCATCGATTTTCACTTCACTTCGAACGACTATTATTATTAATCCGCTTGGACCTATTTCCTCCGGCCCACGGCCATTTCCCTTTTTTATTGCGCAGCGGTGTTCATTAGAGGAAACAGTTCGCTCCAGTTTTCGGCAATTTATTGACAAAGAATCGTATAATTGCTTTCGGTCTTAATTTGGGAGTCTCAAAAATTCTAACAGCTTGAAAAATTCTAACAGCTTGAAAAATTCTAACAGCTTGAAAAATTCTAACAGCTCGAAAACAATTTGTTCGCCGTGAACGCCTAAAATCCGCAGTCGAATCGCGAACAACAAAATCGTTCGAGCCACTATGTGTAGCTGGGAGAGGAACCTAAGGGCGAAGGGCTGCGGAATGTTTTCATCTCCAACGGCGCAGAAGATGCGCCGAGCGTTCCGAGTAAAACGAAGCACAGGTAGCGCGTGTAACTGGTAGAATCAGAGGGTTCCTGTTGACTTAACCCTCTCTTTAACTCAATTCCACGGCTCCTCGTGATTTCGGCTCAGCTCCCTGCGGCCGTCTCTTTAATTACGACGACTCTCCTCGCGGATACTAGACGCGTTCTTGCCTTCGCGGTCTTTTGCCTCTCTCTCTCTCTCGCGTTCTTCCTCGCTTCTTTGTTACCAGTACGTCGTGATTATTTCCACGAGACTCACGTTTTTAATTACGTTTCGGCTACCGGAGCGCGGCGCCTTCTTTCAATTCGCTTCCCCGGCTTCTCCCAGAACCATTCGAACGCCTGACCGCAGTCCACGACCGACGAGAGACTTTTCCTAATTGATTTCCAGTGTTCCGAGCCTTGTGTCACCGACCTTTGATAATTATACCCTCCGGACGGTGGTGGACAATGCAAAAATCTTCGAAGGAAAAATCGAAACCTACGAGACACCCTTACATCGGAAAGGACACACGTCATCTCCCGTCGATTGTTTGCCGCGGAGAACTGCCAGTACGTGTGTGTATCCGGAGTGTTTTCTGTAGAACTGCAACTGCAACGTTCGATCTTGAACGATGCACGTCGGATTACAGCCCGGTTCCGACACGGTCGGGGAAAAGAGGAAGAACCGGACCTTGTTCCCTTAAAAGCGTCTTTGCCCGATCGTTCCGCGAGCGATCCCGTGAGCAGTGGACTTCCAATCTTGATCCGTAAACAAGGGAGCCGGTTTTCATCCCCTGTCTTCCGATAACGAGTCCGACTTGCGCGGAATATTCGCCGACGGATAAGGCAGCTGAATGTTGTTTGCCCGCTGAGCGGATATGCGCGTCTTATCAAACCCTTCACGTCGAGGAATGCGATCCCGAGAATGTTTTCTTTCTATTTTTCTGAATACACCTGGAGCACTGCGTTAAGATTGCGGATTATCGTCGTGGGACTTGCCGTGAATAATTTTTGACTCGAGAAAATGCGTACAGCACAAAAGAGAAAGATACGCACGGATATGTACGTACAGTGAGTCTACAGGAAAATAAATTGCGAGAAGGAAACGTTAAAAAGTTCAAGCACATTCGTTTAATTAATTCTTTGGTATACAATTCCAAAAATATCCGTTCCGAAATTATCCACCTAGAAGAGTTCTTTCTAATTATTGTTCCGCCGGGAAACAGACAGGTGGAAAATAAATTCACCGGTGTACCTAAATTAAAGTGCATTCGCTCAAGATTTTAATGAACAAATTCCAAGCGTGAAATGTCTTTCAAACACGATTAAAACTTCGAACGTGACACACGAGAGAAAATATATTCAGAGAGGCGAACCTTAAGATGGTTAATGTTCGTTTATTTGATTGTCTAGTAAACAAAGATCTGAAATGTTTCCGTTTTCCGTGTTTCCAGGCAAGAGGATTCTTTGGAATGATCGTTCCGTCAGGAAACAGACAGCAGGAAAATAAATCTAGTTGAGCGACGCTCTCAGTCGTGAAACAGGACAACGAAGGAAGAAGCTCTGCGCTCTGCTTATTCCAGAGGATGTCAAAAGTAAGACTAGGATCTCGTAGACCCGAGGTAAGCTTGTGTATCGTTTCCGAAAATGGCCCTGCGGCTACCAAAACGTTCTCGAACCTCTGGATTTCATAGTAAACCGAGGCAAGCCGGATCGCTGATCCCCTCGCCATTTCAAATCCTTTACACAAATTCGAATCGTTCGTGCGGCACGTTCACAAAACCGATCTGTGTTCGCTGTCCTCCATTTCTTTTTATCCTTCTGCACGCTGTCGGATCCAATTCATTTCGACTGTGCACAAACATACCAGCTCCAGAATTATAATGCACAGTTGCTGCAGAAAGTTCTGTGCATTTTCGAGTATTCTGGGGGGCCAGAGACGATTTTATACTGAAAGAAATTCTTATTTAACTTTCGACAATTTAGAATCGCGAAAAGCAGTTCGTTCTTTAATTTTAGACAATTGTAAAATTGGGGAACGAAGAAGCAACTCCTTTCCTCAAGAAATGGCCACGCCATTTCTTTCCAGTCCATTGAAAATTAAAATTCGGGAACCCTTTATTCAAATTCGAGCACATTCAAAAATTGAGGATGAAACGAGAGGGATAATTTAAATTTGATCTAGCCGGAACAACCAACAGATAAGCTCCTAAAGACAATGGCTCCCGTAAGAAAGCTGAAGCATCCAATCTCGCTGCAGGCAGCCAGCATGCTCGCCGGCAAGGAGCTCTTTAATATTCGAAAAGGGAATTTGTAGTTGCAAAAATATCGAAATAGGACGGCGAAGCGAGGGTCCCGCTGGATGCATCCAGGACTTTGCGTCTCGAACTAGCTTGCAATGAGGGAGCAGGTGGGTGAGAATCCTGGAAAAACGAGAGAGAGAGATAGAGAGATTTCCATTCGCGTGGAGGGGAAAGACATCGCAGTCAGGTATTTTCGCGTCCCGGCAGAAAACGGACGGACCCGCGTGTACGCAGACACATCGTTTATGGGCGACATAAAACTTCACTTTTGCATTCCCTGTGAACACGGTCTGATGCCGGATGCGCGAAGTAGCATTATAATGTACGACGTGCTGGGCGTGACGCGCCACGGGACGCATTAAACCCCGGGAAAGAATCACACGTACCGTCGAGAGCTGGAATATAACCGGGAACAACCCCCGAAAGCATGATGCGAGGCATTAGGGGCCAGAGGATGATCAGAGAGCAGATACTTCCCGCGCGGTCATTTCCGTATGCTCCCGAGAATGGAAAGTGTGCTTGAGGCATGCTGTGGAGGTGCTTTTCATAAGTGAAAATTGTTGTTGGAGGATATACGTGGCGAGTCTGTATGAACTATTAATCTAGAATTATGTAGCTCTTTAAGGGGGGATTCTGGTGTGGACTAGAAAATTTAATGCGAATTTTAGGAATTTGGAAGTTAATCTAGATAGTGGTTCTTACTGATTCACCCTGTGCATGATGATATATTGCGGGATTCATAAATAATTATATTATGGGGATTATTATTGCTTGATTTTAATCTCTGGCAGTGATTTGTACAGCGTGAGGTGTAACAGTGATGGGCATTGAGTCATGTTTCGTCCGATCAACAAGGTTAAGCATCGCGGTGCGAGGTTCAATAAGAAGATGGGTGTACGGGGGGACGAGTTTTTTACGGTGTTGTTGATGGAAGTTGGTCACGTCTTTTCTGGATACAAAAATTCTGCCGCTTTTCGACAGTATATGGCTAACTTAATGTTTCTGTACATGAATAAAACAACAATAAACAGAAGAAACGCAAATCGCGTGAAAGCTGTGTTAAGGGAGGAAAATAGTAAAGGGAATAGTTAGAGGAAAATGAAAAAAGTAACAGTAATGAAGGCCGAGTTAAAGAAAACAAAGGTTCAGGATTAGTGTATGAACAGTACTTAAAAAGAAAAGAGGGAAAGTTAAAAAGCGGTGGTTGGTTTGGGAAGGGAAACAAGACTGTTATTATATTACGGTATAATGAAAATCGTGTTAAAAGAAACACCTTGATAGTCCACTAAAAAGCAAGCAAAAAAGAAACGCCATAGGGGTTTAATTTAAAAAAAAAAACTGAAATCGCAGAAAGAGTGGGCAGAAAGCTTTCGCACCAACAAAAGAATAGGAGAAAAAATTTAATCAAAAAGGGAAGATAGACAATCAAATTAAGTTTATCAAAGTAGGATCTGAAAGAAAGAGAAAGGTTAAAAACACGAATTTGAAACTACGAAAACGTGAATAAAAAGTTCCTGTACAGTACACAATTCTCCGGAGAAAAGCTCCTCCCATGTTATCTCATTAACAAAACAAAAAAAGTAAATAACTCCTCGGAGCGAACACGAGAGAACAAAGAAGAAAACGTATTCTATCCAAGATAAATAATAAACAAAGTAACTCTGAGACGCGTGAAAGCGTGCGAGAAGTTCAGCGAACTTGATTGACGCAGAGAGACACGCATACCTCGCGCGCGTACATTCTTCCGGGATTCTGCACCTCGCGCTTTCTCCGGCTGATTTACCGCAACCATGGGATGTTTGACGCCAACATATTTCCACGGGTGTGTGTGTGTGTGTGTGTGTGTGTGCGGTGCTCGACAATATGGAATGCGCGGAATTACATGAAATGAATCTCCGCGAGAGAAAGCGGGAGGCAGGTGGGGAGAAAAAAGCGAGAGAAATAAACAACCTAATTCCATTCTCCTTTCGGGGGAGGGGGAGAGAGAATACAATAATCGTTAGACCAGTTCATAGCACTGATGCAACTCATACTGTCAGCATTAAAAAGGGAGGAAAATGGGGGAAAAAGAGGGAAAAAGGGGGAAAAAGGGGGGAAATGGTTTTACGAAAACACCACCGATGCAATTCGTTCCGTAGATCAGGCCCGGGCATCTTCTCCCCCCACTCCCTTCCAGTGGGAGGCGCTTCACTACTCCCACTACCGGTTCCCCCACTTCTCCCACTAGCAGTGTTACCGGTTCCCCCACTATCACCGCTTTGCCTCGCGTCCTCACGTGACTGCGAATGTATTTATGGACGCACATCTACAGTCCATAGGAGCTTGGTGGCGAGGACCCAGGAGTGGGGAGAGTTCGTGAGCCGCCATATATACTGTGGTGGCGGCTGTTTCCTACGTTCGCCACCAGATGGACAAACAGTCTACACCTTTCTCGCTAGCACCCGACCCGTCACCGATTCCTATATGTACCGTCCTCAACTGCCTTCCAATATGCCAGCGTCCAAGGGTTAGGCAGATAACCTTACCGACGAGTCGTCTATAGCGGGTCAAGGACGAAACCGCTCCCTTTCCCTTCCCTCCCATGGTCACATCACAACCGCCACCAAATGCACAACTCACACACAACCACACCTGTGGTGGTGCCACGTTTACAATTAGGAATCAAATGAACCTCCGCAAGGAACAAACATACAAATTTCATTCTGAATTTCAGGGGAGAAGGTGTTTGACAGTAACACTCTGCCGTCGATACAACAACCAGCAGCCGGTCCCACTCGCCTAACAGCTGCATTCTATGGTGCCACATTCGGCGATGGCGACAACAAGGAATGTATGTATGGTGCCCTCTGGCTAATTGTGTAGCGATGCCATTGCCCCGTCAGAAAATCGTGCGGGAATAATTTGCGGACGCTGCGTCGGTGTTGGCGGGGGTAGCATTCGGCCGACGTAATACGGAATTATGCAATTCGAGTAACCGCATTTCCATTATGCAGTATTTACTCGCGGCCATGTATTCCGGCCGGTGCAATGTGCAGTCGCACATGTAACGGATGATGTAGGCGCGCGAGACGCTGCCGCGGCGGAGCGGAGAGAGATAGCAACCAAGGAAAATGAAGAGAGAGAGAGAGAGAGAGAGAGAGAGGAAGGAAGAGAAGAACACTTTGTGGCATGTATGCAACTGAATCGCGCGGAGGATTCGGCGTTCCGTCGAAAATGAAATTACTTGCTCGTCCCCCGGCCTCGCAGATATCGCGAGCTCGCGCTCACGCGACCTCGATCTCGAGGATCCAGAGATAAAATCATCGTTTTCCTTGGAGTGGCGGTTCGTACTCGAGCGAATTACTGTTATTACGTACGTATTAATAGGAAAACGGGTGCTGGCTTTCCGAGCCCGCGCGTTTCCAGATGCATTTCTGGGTCGTGCGACGCTTTCTTCGTCTTACGCTGAACGTCATAAAACGGAAACCGTTCTCCGTCTTTTGACTATTAGCCCACGGAAAAATTGTCTGCGTCGATTTAAAGAAATTGGGACCAAGCATTTCTTTCCCTCTTCGGATAATTTCAAAAGTCTGAAAAAATTGCATCGACACCCTTAAATTCTCTTAATCGTTGTATTCTTTCTGCACAAAAATGCATAAAATCCTCAGTTACGTCGCAGTTGGTTTCGTATCTATTTGTTCTCTCTTTAAATCGATTAGATCTGAGAAAATACTCCTTCCGGTAGATCGTCAGGCGGAATTGAATGGTATGGTTCAGTCAGAAGGCCGGGAATTAAATTGCAAGAGGTTAAAGTGCCACAATTTTCCAGATCCGAGGCGTTTCGTTTTCACGGCGATCATTCTTTCCCTTTGCACCGTTTGCGGAAATACGTTCCGCGCGAAAATCGTTTCAAGAGAGAGAAAGAAAGGAAGAGAGAGAGAGAGAGCGAGGCGATTCGAGAGGGTTAATCGAGTGGGCGTGCGGGGGTGTGGGAAAAAATCTGGATCCCTCCCTTACGTTTAACGGCCGGCGAATAACCAGCCAATATCCGGGGCCGTTCCCCGCGATTTATTCTCACCGTCAATTACAAAATATTTTCGCAATTTATGCGGCATCCGGCGGTGATTTACCGCGACGCGTATATATCGCGCACGCCGTCGCCGAGCGCCGCGCCGCGCCGCGCCGTTCCACGGCGTCGCGTCGCGTATGAAATATTTTTAACGCCTCGTTATTTACGGCTTGATTTCGCCCATTTATGGCCGAGCGGAATAGTCGGCCGCGTCGCGACGCTCGGACGACGACGACGCTTCGTCTTCGATCCCTCGACACGAAAATTAAACGGAAAAATTAACCGCGATACTCCGTCCTCCTGCGCAAAATTATTTCTCCCTCTTTCACCCTCGCCTTGCTCCTGCAGTTTAACATTGAACCTATCGATCACTGTTTATTTATTTTTACAGTCGCAATAATATTCGGACACCACTAAAAGTACGATAACCTTTTTAATAACCATGCGACTTTGGTTTTCTGAAGTGCAAACAATTTGTGTTCATTGAACGACGCGAGAACGACGAGAAGAAATTGCAAAATTGTTTTTGCAATTTGTTTGTGCGGGTCTAGGTCGAAAATTTGTTGACTATTTTGTGCAGAGCTGTGTCGATTACGTGGATTTTGAAAATTTCGAGAAAGTTAAGGGCAAAAAATTACTACCAGTTGTTCGATGCTCTTTTAACTAACGTGTTCGTTTGAAAGATAAGTCTGTGCTTCTTTTCGTTTCTTTTCGAGATTTGAGGAACAGAGACAGAGAGGAGGAGAGCGAGTGAGGGGAGGGGAGATGAAAATGGAGAAAAGCATCGAGGACGAACGATAATCGGTTTCGATGGGGAAACGGTATTTTACGAGCAGTTGGTAATTAACAGTGCCAACGTTTTATCGTCGCTCGAGCTCCGGAGTCGTTCAATTTTGTACGAGCTTTAATTGCTGGTGCACCGCACCGACACATACACACACACACACACGATCTCTTTCTCTCTCTTTCTCCCGTCGGACGCATTCTCTTCTTTGTGCAAGCTCCCGTGCCCCGCGGTTTCGAATAGTTTGCAACTTGTCCGCGGGGCCACCTCGAATCGCACGGTTTGTTTCGAAACAGCCCGTCGAATCAAAGCTCTACCCACGCGCTCGGCCGTTTCCGGTTCAGTGTCGATCGTTTTCGGCCGCGCGTTAAAAACCGTGTTTGTTCGTCTCTCCCTTTATTTTCCCCCCTTTCCCCCCGTATCGTCGCCAAAGGACCCTCGCCGACGAGCTTTCACAGTATCGGTTAACAACGGGTTCGCGGAGCAACAAAATTGACTGTTTTAATCACTGTATGAAACTAACGCGAACGTATCTGTCGAAATTTTTTGCCATTTTTTAAACAGTACATGCTAAAATAAATTGAAAATATCGAACGAAAGTTATTTGACCCCTGCTTCCTACAATGTTTACTTTTCGTAAAAATCCGCTATGATTCGCAATTGAGAATATTTTCTCTTACCGGTAGTCTCTTCGATTTATTTATGCATTTCGACGGACGAAAAAGTTTGAAGGGTCCAAAAAATGTGTAATTGCTCGACAAAGTGTGTAAAGGGTTCGGGAAATGTACGAACGCTTCATGAAATATATAAAAAAGGCAAGCAAGGTAGTAAAGGTTGCACAAAAGAGTCGAATAAAGTTGGCAAACCGTTTCCCGTACATTTACCGTGACAATGCCTCACTTGTTGCGTTTAAACAAATTGTTGAAGCAACCGTAGAGGGGAAATAATTTCTCCCGCGGTGACCGAAGACCAAAATGGTTGACCAGCGGCGTGGCAGGAAGCACAATTTTCCAGTCTTTGTTCCGAGTTCCGGTCTACGTATACGTCCGGTAATTATAATGTTCCGTGGCCTTTGCGAGGGCGAGATCAAAAACACTGGTTCGAGGGAATATTTTAGGGCACTCTTCAGTATTACCCGGTGCATGGAGTCTCTCTCCCTCTCTCTCTCTCTCTCTCTCTCGTTCTCCCAAGGCAAGGGGAGAGTCTCGAATAAAAGGCGAGCACCCGAGGCACCGTGAAAGACCACTTACGTTCAATTCCTTGATTCACGTGCGTCAGGGAGCGCAGAAAAAAATCTGCAACTTCGCCTCTGCCTCATGCACCTTCATGAATTCTCGAGAGGTTAATCACTGTGCCGCAGCCTTTGTGAGTCGCTCAGGACCAATCAAATTAAAGCACCGTGCGTCGAGATGTTCTCCATTAAATTCAGTTTTCGGAATTACATTAAGTTTTTCAATTATTTCGATAGCTCGAAACCGGCGAAAAGTAATACCACAGAAATATGTTAATGAATAGATCTCTGAATAAATATCTTAATTTTATCTTTGAATTTCAATTTAGAAATACTACGAACATAATGGGAAGTACAGGGGGTGTCCCAAGAATTTTGTACTTCCTTGAGAGGGAATTATACCGCCATTTTTCGGACACAGTGTGTTTCGCGATCGGCCTTGTACAGCTTTTGCCGATCCGTCACCGACGAAATTGGAATATCGTGACAGAATATGCACCGTTAACGGCGAAATAATGGCGCGGCGCCCGAGCCGAGCCGAGCCGGCACGCGATTTCCTGCCAGCGGATAAAAGTTACGAGGCCATAGAGCCACGCTACCCCTATCGATTTGGCCCGCCATTACGGCCCCTAAGATGCAAAATGAATTACATACCAAATCCACGGACAGCTTCCACTTATATGCATGTTCTTATGCAGGCACGAATTGAGCGGTGTCAATTTTTAAGAGCAACTCAAAATTTTAATCCTTAGGGTGTTCACTAAAATTAGGAGAGTACAGTGGAAAAAATTTCCATTGCTTACATGTAGCAACTTCATCCAAAATGATAATTGTTTGCATAAATCAATTGCTATCTCACATTGGAAATTTATTAATTGTAGGACAAATGCACAAAATGTAGAAGATGAAGTAGATTAGTTTTGTATTTATTTTTGTATTAGTTTTGTATTTATTTTTTTATTAGTTTTGTATTTATTTTTGTATTAGTTTTGTATTTATTTTTGTATTTATTTTTGTATTAGTTTTGTATTTATTTTTGTATTTATTTTTGTATTTATTTTTGTATTTATTTTTGTACCATTTTAATTGTTTTTATTTAATGTATCAACCCTCTTTACTTAACTTTTCGCTTTTTCCCTCTAAAATTCGTACCCTCTTCGCCCTTGTCGTTTCAGTTTGCAAAATGCATAAAATCGCCAGTCTGTTATTCACTATTATGAAACGAACGTTTCTCAACATGGTTCGCGTGGAATGATCGAAACCAGCGTTGCATGAGGATCTTGATATGCCTGTTTAACAGTTAGTGAATTCCGTCTTGGAATTTCGCGACGAGGCCGCGTTTTCGGTGCACGTTTCCTTCACCCCTTTTTCTAGCCCAGTTAATTTTACGGCTCGTTGCCAACGAGGGGTTGCGATTCGACGAACGGAGCTTCTAATTTACACCCCCAAGATGGCCCCGCTACTTTTACTGCGACGTTCTCCACCGTGGCACTGATTTACGTCTTTCCGCTTCGTCCTCGGGCCTGAATTCTTCGGGGGTGGTTCTCGCGAGTCCGGATCAAACAACCGTACAATTTTAACCCTTGTACAATTTTTTCGAAAATACGAAATTTCTATCTCAATTCTTATAGAAACTCAGACTCGCATATTCAGTGCAGAAATTAATTCGGGACCCAAGTTAATGGTCAATTGTGTATCTTTATTTTAAATTCGGCTACTAATTAATATTTCTAGTTTTTAAAATCGACGAAACATAGGATTGACAGAACATAAAATCGACAATGTAATATAAAATCGATGAAAAAGGTAATATAAAAGCGACAGAATAAAACGAAATAAATAAAATGATCAAATTGATTAAATGTAGAATATAAAATCGACAAAATCTATAAATTAAAGTCGACAAAATATTAAATATATAACACAACATCGATAAAGGATAATATTGACAAAATCTATAAAATAAAATCGCCGAAATATAAAATACAAAATCGATAAAATATAACATAGACAAAAAATAAAAATCTGATAAATTTTATAACCAACAAACCATAATCTCGACAAAACTGAATCCACGAGGGGTAAACAATCGTCAATTTAAAAGACTGATAAATAGCATTAATATATTAAATATAAAATCCACTGCAAATAAAATTTGACCAGCTTAATGCGCAGCTTTCGTGCACCGCTGCGCCCGAAAATCCCGATCAGAGCCGCGAGCAGTGACCAACAAGCGGCTCTCAAAGAATAATTAAAACGTTCAACAACTCGCGAGTCTCGGTTGCTCCGTTGATAATTTCACGCGGGTCTCCGTTTCCTCGTCGCCGCAACGGGGTTGCAACGGGGTTGCAACGGGGTTGCAACGGGCTGCGGCGTATGGGATAGGAAACAACGCGATGGCGGGTCTCGCGAGACTCGATACACGAGCGTTGTTCCCGCGGAAACTTTAGATTACAGCAGAAAACTGCGGCCGGTCGCGGCAACCTCGTGAAATAGCAGCCGGTGTCGCGTTATCGCGCGATACAGCCTCCCGGGGTGCGGCAATTACTTAGCATCCGGGCCACCGGACCCCGGAAATTACCAGGAGCGCAGGCCACGGCTCCGTGGAATTGCGAATAAAATCGCCGCCGAACTTGCAAAGTCCTGAGTAATGGCCCCGCGAAGATACCGTATTCGTTCTTTGCGGAACGCGCCGCACTGGCCGACAGTACACCGCACAATACACCGTTCCGCCATTATGGTTATCGCGGCAGTGGTCACTCGATCTTAAATCTGTTCAATTTCAATTACCTCCGTTGTCAACAGACAACCTCGACACGAATTTAGGGCGACAACCCTCTCTCTACCAGTAGCGGATTAGTCACGTGACCAGCCCGTGGCGGAAGCGTGGGGGAATAGCGTCGGAGAGGGGGAACGGTAGAGTGAGAACTATAATAATTATACAGGGTGTTCGTGGTAAATCGGACCAGCGTTTTACGCGTAAACAGTGTAGGTATTTCAAACAAAACGGAAGAGGAACACAGTATACTTCACTGGAAACAGGACAGCCTGTGTGAATTCTTTATATTTACATTGTTTCTCGAGAAACGAAGGTCACCTTCAGCTTTTTCTTTTTTTTTAATGAAACGCCATATGTCTTTCAATGTCGTATAAATGTTTGCGTGGGTGCTGACGAGTTCACTTATATTTAACATAATAACTTGCAAGGTCATTCAAGGTCATATATCAGAAAATAAGAGAAACATGTAGATCTAAGACTACATATTTTTCAATATGTAGATCTCAGTAAGACTACGTATCGTGTTGAATAACATTTCTGGCTCGACTAAATAATTTTTTGAGGATGCACCGCGTACAGCAACGAAATTAGTTTCGCGAGAAGGCGTTTTCGGGAAACGTAAACGTGCTTAGCTAATCAACCGGTAGCCGTCACGGCGTGTTTCGAGTGTATTATTTTAGCAGAGTTTCCGGGACAGCGGCAAATCAAGGGACCAACTTTTCCTCTGATTAAATCACCGTTCCGAAACTGCAAACCGACGGAAGAGAGGGAGGGGGAGAGGGTGCCTGTGTACCTTTGAGTCGACGTCCCAAGATTAATATTGATTCTCCGTGGTGGGGGGTACGCGGGGGAGGGGGGCCACGCATTGAATGCCAATGGCGTCTTCGTACCCGCGATTCGGCCCGAATCGAGTTAACGGGAATCCGTTTAAGAGAAACTTTTAAGCGACTTCCTCGAGATTTATTTCGGCCGAGGGAACTTTCACCGTCGTGGCCCTCGATCGATCGAACGAAACGGACATTCTAGATCTCGATACTCCGTTTTTTGACCCAACTGGAACTTTGCACCTCGCATCGATAAACGTTAGATGACGGTTTTTTATTTAGCAACTAATATACTTTAACTTCTACGGTAACGGAATCAGTGAAATATGAAAGGTATACAGTGATTTCTCGATATATGTGTCGCCAAGGTCTACGTGATAAATGTCGCGGAATTATCCCCACTACCGCGTGGTATACGGAGAGGCCTCGGACGCCGAGGAGAGTAAACATAACACGGCTCCGTTATGTCTACTGGTCGATACACGTCACTGACAAGACCCGTGTTGTTGACATATATCGAGAATTCACTGTACTTAGTATTGAATTTGTTAATTAATCGGTCCGGTAGTTATAGTGTTAACGGATTTGAATATTTTCGTCGATTTTATGTCACGTTCCGAATCTTTCGCAGATTGCGAAATGAAACCCGCTAAAAAATACACCATAAATTTTCTCAAACAAGTCGATCTATATTTCCGAAGTTACAGGGCGCACTCGATTTGCATTAGAGTGCATTGCCGGCAGGTGCGTTACCTTTATCCTAGGTCAAAGAAGAGAAACTCGGTGAGAGGGTAGCAGGCGTGCAGGTTGCAGTTCCGATGCGTCGAACTTTCGACCGAAGAAGCGAGTTTCGAATCCTGTGGGAATTTTCATTTCCTGCTTTTGCCGACTTCTTCTCTTCCCCGTTGGAAAAAGCGTGGAGATATCGCGGAGAGTCTCTCTCGCTCTCTCTCTCTCTCTATCGGTTAAATATTAATTGAAAAATTCCGGAACCGGGACTCTCCGGTTGGTAGAAACGGGCAGCGATCGAGTTACCAGCGACGGATAAATAATAAATTGAGCAGCGTCTCCGGGGAAATGAAATGAAAATGGAAATGGGAAATTATAGTCGGCAGCCGAGCGCGTTTACCGGCCGACATACTGTGTACACAGCATAGTCTCGTGTGCTATAGTCGTCGCGAACCAGATCAATGGAGAATTTCACCGGCTAGGAAATATTGCGGGCAGGAGACGTTCTCGGCGAAAGACAAAATATAAAATCGACGAAAAATAAAATGTAACATCGACGAGAAATATAAAATTGACGAATGCTAAAATCAGTAAGACATAGAAAATTGATGAATGCTAAAATCAGTAAGACAAAGAAAATCGATGAATGCTAAAATCAGTAAGACATAGAAAATTGATGAATGCTAAAATCAGTAAGACAAAGAAAATTGATGAATGCTAAAATCAGTAAGACAAAGAAAATTGATGAATGCTAAAATCAGTAAGACAAAGAAAATCGATGAATGCTAAAATCAGTAAGACATAGAAGTATTTTGTATACATTTTTTAAAATTTAGAAAATATGAAGAACCGGGGGATTAAAGTCCGCCGCGGTTGAAAATGAGAAATTGGGTGGTTAAAAATTAAAGATTCGGATCGCATCCGACGCAATAACGAACACCGGCATTCCAAGGATTAATTAAAGTCCGGTCCGCGTCCTGGACGAGATAACGCGTCGGTTGACCAACGTAATTTCACTCTACTCGTTGTTTGTTCCGTTTCGCGCCATTGCCCGGGGAATTCCTCGAAGATCGCCGGTCGTTAAATTCTCCGCGAAAAACCACGGGAACGCAGCGCCGGCGCGCGTATATCCGCCGGGATGTCGTCGGGATGCGCTCGCGCGCGCATTTAAATTGCATTAGGGGAAACAGCCCTTTAAATTACCTCTCGCGATATCGGACAGTGGCGGAAGAAGAGGAGACCGGCGAAGATAAGCTCGCTAACTGAAATCGCGACGACAGCTGAGACGCGCGTTACTCTTAGCCGGAGACAGCTCCGGAAAAGAATTAAGGTCCTGTTCGGGGAGGAATCCTTTCTTGAGGATCGCTGGAAGCTCTGAGCCAGCCACCGAGGATTTACCAGGAAAAATCGCGGAAAACGGCGTTGATGGACCCAACATAGTGATTGGTATTGATGAACTTGGAGGTTTCGTGATTCACGGCTGCGAGGGACACCTTTTGAACTTTTTCTTTTTCTGGTCAACGGAGTACGATTCCGAAGTGCAGTTTTGTGCATTTTGCACGCGAATGTTTGCGCTTTAATTTGACACTTTTCAATTGTTAGTAGTGCGAACATTGTGGTACTGAAAATTGTTTATTGGATAGAGGGCCGCTCGAAGTGGATTTTCTGAACGTTGCTTCGAGGAGGGTGTTTTGAATTTTTTTCTGAGAGAATGCAACAAAAATTCGTCTCGCTGTTTTTTGCGTCTTAGACTATGACGTTTGAGCTTTCACATGAGATTTTTTTACTCTGAATAATGCAAAGATTGAGGGCATAAAAATTCTTTATTAACGAGCGATGTAGCTAAAGGGAATTTTGTAGTCTCCGGTTTTATAGGGTACTTTGGAATTTTTTCTGAAAGAACGGAACAAGATTGCGACATGCTGTTTTATGTATTCTATGCGGTATTCTTTAAGCTTTGACGTGGTATTTTTTAAATTTTCAATAGCCTGAAAATCCAGGCCTGAAAAAATCCATATTGGCTCAAGGCATATTTAAACGAGGTTTCCTAGTCGTCGTTTTCTAGGCTCCTTTTTAATTTTTCTTTTTCTGGAAGAGGACGGCATAATGCAAATATCAACGGTTCGAAAGAGCACCATCTCTCAATTCGTACTCCACGATCGCATAATTTCCCGGACGGAATCGATTCGCGAATTCTAGCGGGAACAAAAGTTCCGAGCGAACGGCCAATAATTAAACAGAGCCTTTCATCGGCGCGAGAACAGAAAACGGCTGGAAAAAAAAAGAGAAAAGAGCAGGATATTGCAACGGCCAATCGAAGGAGGCCTAGGCGCCGCTTCCGTTTTCCGGTTTCCGGTTTGCGAGAAAGGGGCTGCTCGAGTGCTCGTTAAATATTCCGCCGTGAGTCGCGAAACACTCCGCGTCACTGTTTATTTTCTAAACAGCCGCGGAACGCCCGGACTATTTCCTTTAATTGTTAATCTGTATGGCAAACAGCGCCGGCAAACACGCGACGGATGCCCCGTTAATTCCGTAAGACGGCGACACGGTAAATACTGCGCCATCGTTCGGTCCCCTTCTCTCTTAATCATGCTCCCTCCATTATAGAAATCCTCGCGAGCGCGTTTATGCCATAAGCGATTTTACATGTGGACCAGTTGCTTTGAAACCGAGTCGGCCATTTTACGCTGCTCCCCGTGACGCGCTCGAGCGTTCAAAATGCCGACTGGTTGCGACGGGTTACACTACATTATTAACTGCGCTAATTAATTCGTGACTTTATTTTAAGTACAAATTATCCGACCACCGTATTGGACATTGATTAAATATTTTTAGGATAGAGTAAACGGAAAATTTTCAAGAGTAGAATATATTCTAGAACGTGTTTCACATCTAGCCTTTTGAATAAATTGACGAATGTATTCACTTAAGTAAAACAATGTATTAATTTTCCAAATGAACGTCCAGGTGAACTAAATTCTCATTATCTTTATGACGTATCCAGTTACGAATATACGTTTCCGTGGATTAAAAAATCCTCATAGGTCCGCTCGCAAGCTCCGATCCAATTACTAGAGCCACTTGCACTAATTAACAAGCGCACATTTAAAAAATCAAGTTTTAAACGAAAGTCCAGATGAGCATTAATGAAAATTAAATGTAAACGTCGATTAAAAATATTTTACATTGACGTATGATATATTCACGCAAGTACTTTCTAAAAAAGAAAACACGTTTGTCAATATTCCCCGCAAAGAGCTTGCGATTTCAATAATGTTTTTCAGAGTGAAAGATTGACAGTGCTCTTGACGATTTTTGCGAGTGATTCCAGCGTTGTCAGCGAGGATTTTCGTACGAGATTTTCGTCGACGATCCAATTAGGGTGAAACAGAGCTGTGTCTCAGGTGTCATCGAGCTTATTCCGACGGGAATAGCACGGTCGACGCTCGCGCGCAAATTTTAAACATGCCCTCCGATCAGGTAGCCCGTGTCTGACTATTGATCGACCTGTTCCACTGTCAGCCGGCTCCATTAGAGTGACGCGTCGCGTCGCGTCGTCGGGCTGAATTTTTTTCCATGCCCCGCCATTACACCATTGGTCGCGCTTCAAAAGGCGACACGTCACTTTCATTCGAGCGCAATTTGCTTTGTTTTTGATCATAAACTGCTTCAAAGAGTGGCACAATGGCGCGAGAGCATAGGCGACGCTCTAATTCGAGGCGATTGGGATCCGTCATCACCTTTTTCACCATTGTGAACAACTGCCTACTCGAACGAGCTGCCAGAACTTAAAATTGCCTAGATTTTCTTAGCCTATGGAAAATTTGTTACACTTTTAACCCGTGGTTCAAACCAAGCAATCACAATTGAAGAACTTGGATTTTTTCAAATGAAATGGGGATCGGTAGATTAGATCGGTAAATCTCCACTCTGTGTGGAAGGAAGACCAGTGATTGTAAATAGTAAGTGTCGCAGTTTTTTCAAAAGTTGCGAATGTAATTTTAAAAGTGCAATATTTCACTCGACGTACAATGTTTTATGCTTTGTTGAGCATTATTTTAAAATGTCTCTGCTTTACTTCGCTGAATTCATGGCTGCAGGAGGAATAAACATATTTTATTTCATGCACCAAGTGATTACAATAATACTATTTTATGTCGCACGACATTTTATAGACATTATTTGCTGCTACACAATTTGTTAGATCACAAAATAAAAATGAATTATTTGGATAATGTTATTTTGCTCGCATTCTTGGCGTAAGAAGTCCCACGTATGTAGTCTAAACTTTTCCAAAAATTAAATCGACCTTCGGGCCATTTATTTAGAAACATTTCCACATCATTCTGCGTAAAAAAACTCTTGTATCCAAGCTTAAACGTTGAACCGGTGTCTACAAATCATCTTTGAAAACACCGTGTGCCAATTTAGAATTTTTGAGGTGTCAGTCTTCCCTCTATTGAGACTGAAAAAATACTGCATGAAAGCTCAAAGCACAATGCAAAAAACCCACCAAACAGCACTTCAAAATTTTGTTTCATTCTTTCAGAAAAAAAATCGGAAAGAAGCGCCTGGAATCAACGTCTACGAAATCCGCTTCAATGCAGTGCACACCGATGAAGGATTGTCAAGGCCCCGATCGAAATGAAAAAAATACCACATCGAAGTTCAAATGTCCGAGCAGAAAGCGCGTACAGCAGCTTTTGAGAATCTTCTCCCACACTCTCGCAGAAAATCCGCAGCGAACCCTTCGAAGGGCTCACGAAATCCGGACGATATTAAACTCCGCTCGAGCACAACACAATTCCCCGAAGCAGCGAGAGCGACTCTCTTGCGACAATGGTCGAGAGGAAGAGATTCATCAAAAGAGGCTAGATCCTCCGATCAAGGGATCTCGGGGAAAAGAATCCTCTTGGCCGCGACTAGTCTCTGTCGCACAGTCGAATATCCCCGGGAGCTCTCCATCCGACTGGAGACACTCCACGGGTGCCATTTACTTCCGTTTAATCCGATTGCGAGGCAGTCTCGTGTCCACCGGCGCGCACCTGCAATTAGATACGCGCGTCTTGGAGCTGTCTGGCCCCGGGTTAACCCGGAGAGCGGTCTGAAGGGGCCATTTGTCTCTGTTCGCCGTAATCTCGCGGTAATTTGTACCGCGCCTCAAACTCCGCTCTCTAACGCGATCCATTTTTCACGGTTCCTCCCGCAGAAGTTTGTTGCGACCACTCTCCTTTCTTCTCACAACCCTCTCTCTATCTCTCTTTCTCTCCCTCTCAGTCTCTCTCTTAGTCTCTCTCTTTCTCTCGCTCTACCTTTAAATAGTTAATGAAAAGTTCCGTGTCACGGCCAACGATAAATCCTAATTCCACGGCGGGATTACAGCGCGGGTCAGATCGCGATAACACGTTCGCGCCGGGATAATTATTACTATAGCGAACCGCGAGGGGGTTAGCCACCCCTGTTCTCTATCATCCCCGTCTGTTTTGCCCTTCGCAAGATGTCCCGCCCCAGAATTTCTCGCTCTTTCCATCTACGAGAACCTAATTCACCACTGTACAGGGTGAACCTCGTTTAAGACTCCATTCTGGGTTAACAATTTTTTTTTTGTAAGAGAACTCTTAAACTTTCTGTATTAGCACTTTGCACACACACTACTGGGTAATCGAAGTACCTCCACAATTTTTTTCAACTACGAACAATCAAAATTGCACGAGTTATAGACTTTTTTCTAGAGTACGTTTCAAACTGTGACCATTAAACTGTGGCCATTGTTGCTGTAATTCCAGTCCTTCAACTGGTTAAAAAGAAGGATTAACTGTCTTAATAGGTATGAATAGTCTCAACTAGTCCAACTAAAAAATCTTGATCATTTACAAAATGGCGGTGTTTCGAACTTTTGGTTGTCCAGAGTTCCCGACTCTGTCGAGTTCCCGATTCTGTCGAGTTCCCGGAAAGAGAAGAAGAAGAAGGCGACAGATTTTTGAAATGTTTGTTGACGGATTAACAGGGTGTGCGATGAATCTGAAAATTCCAGGTCAATCGAGCAACGGTAACTCGAGAAAAACAAACGATTCAGTTTACGGTGCGCGTTCGTCGGCGGAGCGCAGCCACGGAAATAATAACGCGTGCTTCGGCGGCGAGGATCGATAGAAAGGAAAATCCACGGAGACCGGAGTTTACGCTCGCCACGGGAAACAATTTCCCCGTGGAAACTCGATGAAAAGCGAGCTCGCAGGGTCGCGCGACGGGTCGTTTCGCACGGGCGAAACTTTTCAGCACTTCGCGGATGTCTTAGGAGAGCGGGGCCCGATCCGGAACCGCGTTCCACGAGATCGTTTACCCGCCGCGAGTTCGCCCGTGCACCCGCGATTACCCTCCCCGTACCCGAACTTCTCGGCTGATCGATCGTTCGATCGAATTATCGTCGGCGACCATCGATCTCGGCCAGTTTGTCGCCGAGTAAATTTTCCGTATGTCCCCGTCCTCTGGCGGTTCCAAAATCGCGCTGTTCAGGCGAATTTCCAAGATTAATTTGACCATCCTCAATTTTTAAGTGAGACACTTGTAAGGTACAACTATGCCGTGAGAAGTTTAATTCTGGATCTCGTGCGATTAATTTGTGAGTCGCATAAAAATTTCTGACGATAGCATGAACTGTTCTGATTCGAACGCAACGAGAATCGATCCGATCGATTGAATAATTTGCGAGAAACAAAAATTCACAAGTGAGCGAAGGAGAATACAGTTTTTGCCGCATATTCCGCGTTTAATTGGATAGAAACATTTAAAAAAATAACTCTGCTCGTTTAGCATATAGATGCGTATATTCGAGATTTTTTCCGATTCTCCAATTGCAAACTGCGGTTGTACAAAATGAAAAGTCCGAGGAAGATTAACTGGAATCATGTTAATTCTTTTTTAACAGAAATTGTATTTTTCTCCTGCAATCGGTTAACCTTTTTACTGCATTTAAAAAGGTGTTGGCAGTCTTGGATCGAAAAACGGATTCTCAAGGATGATCATTTCGGCGCTGCGACGGACAGAAACGTCAGGTCGAGTCGCGAGTTTGCGGAAGCGAGATTCCGAGGTAGGAAGTTGAGGAAGAAGCGAGGATATGGTCTGCTGCAATCGAGTCGTCGCTCACCTCAAATATTTGTCTTTCGACGACGATCCTCTTTTGTGTTCCTACCCCTGTGTCTTCTGACCGAGATTAAAACTAGTCGGCAGCGAACTCTCTCCCGGTGTCTTTGTTTTTCGCGTGGCGAGAGCACGCGATGTGATTGAAAACGGTGTTCGAATCATTTTAATTACGGTCTCGTTGCTACCCGTCCGCTTAATTGAATATTGAAC
>CM052141.1:2956059-2977689 GCA_028454255.1 Halictus ligatus | reverse complement strand
TATCACAGCATGTAACGCACCGATTCAATTCACCTACAGTGGCGGGATTCGATTCATTCCTTACGGACGCCATTAACGCACGTCTAATCAACGTTTAATAGGCTCGTTCGGTTTTAATCCTGCGGGCTTTGACGTTCATGGAACAGCACCGAGAATCCTGCGAATCGACTGCGTCTGGCTTTCATTCTCGCGATACAGCGAATTGCTATTGATACGGCCTCGACACTGAGCCGATGAAAACTCTTCTGTGAGCTGCTAATTAATTGCTGAGCCGGCATTCTTTTTATATCGATACTCTCGTTCATTTAAATCGAGTCTCGACTCGAGGCTCTCGTACAATCAATTTTATCACTGACTTACTCACTTCTTCTTTAAAAAAAATTTACCCTATTCAAGCGAAGGTTGATGAATATTTTCGCGTTCTTTTCGTGTCGATCATTTTGTTAGTCAAGTCCGAATAAATTTTTGAAACTGCCACCGCGTACAAGCAATTCGAGGTTCTTCCATACAAATTTTTCTCATTAGGGTAGCTCTTCATTTTTTTGATAAAAAAGTGTTCAGTATTCAAATGAACATTTATGAACATTCCCGTATTTTTTCCACGTCGATCCTCGCGTTCGTTGCATCCGCAAAATTCTTTAAAAATTCGTTTTTCTGCAAATATGTATGCAAGTTGATTTGAGAAGTTGTTCTTAAGAAAACCATAATCCCGTCGATCTTCAAGCTTCTCGAACATAATCCCTCAGACTCGAATTTTCCTTATAAATGATATTTTATTCGTAAAATTATTCTTCAAAGTCCGAATGACCCTCTAAAATTTAGAATTAATTAATCTTTTCGGACACGGTTTTCGCGAACATCTTTTGACACAGGAAAACGCGATTGATGCTCCGCGCGATCCGCTAATTAATTACGAACCCGGCGCGAAAGGATGTCGCGCGGAATCCGATGTCGGTTAATTACTCGACGCGCGTACAAATGAACCCCGAGCCTTTTTATCGCGCCGAAGAACCTCGTTTATTGTTCCCCGGGGACAATGGAAGGCAGATTTCGGTGCAGATTTTCGTGGAAATCGATTAATTGGAAACGCAAACGCCGGAGTGGTTCGACGCGAACGGGAAAAGGGGTTTTCACCGACGCAACCCTTTGAAGCATTTTTCACGGTCTTTCGGTTATACTTCGCCGAGTAGAAACAGGTGCAGTCCATTTCCATTCGAGAATGCGTGGCTCGAACGAGACAGAGAGAGAGAAAAAGATTTTATTCTGTGCTTCGGCCAAAGAAAGTCGAAATCAAAGCGAAAATTCAATTTTCTCGAAAACGACGCCCGAGCTTTAGAACGCTGCCGAAAATGTGAACGCTGTAAACGAAATTTCTCAACGAAATTGCTAGCAATTTGAAAAATGACCAGGTAAATGTTTTTCGAGATACTTTTAACTTATTTTCCTGAGTAGTCTACTTTCTTCAGCTTCCGTTGTTTATTGCAAGAGCAGAGAGCTTCAGATCGACTTGACAAAAATACAAGATCTCAAGAACATGTTCCTCTAAACGCCTAGTATAAATTAAATTCTGCAAACATTCGCATTTGTTAATAAAAAAATGTTAACCTCCCCAGGTTTTTCATCCCCAGCCAAAAAATTAAGCTTCTTCTGAGATATCCCTTGCAATAATCTCGCCTTAATTATTTTTAACAGTGTCAGCACGAGATTAGAGGTCTCGATTATAGTCGCTAAAAATCGATTTCAGGAGGGAGCCGTGAAGCGGGGAAAAGTCGGCGAAAGACGCGCAGGTAATTAGAGAAGCGCCGAGTAAACTGTGGGAAAAATTAATTGTGCAAGACACGGAGCCCGGTGGAACGGTGTCGGGGGGTAGGCGGAGGGTGTCGGTTCTCGGTGGTGGAACGCCGTGAAAAACAGTTTTAATTGTAGCCCCTAATGGCGACGCTCGCTTCATTTTTGCTTCGTTATGGGCGTTAAAATCATGTATTCGCGCGTTACGAGACGCGGGGGAGGAAGCGCGTCGGATAATAAACGCGACGAGCAACCTCCTGCGCTAACAATGTTGCAAATAACGAACGGCCCTTCGTTAGAATTAACCTCGTGAATCACGGACAACCCGCGCTCGATTACTTTTAATTGCTCGCTGCTGATGGAACCGTTTCGGCCGGTCCGTTGCTCTCCTATTATCCGCGGCGATCGTTATCGTATCATTCTTTTGCACGGAATTTCGCGCCCCAGTTGCCCCTGTCTCGTGACAGTTGACAATTAAGTCGTAGCTCGCGAACTCCCGCAGCTGTTCCGCGATTAATCACTGGTGATCGATATTTTTTTCCGAGCGATTTTTCGAGAATTTTTCTGCAAAATTTTAAGCAGGAAGAAACCACTGACAAGTTTCGAGTCGACACCCCTACCGTAAGGGTAGTTATACTCGACAAAAAATTATGAAAAAATTCATAAACGTTCTAGCCAATGGCGCACACGACAGTGAATTATTTCAGAATTTTTGGTCGCAAAATCGATCTTCAAAAAAATACGGAACCATAAGATTGCCGATTTTATATTTTCTTCTTTTAAAAATCGATTTTGCTACCATCAATTCTGAAACAATTCACTGTCATGTGAGCTATTACATAGAATGTCCGTAATTTTTTCCGTAATTTTTGGTCGAACGGAACGGAAGAAATAGAGCATAAAAATCGTGTGCTCACCCTTCAACCACCCTTGGTTTAGCAAATTTTTCGTGGGATTAAAATTGCATTTGACTAAAAAACAAAATACCTGTCTTCCAGAGTAAGCTTTTTCAGGACTATCCGGTAAAATTTCAATGAGCTTACCGGAGCAACAACGTTGTGATAAATATTTTTCCTCGAGGTGTCTCTAAGAGGTTTCGCATGTCTGAACGTTCCGAAACTGGGTCGAATTTCGCAAACTTCTAAGAAATCAATTTTCCGTTCGGGTGCGGAGATCTGGGTGACGAATTGACAGCAGCTCGTCTCGACCACTCAGACGCAGCAACAAAAAAAAAATATATAAATAGCGAAAACCGTGTGGTAGCGGCAACAACAAATTGAGAGATCCGTGAGATCTCTGAGAGATCTCCAAAGCAATTCGCACGGTTGTTCTCCGCGTTGCGAAGCGTCGGCTGTGTCCCGTTCGCGGAATGGAATTGAAATCGCTCGATAACGCCTGTCGCGTCAACGTTTCCGCGTTATTAAACGTGGAACCGGTCCCGAACTGGTTCCTGCTCTGCCGCGGAACGTTTACGTTCGACAATATGCTGCGTCGATCACAGAGATGCGTATCGAGCTGATGCGTCCGAGCTCCGGCTCGAGGGTGCCGGCTCCGAGGGGCCAGTAGCAGAGCGCGTCCAGTACAGAGAGCGTGTGAACCAAGCTTTAGACTGCGTTATGGTCCGCGAAGAATTATGACCGTCTGGTAAATACAGCGTGAACGACCTATTTAACGGTACACACGATCGACGGAAAACTAGGTCGACTTTGCTCATTTTTCCTGTCGTTGAAATTGCGTCTTAGTAGAAAATGAGATTCCCGTCTTCCAGGGGGATCTTTTGGGAATGTTTCCTGAAAATTTTAATTAAATTGTGTGAGTTATGAGAGCGTGACGGTCATTTCACCGAGTCGGGTTTAATAAGGAGTGCCTCGTGTTTGACCAGTGTAGAACTCGGGCGATATAACAAATTTTTTTGCTGGTTCGAGTTGAGTTTCGTTAAATAATAACAAGCGTATGTTGTAGGGTGATTCTTTGAGAATATGTCCAAATAATTTGAACGAGATCGAGTGAATTATAAGGCGATGGCGGCCATTTTACCGAGCGGTGGTTTTCGGTAAGCGGCACATGCTGGAACAGTCTATAACCGGGTCGAAATAACAAACTTTTTGCTCGACTTGGGTTAAGTTTTGCTAATAATCAAGATATACGTGTTATAGAGTGATCTTTCGAGAATGTTTTCCCAAAATTTCCATCGGTAAGTAGGAGTAATAACGTAGTGACAGCAACTTTCCCGAACAACGTTTCCAGGGGATTACGGTATGCATGTTTGATCAACCTAAAAGTGGGTGAAATTTTCGGAATTTTTTATGCAACTGACACTACGTTTTATTCGATCAAAAGAGCGAGCATTACAGAATGATCTTTTGGGAGTACTATGCCACACAGAAACGTTACGTTGCAACGAATTCACACTTCTCACAGAGTCAAGAAATATTTCAACTTAGATCTCAAAATCTCTCTAGTTGAAAAACTTGCAATTCGTTTCTAATGATCCCCTGGGCAAACACTGCCAGAACAGTTGACAACAACCATAACTGGCGTACAAATTGTCTAACGCTTGCGGTTCTGCAGCTGAAATATTTCCGGGCACCGTGATTGAAAATTTCGTTTCGAATCGTGCAATTTGATTCGCGTAACGGGCTTGATGCATGATCGATAGCGGACTGGCGACCTGGCAACGTCAGGTAATTGCCGAGAATTTCGCGACTGGTTATGCGAAGAGGGGGCAAAGACGGGGAAAGAAGTTTCCGGCGAAACGACTTTGCTAATTAGCGAACAATCGCGAGACGGGCCGGGGCGTCGGAGGTGCATGAGAGAATTTGGAGCTGGTCGTTAGAATTCTCTCTCTCTCTCTCTCTCTCTCTCTCTCTCTCTCTCTCTCTTTCGCTCCCCCTTTTGCGCTCTCCTCGAAAGTTACCGCGGCTCTTTTTCCACCAAGCCCCGAAACTAGACGCCTTTATTAAAACTTTTCATTGTCCGGCCGCGAGCTAATTCTCCCCGGGCCGATCGTTTCCCGTCGAATTAACGGGAGTTGAAGTGTCGCGGGAACGCCGAACGGCCGCGAGAGATCCCGACGCCTCGCGAATTTTTTCCTCGCCTTTTCCTTCGCGTGAATCCACCGGAATCATCGGCGGAAAATCCGCCAAGTTTTCATTTCCGCCTAATCGATCCGCAGCCGAAGAGAGTTGCCAGCTCATTGTTTCGCAGTGCGACTTTTTGAAAGTAATTGAGAGTTCCCGAGCTGGCGGACGTCGGATTTTCAATTTGAAGAATGAATAAAGAAGCGCAGGGGCTTGTAGATTGCAATGAAACTGGAGTCGATTCGATCGCGCTTATGGTTTCTGAGATAAAAAATCGAACGCGCAGCACGTTTCCGGGTGTGATTGTTCTTAACGAAGATCAGAGTCCCTCTGTGGTCGAATTGCCGAGCTATTTGTTATCGAATCTTTAATGTAAAAATGGTTAAGATAGAGACAATCTTCTAGATTAAAATGAAAAAAGATTTATTTCGATCGGACTTATGGTTTCTGAGATAAAAAATCGAACGCGCAGCACGTTTCCGGGTGTGATTGCTTTTAACGAAGATCCCTTCGCTGTCGAATTGCCGAGCTATTTGTTATCGGATTTTTAATGTTAAAAATGGTTAAGATAGAACAATCCTTCCAGGTTAAACTGAAAAAAGATTTATTTCCATCGGGCTAATGGTTTCTGAGATAAAAATTGAAAAGTGCAGTGTGTTTCAGAGCGTACAATATTTTGAAACAGAGTTCTGGAATTTCGTTACTGCAAAATTGCTCAGCGTCTCGGCCTCGAATTTGGAATTTGAAAAATGGATAAAATTGAGTATGGTTCCTAGGTTAACATGGAAAAAGATTCGATTCGATCGGGCAAAAGCTTTCTGGGATAAAAATTCAAATGTGCGTGCATTCGATAAAACATGAATTGCACAGTGTGTTTCAGGGTGTGATTCTATTAACTAAAAGAGTCCTTTTACCGGGAGATTGAATTTGTTATCACATTTTCAATAAAACGAAAAAAAAAATGGTTAGAATAGAACAAACCTAGATTAAAACGAAAACAAAAAACAATAATTCAATTCGATCGGACAAATAGTTTTTGAAATAAAAATTCGGATATACGTGTGTCATGATGAAACTATCTTTCAATTGAATTTACGTGACATGACAAATAGGCTTTGCAAGATAAAAAATTAAATGCACAGCGTGGGTCAGAGTGTGACCTTCGTTTAACGAGGTTTCGGAGTTCTCGGGTGTTGTGTTGAGCTATTTTCTAGAGGACTTTCAATCTAAAAAACATGGTTGTGATTGACAGAATTTTCTGAATTAAGATGGAAAAAGTTTCAATTGGGTTCGGGCTAATAATGTCTGAGATAAAAATTGAAACGTGTGCGTACGGCGTGTTTCGACGCGTAACTTTTTTTAAACCGAGTTTACTAGTCTCGTTACCGTGAGATTGCCGAGCTACTCGTTATCGGATTTTCAATTTAAAAAAATGGCTACAGTAGGCTGAAGCTTTTAGATTAAAATGGAATAGAATTCAATTCCGCGCGACAGGCTGTTTGCGAGATAGAAAATCAAATTTACCGACTGTTTCAGAGTACGGTTGTTTCGAATGAACAATATGCTTAAACGTCCCTCGGTTCAATTGACAAAAAATGGTAAAAACAGCCTGAATCTGCTAGATTAAAACAAAATAAAATATTCAACCCGATCCGTCAAAAACAGCGTCCGAGATAAAAATTCATAAACGCAACCTGATCCCACGCCATGGCCCGGAATCGAATGAAAATTACAAATTTTCAAAAGCGCATGTAAATCAATTGCAAAGGGATCAAAACGATGATATAAACTTCCCCTAATTCTCTGCAAACTTCACCCCTGCGATTCTATTTCTCGCTAAAACTGATCGACTCGCGACAAAACTCACAAAAATACGTGTATCCTGTGAAACACACATTTCCACGCCATGGTCCGGAATCGAATAAAAATGACAAATTTTCAAAAGCGCTTGTTTTGGTAAACCAATTGCATAGGGATCAAAACGATGACATAAACTTCCCCTAATTCCCTGCAAACTTCACCCCTAAAATTCTATTTCTCGCTAAAACTGATCGACTCGCGACAAAACTCGCAAAAATACGTGTATCCTGCGAAACACACATTTCCACGCCATGGCCCGGAATCGAATAAAAATTACAAATTTCCAAAAGCGCATGTTTCGGTAAACCAATTGCAAGGGGATCAAAACGATGATATAAACTTCCCCTAATTCTCTGCAAACTTCACCCCTGCGATTCTATTTCTCGCTAAAACTGATCGACTCGCGACAAAACTCGCAAAAATACGTGTATCCTGCGAAACACACGTTTCCAATTTGCTGTATTGAACACGTTCGGAAATTACAGGGCGGCACGCAGGGCAAAGGGCTCGAGAGCCGATGGCTCGGCAGAGTTCAGGATGATTCGTGGTTATGGCCGGTTAATTCGATGATATTCGCGGTGCATAGTGGCCGTCGCGGCGGAAGCATATTGCCGATCGGTGGCGGGGTCCCGTTGTTTGTCGAACGTTCCGCGAGAGGCTCCGCGGTATTATTTATAACAGCGGGTCCCGCGCGTTTATTATTTATAATAGAGCGTGTCCCCGTTGTGTCGGTCGCGCGAACCTCCCCCGATCGCGTCGGCCGGGCTCTCTGGTATCGAATTTCATTAAACCGTCATTAAACACGCGAGTCGCGCGGGCCATCGTCGCCCGGTTTACGCCTGTTCTCCCTATGGAGATTAATTATCGCGTCGACTCGGCCGGCCGTGTACAATGAATATGGAGCAGACCGAGCTATGAATTAATTTCCCTCGATCTATCTATGCGCACGGGTTTGCGCCGCGTCGTCTGCGCAACCACCGCGCCAGAAAGTAACCGCGCGTGGCCCTAATTGGCTTGTCCGAGGCCAAGGAGGACCTCCGATCCTTATAAATATGCGCAAGGTCATTAAGACCGACGACCGTCCTCCAGGATCGACCTCCCTCGCATTTGGAATTCCGATCGCGACGCTCTCTGACCAACCCCGCACTCTCTTTCACTCTCTCTCTCTCCCAGTCTCTCTCAGTCTCCCTGATCGTGAGTCGGGTTCCCAGGTTTGCGGAAATCTCTGTGAAAATTACCCCACCCGTGTGCAAACTTTTCTGAAAGCTTTCAACCCTTTTTACAATTTCGACCCCCACGGAGAATCATTTCGAAACCCCTCTTGCCACCCGACTGGACAATTTTTGGTAAATATATATTTCCTTCTGCTCAAACGGTGGTGGATCGATACGATGATGTAGTCTTCAAACAACGACTCTAACGTTTGTTGTCCTCAAATAATTTTTTAAATGAACACTACACGTATCCGAGGACCACTTGAGCTTATTTTATTACAAAAATATCGTTTCGTAGTCCATTTCTGATTTTGATTTTTACTGGGAAATATTTTCCTCTATTTAAATCAAAGTTAACGAACGCCCCTCTATTGTTTTCGTTTACCGAGATCTCAAAAAATTATTAACGTTGCACGCGTTTGGACGACTCGATATATTTATATACCAAAATTTCTTCTTACTCGGTTTGAAAAAATATTCTTTCCTATTCAAAGGTTGATGAACATTCCCGTATATTTTTCATAACGATCCTTTTGTTCGTTGTGTTCGAAAATATTTTCAAGTTGTTGGCGATTCGACATTATTGTGTAACAAAATTTTCTCCCACAACCCGAATTCTCGATTTTTCCCGTTTGTTCTGTTGGGAAATTTTGTTAATCTGGTATACACGAACCGGAAGTTGTTTTAAAATTTTGTTTCGTTATCCGACTGTCCGATTTTCCGTGAAAAATATTCCTCTCTGTTCAAATGAAAGTTGACGAACATTTCGGTATTTTTTTTTTCATAACAATCCTATTGTTTGTTGTGTTTGAATATTTTTTGAACGTGCCTAATACTTCGGTAGACATATTGGTCGTTTCGAGTTTCTTCAATAAAAAAACACAGCCAAAAATATGTTTTGTAATCTAACACCAGAATTTTTCATAAAAAATGTATTTCTCTAGTGTTTGAGCAACGGTTTATGAATACGATTATATATATTTTTTAAACATCTCTACGTTTATTGAGCCTAGAAAATGTTCTTGAAGCACTGAATATGCGGACGAGGTATTTTTTTGAAAGAATTTTTTTACACTATCTGACCCTGCAATTTTTTCGTAAAAAATACTTCTTCCTATTCAAATGAAGGTTGATGAACGTCCTTGTATTTTTTCGTAACTATCTTTTCGTTTGTTGTGTTAAAAAAAAATTCTTGAAAGTGCTCGTACATAGTATGCACACATGTATAAGCGAGCCGAGTTTTTCCTAAAAAAAAAAATGTTCTACGGTCCTGCTCCGAAATTTTTCGTAAAAGAATACTTGTCTCTGTTAAAATAACGGTTGATGAACACGAGTTCTTTTAAAAAACATCTTTATGCTCGTCGCATTCGGAATATGTTTTAATCCATTCACATATGGGCGATTCGTGGTTTTTCTCTATGAAAAATTTTGTTCGTTACCTAACTCTGCAATTTTTCATACGAAAAACGTACGTTTCTGTTGAACCGAGAGTTAATCAATACTACTTTACCTTTTCCATAACGATCTCTTCAATTATAGTGTTCGAAAAAATTCTTAAACCTTCTGTATTTCCACAATTGTAATTAAAATTCTTTTTTCCAGAATCCAACGCCTCAATTGTCGATACACAAATGTATCTCTTCATCAAACTTCAGTTTGATGAACATTCCCGTATCTTTTTTTTTAACGATCCCTTCGCTTGTTACTTCCTAAACAAATTGTTGGAATTGCTCACGCACGCGCCAACAGTTTTTATTTACCATCTGACTCCTCAATTTTCACCAAACAAATTCCTCCCTATTCAAAACAAGATTGATGAACGTTCTCGTATTTTTTTCATACCGATCTTCGCGTTCGTTGCTTGTAAATAAATTTTTTGAAATTGTTAATAAATACGTATATGGGCATCTCGAGACTCTTTTCGAAAAATATTTGTTCACCGTACATCTGCTCAATTGTAGGCAAAAATAAAAATTCCATCTAATCAAGCGACGATTGACGAACAATTCTGTATTTTTTCAAAACAATCCTCCCGGTCATAATGCGAGAAAAAATTCGTGAATTCGCCGGAATAATAATCGATTCGAGGTTCTGTTATGAAAAGAAGCTGCCTCTCTCGGAAGCTCTTTGAATTTGGACTGTGAAATTTTTTGGGACATTTGAACAGAACGAAGGGACAAAAATCTATATAGAAATTGTTTAAACTATGCTGTTCCGACCACCTTCGTTGTTATATCTGATAATAGACCAGCTTTCGGAGGGGTTTAACAATTAAATACACAAGGGAAATATAATCAAATTAAATTGGAACGCACTTTATCTCAATTTTCGAGATTTCTATTTCCATGTATGAAGTTGCAGGTTCAAAGGACAGAAATGGTCGAACGACGCGGTAAAGCGCGAAGACTAATCCAAAGTGGCCACGCAAATGGCAACTTCGTGGCGCGATTTCCGCGGGGATCTTTTTGCCGTGCGCGGTTTAGTGCGGACGGTCGAGGGTCGCGGAGCAAGCACGTCGACAAAATCCCGGGGCCATTTTCTTCGGTGGATCGTGTAGCGTTCATTGGCGGGATCTAAACAGCGGACGGCCATCGAGATGGTTGTCGTTAGGGCTTACGATTACGACGGGATACGGCTTTTAACCCCGGCGACTAACTTTGACTCGAGTGTTCCGGCCTCGTTCGAATTTAGTCGTCGATATTACGCTAATAAACAGTCGACTGCTGCGGAACCGTGCTACCCGGAGTCTCTACGCGCCGTACACTCGATCCACTATAAAACGAAAAAATCGCCGAGCAGCTAGTGCATCGTAAAAAGTCAGCGCCTTTAATCCTCGAAGAGCTCCAATTTATAGTAAGCATCTGCCTCGGTGTTTAATAAGGCAATCTCGATCACTTTTATCATAAGTTAGATCGCGAATTTTTGTGCAAAATCTAGCGAAAAGTTTTCTATTTGTATTCTTGAGAATTTTAATATCGATCTTCCATACACTTTCACGTTAACTCTTGGGAATTTTATTTTAATTTACCAAATTGATTCAGACGTTCAACAGACATCTTTCCGATACATATTGGTTTATTTCCACAGTTAGACATTTTAATATCAATCTTTCAGTCCGCTTTCATATTGATCCTGCCGTTAGTAATTTAATTTCAATTTAACGAATCGATTCAAACGTTCAACAAGAATCTCTGTAGACACAAATTTGTTTATTTCTACCTTTAAGCTCTTTGATATGAATCTACTTGAATATTAAAATCCAGTTTGAGTTTCATTTCAATTCAATCGATTCAATCGTTTAATAAAATCATTGTAATAACGACAGAAAATTCACGATCCAATTATAAAGTTGTGTGGGCGCATTTTCAGTTTGCATTTTAATTGTTCTTTAAAGTACAGACATAAATTTTGTGAAGACGCGTTAGTCTTATACGTTCTAAATAATGTTTAAAAAAATTCCACGGAAGTGTATTTGCACATCTGTGTGAAAGCATGTTGCACGTTCAATTATTGCATTATGTATGGACATTTGGCGTGGCGTAATTATGCTTTCAACAGAAAGCAGAGCAGAAAGCTGTGCTTTTTGACACCTTAATGCACAATGTTATTCGCACGTAACGCCGAGAGCTACTCGCACGCCTCCAAAGTGTATCATTGCGGCCATGAAAGGATAGGTGTCGAATGCTTTTTCGAGCACTATGTCGCCCTGAAAGCGTATCAAAATCGACGTGTGTCGCCAGCCTCATTTCCCTTGCAAATATAAACCGCGCCGGAAAAGACGTCCATCTTGGAACGGATATTTCCGAAAGTGGTAAAATGGCACTGGCGAACATATTCGAAGAACGATTCGCTGCAATATTTATTGCACTTTCTGTACTGTTATTCTCGGGAATCGACGATTTTTCGGTGAAGCTTCGCACGGTACAAACGACCGGCATTTCTTTGAAAAATTGCGACATTCGACGTTTTTTACGACACTTGAAAGGCACATTCTACATAAAATTTTTAATGGTAAATTCGTAAGCATGTGCGCTACAATTGTAACAATTTTGAAAATAGTTTTATTGAAATTTTTAAGGGTGATTCATAAGAGGGTGAGCTACAATTGTAGTACTTTTGAAAGTAGTTCTAAGAGTGTGAACAATTGTAACACTTTTCGAAACTTTTCAATGAACCTTTTAGTGCTTATTCTCGAGTTCGCGAGTTTCTGAAGGCTCAAGCTAATTTCCTGATAAAGTAAACGGTTTTATAAGCAAAGATAAAGCTCCCTTTCTTAGATAAAGCCTCGGTTTGATCGCTCTTAAGCGTTCTCAGCCGCTTAAGCTACCAACAGACCGGAAGTTCGAACAGCAATTCCTCCAGGATCGCGGGGCATAGAATTTTAATGTCCGTCGGGCGGAAAGTTCGCGCGATTACGACGCCTAATCGCGAATTCGAGCGTTCCAGCGGTTCGATACTGGAAGCAGAGAACGGACAGGAATTGCTGCTCGTTACATCCTGCGAATTTCCTGGGTTGGGTAAGACGTGTAGAACTACAATGGGAAAATTCTTGGGTTCGGAGAACAGCAATTGTTTTGCCTCGCGAAACATCCGAAGATTGATACAAAATTTTCCTATCGAAACAGCAGCGGTTTCCGCACAAAAATTTATACATATTGTTAACTAGTGAACGTATTAAGCTGAAAATTTTTGTACACATACTTCAAATCCGTATCTAATTGCAGGAAAAGTTTAACAAACGTACAACCCAGCCGTGTGATCGATAAAACTACCTAAACCATTTAGAGGCAAGGAAAACGAGGCCTTTAAAGTAGTGAACGCTGGTATGAGCAACAATATAGTTACCAACGCGCAATAAACGTTGTATATGAACATTTATATTGTACTTTAACAGATTGTGTAAGAAATGTAAGAAATAAGAATGAAGGGACAAATAAAATGTAATGTTCGACTTGTCGTTGACTTATACTACTGAAATTTTGACAAATGTAGGAAAATTTCGACTGTCCGACTTGTCGTTGACTTATACCACTGACATTTCCGAGAATTTTCGAAAATTCCGAGAATCGATGTAGTAGTACAAGTCAACGACAAGCCAGGCGGCAGAAAAATTTTCGGAATTTCAGTAGTACAGGTCAACGACAAGCCAGCCGTTCGAGATTTTAGCGAAATTTTACGGAAAATTTGAACTTTTGTATTAGGAGAACATGATATCGAAGGAGGTATCCGATTTTCAGTAGTACAAGTCAACGTCAAGTCGGACGGTCGAAAATTCCCGGAATTTCAGCAGTACAAGTCAACGTCAAGTCAGACGCCCGAAAATTTTTCGAAATTCAGTGGTACAAGTCAACGACAGGCCGGGCGGCCGAAAAATTTTCGGGATTTCAGTAGTGCAAGTCGGCGTCAAGTCAGACGCCCGAAATTTTCGCGGCGATTTCAAAACATTTGCTTTTCCCGAAATTTTCGAAGACATTCCATTTTAATATCTACTATTCATGTCCAGGGTGGGGAAAGAAAGAACACTTTGACTGTTGTAACGAATATCCTTCATTTTTGACCAAATAAATTACAACGTAAACTTGTACGTAACAAAATGGAACGAAATGAAACTAAAATGTGGAAAGTTATGGGCCATTTTGCATGCAGGTCGGATGGTGTATACACAGGTGATAGTAGCTGGCACCATATGTGCAGAGTGGACGAGTATTCTCTTCCTGGGGATTCTTCAAACACCTATGTAAACGCAAGAAGAGTTACAGTAGCTTTACGGTACAGTCATTTCATTACTAAAAATTGCTAGAATACACAAGGGAATGTCTTCCGCGTTCCTGTGCCCGGAGAACGAGTTGAAAAGTGGCTTCGTTTCGTTTTAATTGTGCGAGGGGGGCTCCAAGTTAATTAATCGTTGAACCCTGGAAGATCCAGAGACGGTATGCAAGCATCGTAAAGTCTGTGTTCACGCGGATCCGATCGACAAACGGGTCCCTCTATCCGGCGCGTTCGCGCGAGGAACAGATATCGATATTCGCTTGTATGGCAGTCGGAGCGCAACGAATGGCAAATGAAATAAAAACGCGGCCAGATAGCGCGCGGCCGTAATCGCATTTTTCGCGTCAGCTTCTGCCCGGCGATATTTCCGGATCAAGCGATTCACAATTAGCCTCCGTCGAGCGAGATAACGCCTGGCGGACGTTGAATAACGCTGCGTTCTTTTATTTCTCTTTTTTCCCATATCTCTCCCCCCCCCTCTCTCTCTCTTTCTCTCTCTCTCTCTTCCCTTCTCTCTATGTTTTCGCGAGCGGAAACGTTTTCTGCTTTCGCGAGGGACGCGCATATTTTTTTAAAACGGCAAGCGAAATCCCTTCGGACATCTCCGGACTCCAGATTTTCCTCGCGGCGACCCTTCGCGCAGCAACCATCGAAAATGACGGAAATGCTCGACCCGGTGAAATTGCGTCCTGATCTTCGGCGATTTTGCAAATTTTTCTTGGTGTAATCACTGAACGTACGTTCGCGAAACTTTTTCTGTGTTTATGCGAGACTTTGAGGAGTGTGCACAAAAATATTCAGCTTGGTGGTTTGATTTTTCAACGAGAGACAACTATCTTTCCTGGAGGAACCTCTCGATTTAGGGAAACAAGAACGACTTCCTTACAGCTGTGTGCTTTAGGAATTTTTCGTGTGGGAATGAGTGGGTGGTAGATTTTCAAGATTTTTTCTGTGTTTAGATAGAACACCGAGGAGCGTATAGGAAAATTCACAGCTTCGAAGTTTCACTTTTTAACGCGGTACAATAATTTCTCTGCCACCATCCTCTTCTCTACCCTTAATTCCCCTTCAAGGCGTGCAAACAAATGGTTATAGAATGTTAAAAAAATGAATCTATCCGGCCAAAAATTTACGTACACGTTTCTCGAAGTCTCATCTAAGCACACCAAAAGTTAAAGAACTCCACACTGGGTCGTTCGATTTTTAAAAATTCCACGAAAAACAGTGTTCCAAAATAGAAGAATTCTTTTGCAAAGAATTGCAATTTTCGGGAGAAGCCACTTTTCACAGTCAAAGGCGAGGTCAACCAAAAAAATTGGTAAAAATCCGTGCGTCAGTGGGTTCGTGTGCAGTTGCGGAAACAGCCGGAAGGACTTGCAATTATTGTGTCAGAGGACTTAAACCGTGCCAGGATCGAAACACGACGTGTTTCGCGACGGAGCATCGTTGGAAACGGGACAAAAGCGACGGGGGCTGACGCGATCGCGAGCTCTTTGAGCCGCTCGGCCGCTCGTTACCTTTTGTTTCGGCACTGAAAACGCCTCTGCGGTCGGGGGTGGTCCTCTCAATTTTCGGCTGCGAGGCGGGTCGGCGGGTTGGATAAACAGCAAGCCAATTTTTGCGCGAGCTGACGCAGAGTAGACACACTGTTTTCTGCGTCTTCGGGAAATTTGCGGCCCCGGATGAGGGAACAACCGGTGAACACGGGTTAAACGTGCCCGTGAATAATTCGAATTTCAGCAAGAACCGCGTAAGAGGTCGCCGGGAAGAATGCACCGGGCGAAACGAGACGCGGAGCGCACCGAGCGACTTGTTAAATGCACCGTGGCGTTCCTAGTGGCCCATCCCGCGGGGTAATGTGGCTTTTCCGGCGCGTGTGCTCGCCGAGAATAAACATTCGACAACGGGATCGGAGGAATTGAAATTTTCTGCTGGAACAAGTTTAGGGGAGCGATAAGCTCGCTGCTTTGCACTGAAACTGCATTCGAAACTGAACACAATTGTCGCTTCGAAGAAATTGCCACTGGGGCAATGCGATTAAGAAAGGATGGAAGAAAATTTCGTAGTTTATTGAACGATGAAGTTTCGGAGCTGGAAATTTTTGTACAAATTCTTCGAAGCCTCATTTAGTTATGAAAAAATTGTTGTGAATGTATGGTCAGCCGGTTGGTCGTTGAATATTTTTAAAGCACTAGAGGGGAAGAGGAAGGCTGATCTCACTTTTCTGAAAGGAGAGAAAGATATTGCAAAATTCGAGGGGCTGTATTTTTTAAACAAACTCGAAGCCTGCAAAGTTATGAGATAAACCCTGCCTAATTTTGGACGCACTACGGTCATACTGCAGTTTCGACTACATCAAAGCGAACGATTTCGTGAGAAACGAGTACAGCGCGTTTTCGCGAAAGCGGATCAAAGTTGCGAAACTCTGAGCTCGGCTTCAAAAGGTCTCTGTATATTATAAACAAATTAGATGCTGGGAAAACGATGACTTAAAGTACCCCTAATTTTATGCATACCAGATTAACGCTATCCGATTTTTAATGAGAAACGATCGATTTCTCGCGAAACAACAGAAAAGAGATTAGATCGAGAGGAAAAGAAGACAGAAAATAATTGTATAATATAAATGGCTGTATGTCGTAAACAAATTCGAAACGACAAAAGCGATGACATAAACCTCCTCTCATTTACCATACACTACGTCAAGAAACTTCAATAGCGATCGAATAGCAATCGCTTCACCCGGTCACGAGCCTCCGAAGAGACGAATCGATCGCCGCGCACAAGAAGGCGGAGGACGGTTGAAAGACAAAAAAAAAAGAAATTGCCAATTAATTCAGCAAGAACCCGATTCGCGGGGTCGCGTGTCCGGAGCTCGTTATCGCGGCGCAGCCCTCCGCCGCCGACATCTTTATTTCGTGCGTTATTTAGACTTAACGGGCCGGATTACGCTTCGTATTCCCTTTAAAGCCGAGACACGGCCGCGCTTGCCGCTCCGAGATTCCAGTTTACGCTCGGCCGCGTCCGGACGGCGGCGGGTTTGCTCATTACGTATGCGTTTACACAGCTTCATCAAGTATATCTCGAGTTTCATAGTAAATTTCGGGGTCGCCTGAATTATGCCGTAATCCCGGCGTATAACCTTAGCCGGCGAGCCTGGCCGAGCCGGAAACGATCGACGCGCGCCCCGGGCGCTCGGCTGCGACAAGACGGGCCTGACCGTCGTCGTATTTTAAGCGAATCCTTCCTGATAACGTCGATCGGAATGATAACACTCGCCTCAAAGGAATTGCTCGCGGCACGCGAGCAAACCGGAAGCGGAAAACGTCCCTGATGCGTGGGACGAAAGAAGAGAGACCCAGGGATGTGCTCAGTATAGTCTGCGGAATCATTTGAGACGAGAAACATTAGTGTTCACGTAAACAGCAGAAAATATTCTTGAAGACGAAGGTGTCTTCCGAAAGTGTGTTCCAAAATTTTGGTACTCTACTACTGACAAAAATTGATACCGTTATATGTTCAGGAGAGTCCAAAGAATTCTTTCCCGAGGAAAAACGGTGGTATAATTGTTTATGCGTGGATATACAGGGTTTTTGGTAACTGGTGGTACACAAGCGGAAAGGGGATGATTCTACGAGAAAAAAGAAGTCGAAAATATAGAATAAAAATTGTTCGTTCGAGGCTTTGTTTTCGAGAAAATCGACTTTGAATTTTCGCTCGCATTTCACTGTAGATCGTTGTATCGATGGATATTATCGCAGTTTAAGTTTGTTTTTGCCGTGACGGATAATTAGGAGTACATAATGAAATGATACGAAGTAATCATAAAGTTTATTATTACAAAAATTGCTGATAATGTTACATGAACAACTTTGTAAGTAATTTTTCTAATAGATTTTTTGGTACTTCAAACAGATTTTGGTACACCCTGTACAGGAACAATAATTAAAGGGCGGTTGTGGCGAGACAATTCGACTTTCCAATAATTTGGGTAAACCAACAAAAAGCAATTCAAACTCGGATGTACCGTATTAACGTAATAATACGTTTTTACTAAACATGAAACCTGTTCTAATAAATACAACTTAAATACTATAGCTGCAACCATTTTGTACAAATGGAGAAAAAAAACGATAATAAATACCCATTAAAGAGATTTGAGAAGAGGTATAATTTATTGTAATCTTTTCTATAATGAATAGTTTTTACTATAATGAAAGTATTTAGAGGTAATATATTCTGCCGACACACATACTTCTGCTCTTCTAATTAAATTTTTATGGACACCTTCGAACGTATTCGATTGTTTTAAAGTATGAAAGGCTACCAATAATCTTTTCTTTCAATTCAACGGATAGTACGTTAATAGGTTGGAAAACACTTCGGTCACATTGGAAGTGTTTATCAACATAACGTCGATTGAAACAACAATCTACAGTAGTGAGATCCGTCATAACGAGACGTGATCAAGTGCACGCGTACTTTGTTCTCGAAAACAAAGCCTCAAACGAAAAATTTTTATTCTATATTTTCGACTTCTTTTCTCGCGTAGAATCCACCCCCTTTCCGCTTGTACCACCAGTTACCAACCACCCTGTATATTTTAACGCGTGCATCTATTCTAGTAACGATTAAATTAGACTACAGAAACACGTGCCCGGCACGTTTCGCGTTACAAATCGCCATGACACGGAGTTGTCAATTGTTACAATCTGTAGCTCGCGTCGGATGACTGCCGAATATATGATCCGTTTATTTTGAAAGTGGCCTAAGTCCATTTATCTTGAAATCGAGATATATAAGGGTTTGCGTTTCAATGAATGTAAAAATATACGTATAGGACATTAATGAGTCGTACTGCTTAAGTGTATCCAAGGGTGTTAAATTTATAGTTCCTATTAAAATAGTGGCAATTATTAAGTGAATAACATGCGTTTTCTTATCAAGAATGGAGTTAGGCCACTTTCACAATAAACGGCTCATATAAAGGGCGGAATAATACTCTTTCACAATAGTGTTTGCAATTAAATTCGAAAAAATTCGCAAAGGAAAAATTGTCCCATGACGTGTCAAGAAATGCGAGCTCTACAGAATTCGCGTAAGATTCGTTCATGCGCGTTTGCCGCGCGATTTTCGCGGGGGTGGTTTTCCGAGGATGCACGTGCAGGCACGGTGGCTATAGTAATCGATCGGTTTCCGGAAGGTGTGCCACGCGGTTCACCGAGAGCTCAAGCGGCCATGTAATATTCAGCGATTCGGACCGGGAGTATCAGCTGCGGGACTAGGAAGCAGCCAAGAGACTCGTTCGAAAGGGCAAAAACCCTTGTGCTGCTCTCTTGCAGTTGCAGCTGCATCGTCCTGATGCACCGGGGGAAATCAGCCGGCAGTCGATCGACCGGTTAGGTGGCCGGTTAGGTGACGACGCGACAATCCGTGGCCAACCACCTGCACCCACATCGTCCGGAACGCATGCACGTTGCACTTTACTTTTTTTCGGAGCTGAGACATGCTTGCTGTTGACAACGATCCCTCGGCGAATTCGCGAGCGCATACGTGCACGTGTGTACGTAGTACACGTGTATATGTGTATCCGAGCCCCCGAGGAGTTCCTGCGGGAAATAAGCTTGGATAAGATCCTGTCCCTAGGGATCGACATCGAGGAGCCCTTTTCCTTTGTCAAAGGAGAACTGAAGGGAACTGAAGATCCTATGCGGAACGAGATTTGGTATTATTTTCGTATTATCACACGAATTTAACGGAGTCGAACGTTTTTATGTAAAGCGTGGATTTTGATTTATTAAGCAATTGCAAAATTTGTATATTTCACGTGGACGGAAAATTGTTTGACACTTGGAAAGAGACATGATCCCGAAGAAACTGTTGCAACTTCTGTAAAAATGAAACTGTGAAGCTGAAAAATTTTGTACAGATTTCTCAAAGTCCTGTCTGAACACAGAAAAAGTTATATAAATTTACCTCCAGTCATTTGTTTACAAAAATTCTTGAAGCATTTGAGGGTAGGGAGGTCGCGTTCTTATTTCTACAAACTGAGCAG
This sequence comes from Halictus ligatus, assembly GCA_028454255.1. Lineage (NCBI taxonomy): Eukaryota > Metazoa > Arthropoda > Insecta > Hymenoptera > Halictidae > Halictus > Halictus ligatus. The sequence continues at coordinate 2,957,923 of CM052141.1, read as the reverse complement.
GTTATCGAAACAATTGTACCACAGTAAAGAGTGAAACTACAAAACTGAAAATTTTTGTATACGCTCTTCAAAATCCCATCTAAACACGGAAAAAATCTTGAAAATCTACATGCACTCATTCCATCATAAAAAATTCCTAAAGCACACATCTGTAAGGAAGTCATACTTATTTCCCTAAATCGAGAGGTAGCACGAAGAAGTAGTTGTCTCTGGTTAAAAAATAAACCTACCAAGCTGAAAAATTTTGTACGCACTCCTCAAAGTCCTTACTAGACACAGAAAAATTTACATAAATTTACTTCCAGTGATTCGCTTACAAAAAATTCTTAAAGCATTTGAGGGTAGGAAGGTCGCGTTCTTATTTCTACAAACGGAGCAGGTTATCGAAACAATTGTACCACAGTAAAAAGTGAAACTACTAAACTGAAAATTTTTGTATACGCTCTTCAAGATCCCATGTAAACATGGAAAAAATCTTGAAAATCTACATGCACTCATTCGATCGCAGAAAACTCCTAAAGCACACATCTGTAAGGAAGTCGTACTTATTTCCCTAAATCATGAGGTAGCTCGAAGAAGTAGTTGTCTCTGGTTAAAAAATAAAACTACCAAGCTGAAAATTTTTGTATGCACTCCTCAAAATCCCTACTAGACACAGAAAAATTTACATAAATTTACTTCCAGTGACTCGCTTACAAAAAATTCCTGACGCACTTAGAGAAGTCGTTCGTTTTTCCGTAAACTGAGAAGGTTACTAAAATCGCTGTACCACGTTAAAAAATGAAACCGCTAAACTGAAAATTGTTGTATACACTCCTCAAAGTCCCATCTAAAATACTTGCATAAATGAATGGCCCAGTTAAATTTGTTTAGCGCTCAGTAAAAGCAGTAAGTAAAATTAAGAATACACAACCTGAAGAGTTGCAGCATTCATCGCAATGAATAGCGGAAGGTACACAACGATACGAAATCAGTATAAAAATTGTGGAAAGAAACAAAAGCTAGAATCAGACCGAAGTGACCTTAGATTAGACGTTAGTGTGTTCGTTGGAGTTCGTCATAGCGTTTTCGAAATAATTCTACGAAAGCAGGTTGGTTGTTCTCGTTAACGTTTTTAAACGAGAGCAATGTTTCGTCGGAATTGTTCCCGAGGTTAATTCGGACACGGCCGGTGCATTATAGTTCCGCGTAATTCATCGCGACACAGGCTGAATGCACCGCCTAAATCACTAGCCGAGCCTAATCACACGCGGCATCGCTCTAAAAGCCGGGTACTCTGCCCCGCTGATAGACGACCGTGGCCTGAAATAAGGACTAATTAAGGACCCGGAGCCGCTTTATGGAGCCACCAGAGGCAATAATGCTTCCGGCAGGAGGGGCTCCGACGATAAACAGGCCGCTCGCGACGCAGTTTAAAGTGCACGGCTGCAAGACTGATGCGACGGATGCACCAACGTTGCATCGCACACGCCGTTTCCTTTGCTGTCTTATCGGTCCTCCTTCTGGACGAAAGATTCACTTCAGACGAACTCGCTCGAGCACACTGATACCGACACACACTCTCAGAAAGGTTGGTCACAGTTACGCGTAATTTATCAATTTCACTTGCACATAAAACTTAAACAAATTCCGCCAAGAAATTAAATATATTGTCTCTGTTACTTGAAATCACTGCCTTTCGTTTCGGTAAGATCAATTTTGTTCGCGAATGGAGCTACCTGGAATTGTTCAGAAAATATATAATATTGTTTAATGACGTCCCTTTATAAGGAAGAATTTTAGGAATTGTCTAAAATTTATTTAATATATGCAGGGTCTACCGAAAATGTATTTCCTTGAAAGGGGAGGTTCTTGGGGTTATTTC
>CM052141.1:2937191-2955559 GCA_028454255.1 Halictus ligatus | reverse complement strand
GATTTATTTACGGAGCATGTTTTAAGAGGGTATTCTGATATCGAATGCCACTTTATCAACAAAATTCAGCAATTTGTTTCAGGGAAACTATTAAACTTTTCGTAGTAAGATTTCGTACACACATTTACCGATGTTTGAAGAGCATATACCAATTTTTTCAAGTAAAAACACTCAACATCACACGAGCTGTATATGTCTTTCCAGCTGATTGAAACCTAACTGGAAATATTTGATTTCGCACAGAGACCCGCAGTGCGCCAATTACGGTAATCTCCGCAGCATAATCGATCAAGAATAGAACCCATAAGCGAGTGTATCCGAGAGACGAGACTCGGATTGTCGAAGAGGCGGAAGATCGTGAGAATCGAATGGCAGTAATGCAGTCGAGGAAAGAATCGCGAGCACAATGGGCGAGCTGATTCATCTTGTCGGATGCGTGCCAGTCGATTTCGCATTTCGGTCACGAGATAATCACGGTTCGCGTGCTGCTCAATGCTGATCAAATGAACTCCGAGCGTTGCAGCAGGACGCGTTTGTCCTCCCGGGTTCTCGTTCACGCCTCGGTTACCGATCGGCAAAGATAGACGAGTGTAGACTGCCGGCGATTGGTTAGCTAATGAAAATCAAACCGCGAGTTTGCTTATCCGAGGACCGACCCGGCCCGCCACGGCCCGGAGACGATCATTGTTTCATCACGTCGCATTCAATGCTCGTTAACGCTCGCCGTCACGAGACTTGCCGCTTTCGAACGCTAACTGACAGCCGGCTACTCGGCTGACGTTCACTGACGTTTGAATCATTCCAATGAATCATTGCGCTCGGGTCCGTTTTGACCAAATATCTTTTTATACCAACTAGCTTTCGATTAACGTATATAATAAAGGCGAACGTGTGCCAGGAAATTTTCCGAATTAACTTGTGTTTCGTTCTATTTTTGCTCTTTTCATTAGCCTCTTTCGAAAGACGAAGTCAGAGTCGAAAATTGATACGCGGAGGATTTTTGAGCGGACGTTCTATTCGATTTCGACGAGTCCATGAATCGCGGATTTTGCGCGAATCGTGGGCGCTATTTTCTCCCGTTATGCCCGCCATTCGAAACGCTATGAAACACTATGCAACACCGTGAATTCCAATGAACCGGGCCCGGCTAAATCCGCGCCACCCGCGCCCCGTTATCTCGAGTTATCGCGCCGAAAATCTGGCGCGCGAATTCGACGCGGTTCACGGCACACTGTAGAAAAGCCCATGATCCGTGCAACCGGCCCCGAGAACCTCGGCGATAACGCCTAACCATAGTGGTTCTCGACCTTAAATTAAGATATTAGATTGGATTAGAAATTACATTCCACGGCCACAAGGTGATTAATATTTCGTTAACTATCGAATTTAGGACGTACGAAGGTCCGATACGTTCGTACAGAGAATTCAACGCTCCATCGATTCCATTGAAACAAAAATTCTGTTCGTAAGATCTCGGAGAATAAGACCTTGAGATGCCCTTCACCCACGCATCGGCCTCCAAATACAGTAACTTTCTCTGCAAACATTTTTTTTGTATCTGTCCATATAACAAAGTTATTTGGACAAAGTTATTTACCCTGTACGACAAAGTATAATTTTATTTTCATTCACAGGAAATTAATAGCATATTTAGTGGATGCGATGTTACAATGCAAGGGGTTGTTTCGTTCTCGAAAAATCCCCCACCAGCCCTGAAGGTCCAATCACGAAGGAGCACATCCTAGCATACTCCGTGCGCCGATAAACGCCCTTACGATCCAAAACAAGCATGCTACCGACATACAACCATAAATCCGCGAGTGAAAGTCCGCCCATTTCCGTCGATCGTAACGTCTTGGAACTCTCTCGCGCGACTCCGCGAGGACACACGCTAGTACGTTCAATAAATGTTCGCATAATGGAGACTCTGCGCGCAATAACGGCCCGTATCGTATCGTATTTGCAGGGACGTTGCCCGTTCCCGTAAAAGCTCTCGATATCCCCCCGAGAGAATAAAAAAATCCCGGAAGAGAACGGAAGCGACGGGAGCACGCGATAACAGTGGCAGAAAGGCGAGATGGGGGATGAAGAGGAGGGGGAGGGTCGTTTGCATCCCTTCTCTTTCTCTCTCTCTCTCTGTACCACGGGGGTGGAGGGTGTGCCCCGTCGTCGCTGATAAAACCAGGATCGCCCACGCGTTCGTTCGTCGCGGGCCAATAATGCAGTGGTGCTCCCCTAAATTATACGAACTATACATTTTTCTAGTAAATTTCGTCTAGTCTTTCCCAACGTAGTATCCGTGGAATATTGAGATTTTTCTGATTAAAACGAGTCCAAACACGACATATATCCGACTAATTTTATAGACGCGATGTAAATGACAATTAAGGTCATACGTGCGACTACTATATACAAAATGTATAAAAGTGGGCCGATCTACGTCGTGTTCGGGCTCGTTTGAATCGGAAGAATCTCGACAATCCGTTGGTACCACGTTTGAAACGATAAAACAAAAATTTATTTACAAAGAATTTATTATTTTTTAAAATTTATTATTTTTTACGTCCGAGAGGTAAACCTAAGAGGTGGCTCGATCACGGCAAGGATCTGACTTCCGGATCTGAAACTCTGAAAGTTCAAGTGAGCACCACTGCGCGGGAAAAAGACGCCACTTTGTAGCCGATTCGTCGCGCAAATATTTGCAAAGAAACCGCTGGGGAGTCCCGCTCTTTGCTCTCTTTCCCGCTCTCTCTCTCTCTCTCTCTCCCCCTCTCTCTTTGCTTTCTATCGTTCTCGTTTTTATGCGGGCTTGGTTTCCCCACCCCTCTGTTTCTCTCTCTGTCTGTTTTACTATGTTTTGGTCTCCGTCGGAGAAAAAGTCGATACGCGTACGATTTCCGCGCGCGTTAGGTCACCGACACCTGTGACACACCTACGTGTACGTGTGCGGCCATTCTTCCGGCGCCGGCAACCTTTGATCCGTCGAATAAAGGAACAAAAGGGGTTGAACGCGTTCCCTTCGTTCTCCGACGCGGACTCGCGGAATGCGAGCGAATTTATGGTTGTCTTCGCACTTGCGCTGCGACCGTCCGGCTGTCGAGAACACTAAATTTAACTTGCGGGACGTTGAAAATTATATTCTACGTGTATTCGCATACTGTAAATTACTCTGATCGGTCCGTGTTTTCGCGTTAATAATTCCTGAACGAAGCCGCGCTGAGAACGTTTCCGCGAGGGAAAAAGTTATTGCGTATGACCTCGGCAGTCGTCCCCTTCGAGTACAATATTTTTGGGACACCCTGTACAACGGTAAAAGTTCAGCGTTAAGACCGGACACCAGGATCGTCCGGCTTCTGTCCAAGTTTTTAAAAAACGCGGACAGTTCGAGGCCCGAGAAGATGAATTGTCCACGGTCCATTCTGCTCTTCGGGTTTCATTACAGCCTCCGCGGACAACGTCCTCTTTCTTCGTTAACGGGCGAACCTGGTCGCATACTCTTTCAATAGCGTGCTTCACCGCGCCTCTTCAGCGCGCCGGGCGAAACTTTGCTTTTATCCTGCGACTCTTGATAAGCGCGAGGAACTGCGGGAACTTCCGGTTACACGTTCTATCTTCATCGGACCCTCTTGTTCTCTACGAGATCGGATCGAGTCGATCGTCCACTATACTTCAACAAATATATCCGAGTTCATACATGCCACAAATCCTTCCAAAAACCCATTCCTCCGGTTACACCCATCGCAGTTTCTAAATAACAGAAATTTTAACAAAAGCTATATACCTCATGGTAATTTCTGATTTCTCTATATATGTCGCCGAGGCCTGGATGATAAACGTCCCCACTACCGCGGGGTATACCCTGTAAACGTAACACGGCTCGGGTATGTCTCCTGCACGATATACGTCGCGGGCAAGACCCGTGTTGTTGACATATATCGAGAATTTACTGTAGAAAGAGTGTAAATAAAGAAACTTGTTGTTTTTCCGCTGGAAAACGTTTTTTCCGTTCGTTTAATCGTGAAATATGTTGCTGGTGACTTTTCGCGAACAACGGTGTTTGCCTTCTAAACTGTAATCCACAGACCCCCATGCCATGGTGTGCTACACTATGGTATAGTACGGTATAGTAGTAGCCCATCGGCAACCCTGTAACGCGGTTATTATGCGGCGCACGCGAGCCAGCGGGGAAGATTAGGGTCTTTCGTCTTCACCTTTGAGCCGATCCTCGATAAAAGGACAACGCGGTGAATGCTGAACCATGCTCGGAAGAATCGATGGTCCACCGTTGTTCATTATGCATGGACGGTGTACCGTGTAATTATTCGAATAGGAGATTACACAGTGGCTGTTCAAAGGGACTTCTTCATTTTTTTTTTTTTTGTAGCAGGAACTTTGAAATTAGACGACGGTGGCGGGGAAAAAGTAATTAACGCTATGACTGGCGACGTGGCAACATTAAAAATTTTTCACAATCGAGGTTACAGGCAATTTTACAATAACACTGCGCTTTAATTATAGAGACGATGGGAACATGAGATACCCAATTTATTTTTTAATCTTGAAATTCTCAGAACAGATATAAATGGAAAAACGGAACGCGGAAAAAGGAATTTCACATGGAAAATGCGGGATAAACATAAATATTATGCATGTAGTCACAATATTTTTGAGGCGCATTTTGTTTACATTTCAAAGTTTTGTGAAGCATGAGATTTATGAAAAAGTGTTCAAGATTATAAAGTATTTGACGTTCTTCTATGTTAACAACTAGGTTGATTCTTGGAACAAAGATGAAGAACAATTACTTCTAATGTCCTTGTTCCATTTTCTTGAACGTTGATCATACTGATTCTACTTCTGTGGCAATATCATCGCTGTTCCTATTGTCTGACTTATCCTGTCTCTATTCTACTTGCCCGGCGATAATTCATTGTCATTCCACCTTTGTAGGCCTTGATCAACGCTATTCTACTTGTCCGACCGTATAGATCATTCCTATTCCACTTACATGGCCATATAAATGTGGTCTTTGTACGATTATGGCTTATGCAACATTTCTAAAGTACAAAAATTAATTCTACCACGTTAATCTTCCAACAGTGTTTTAATTCATGAAGGAAATATATTTCACAAGTTAGTTTTCATAGAATAATGTATGAAATTAGAAAATTTTATACAGATCTTTAATGCAGTTGCGTTTCAATCTCAATTGTCTGACTTATTTGTGCCTGTTCTACTTGTCTTATTTTACTGAATTAAACATTGACTATCCATATTTCACTTGTCTGGCAATAATTAATTTTTAATGAATCTTGCAACGATCGATTCGATAGCTTATGTAAAGAAAATGCTTTGTGCCAACTTTCAACCCAATATGTCGACACGTGGGGTAGTAATGGGGTGACAAAGAAAATCAGGAGTTTCCGCAATTCCTCCTATCCTCTTCAATTAAAAATTCTTTTAAAAATCAGGCACATTATAGCTACCAGAATGCACATTCACAAATTTTTTCAGAATTTTTAGCTTCGAAACAGAATTTTAAAAAATGTAACAAGTTTTGAAATGCCTATTTCTTGTAGAAATTACGAGATACTAAGTTTATATTTTTATTATATTTTGTTATGGTCGATGGAATATCATTTTTTCAAAGTCAGGGCACATGGTTAAAAAAAAATCAAAAACAGGTATTTTTCATCTATGTGCGATTTTAAAATCGACTTTTCCGGGTGCAATTTCAGTATCCAACACGCGTACCATTAATTTCTCAGATTAAGTCGTTCGAAAAGCGCAGAGTTCAACAAATCCCGCCGGCAAACGATCGAACGCCTAAATGGAAAGTTCGCCGATGCTCACCGAGGTGAAATCAGCATTCAGCGGGTTTCTTGCTCGCGCGTTTCCGGGTCCCGAGGATAACACCGTGCGAATTCGACGGGTCGGGTCTCGTTCTGCCGCGTATTAATTACCCTGGCGTCGCTAATGGCGAGGAAACAGCAGAACAGACTCGATAAATAATCGATCAAGACAGAGCGGGCCGCGCCGGTTGCTCGGACGAGCAAGTGCCCTCGGATTAAACGGGATCCGTATTTTTAAGCCGTTCCCGATATCCGTGTTTTCGCGCTGCAATTTCTCCCAGGCGATAAATACCGATCGAACACCGACGATCTACGATCCACCGCGAACTTTTCCCGACGATTTATCCGCCCGATCGCGAGTCGACCGTTACACAACGAGCTCTCGAGGTTTCGAGTTCCCGTCGGGCACGCTTTGAAAAATTCATTTCGAAAATATACCGCGCCCTATTTCATCCGGCCATCGACGGAACAAATTTCGAAACTGTTTCGCAAGCACGCAGCCACTCTTTGCTCGGAAGTTGTTTTAAACATTGCTGTACCCTCCATAATAAAACCGCACCGAGGAAAGGGTCGAAAAAAAAAATGCGTTACGAACGAGTTACTCTGGTAGATTCGAATGTTCGATGCTCCTGTGTTTGTTGTTCCCGGCTGTGGAGTTTGTGCCAAAAATTTTTAGAGAAAATACGAAACTGTGAAAATATAAGAACTTAATCCTGTTGACGCGGAAAATGTTTATTCGGAACAAAAATTGAAAGTTTAGTCATTCCCGCGACAAACGTTCCCGGTTTATTTACAGCAAGAGTCGCTAAAAGTAGAACTTGTAAAAAACACAACCGAAAATAAATTTTAGTACAATCGTCGTATAGATCCCGTCGGGCATAGTAATTAGAAAGAAAGATTTTCGAAATCGGCCCACTAACAGCCGAGTAAATCGGTACAATCGCTCCTGTCGTCCGGATTTTGGAACCACTTTTTCTCGAAAACTGAGTCCCGTACGAAAAAATCACGTTCCTGGTTTTCGACTCGGTTTTTCACGTAATATTTGAAGACACTGTTGTAACTGCGTTTCACCTGTATTATAGTCGATGAAAGTGCATCAAACTTCATCATATTCTACAGATGTCTCGTAAATTCCTCGGTATACTCGGTACAACGATATTTACAGGCGTTCTAGCCGATCGACAGCCATGCATTTGCAACGGCCGCTCAACAATACATATTAAAAAATAGCAGAGCAAAAACTGAGCGCGATATTACGTTGCACGGTGCATCGACGCGGCCAGCGGCGGTAGGGTGGATTTACGCGTCGTTCCTAATAAACTGGCGTCATGCTCTAGCCGGAGTTATTTATGAGCGCGGGGTTGTCGATCGCGCGCGGCCCGTTTAATTGGCATTAATTAAGCAGAGACCGTAAATCGTGGAACTGTCGCGGAACAGGCGGCCGGGGTACAACAGGTTACAAGACCGGCCGACACTTTTCCAGGCTGGCTCGGTTCGCGCAACGAAGACGAATGGCGAGTGTCCGGCAACGCGGTCGCTTTTCTTCCGTTTCCTTCCACCGTCCAGGATTTCAAGCTCGCTGATCCTCCGGAACGAGATCCTGCCGACTCGAACATCCCTTCTACTCGACCCTTCTGAGGCAACGCTCTCCCTTGTCCCCTGGGAATAATTAAATGGCTCGACGTTGTCGGGAAACTTGTAATTCCAGTTTCCCGACTGGAAAACTCCTCAGTTGGACCCACCATGACTGTAATTATTTTTTTTTTTTGGACTTCGGGAGAAATTATAGCGCAGCTTCGACTGGTGCAACTGTATTTCGTCTGAAAAGATTTCGCGAGCCCTGCGAAGGGAAACGAGACTTAATGGAATTGTTACAGGAGATTTTATGTCATTTTGTAGATCCATGCAATTGAAAGCAGAAACGCTTTCAAACTATTTTTTAATTAAATTTACCATCAAACCTGTTCCATTTAGTTAATTCGAATATACAAAAGAAAATCGATACGTTGAGTGGATCTAGCTCTCTGTCTCTCTCTCTCTCTCGCTGGTAATAAAAAACAGCCGCCAGCCGTTCGTCAAATAAAAATAAAACGCAAAGATTTGCACGGGCCCGGTGTGCCGGTCTCTCAGAAAATCGTGAAATTCGCCTCTCGAAGGCAAATAATTTTTTAAACGAAACACTTCGGATCCGCGGAATTTTTCCGGGCGAACACGGCCTTCGGAAATCGTAAAATCGGCGCGATACGACCGCGGATTCGAGCTGCCGATTACTTTTGCACGGCCGCCGAGTGGCACGCGGCGCGCGAGAAGAATCCCCGGCCCCGATTCGCTGATTCACGCGGAAAACCGACGAGTTTCCTTCGAAGGAAACGCGCGCGGCCGACGCGCCGTTGATTTACCGCGCGCGCCGTCGTCCGCTCGAGTAACCGCCGAGGCGTAAAACGCTCGAATAATTTCGAAGAAATCCGAGAGACCCCTCGCGGCTATCATTTTCTGTTAGCCGGTGGCGGAATTTTCGCGAGCGAAACTCGCCGACGGATCGGTAAAACTGGGTCGCTCAAACTTGCCGCAACTCCAAAGCAGCCGCCTCGAAACTGCTCGGAACGTAATTACAACAGCGTCTTGTTATACTACGCGAAAAACTGAGTCGACAACGAAGAACGAAATTTTTTCGTACGGGGCTCGGTCTCCGAGAAAAAATGGTTCCAAAATCCGGAAGACAGAAGCGATCGTGTCGATTTACTCGGCTGTTAGTGGACCGATTTGGAAAATCTTTTTTTCCAATTACCGTGCTCGACGAGATCTACACGACTATTGCCTCTGCTTTCGGTTTTATTCGTTTATTTACAATGTTTGTTAATCGACGAACAATTTGCAGGTGCCTTTTTAGGATTTTTTAACTTTTTTTGAACTTTTGTTCATCAGAATCGATAAAAGGTTTATAAAGCTTCAGAAAACCAACGTTTATTATAATACGTAATAATTTAAGTAGTCGGCGAAAAAATGGGGGAAGTAAGTTAACGAAGAGCCGTGCAGTGCAACGATCGGGGAGCCGACGTCGCCGTCGTAAAACAGACTCGTTCGTTCCAGACCGAAGGGAGGACCGCGATAAAAATGCGGACGGAGAGCAATAGCATTTCCACTTTTCCATGCTTGTATCTCCCAGCGCGTTCTCCTAATGAAACTGCGCCAGGAGAGTCGCGGAAGAAGGGACGAAGAAAAAGAGGGACAGAAGACGAAGGGAGAGACTGGTATAAGAAAGGTGAGTCTAACTCCGGGGCGCGGGATTATGAAACATTTCGTTTCGGACGGGACGTTATTACGTTGGCAGAAGCGGTAATGCATGCGAAAGGAGGCGGAATCTCGAAGACAGATTCGGATTGAAACGGCAATGTAAGATTCAGATATTCGACGCGGCAATCTCGTGGAACGTGTCAAACCGTATTCCACCTATCCTCTGGATCCCGGGAGCGGGATCTGTCTGTATCCCGGACACGGAAACTGTTCTTCCCGGAGTTTCGTGACGACGCGACGCGGAACCCTCGATATTCCGCTCAACTATTCAGATTTCTAGACCGACCGACTCTCACCGCCGTTGTTTCGAGCTGTGACAGCGGTTTTTTATTTACGGTCCCGAAAGATCGCTCGCCCGGGACTCCATCCGAATGGTTTCCCGATCTTCTCGATCGACGGGAGAATTTATCGAGAAACTTTCTTCGGCTTCTGAATCGATGACAATTTTTCCCGCACTGTGTACCAAGTTCCGATAATTAGTCTGTGGAATACGATGTGATGGATCTTTTGGAATGGACAAATTTTAGTAACAAGATCGGGTAGGTAATATGTGCAATAATACAGAATATAGTCACTCAAAATTTTGCCATTAATCATCGCAAAGAAAAAGCTGCAAAATTCTAGCAGAACTGCTTCGCTGGTCCGTGGACAGACAGAAAATTATGCGCGAGCCAAATGTAGATCGTACAGTGCTTCGCATAACAGGGTGGAACTCAGTACTATAAATTCCCGCGACGTCCCCCTAGCAATCTTCCAATCTGAGCACTGCCGAGGCGAATATCGAGCGGAATCGGAGAAGTTTGACGAAATTGTTCTCGAAGAACGTTGGACCATCTCTGGATATAGGGTGCAACTCGGTGATCTTCGGAAAGTTAGGGCCCGAAGTATGGGACACATTGAAATTACGGTGCTCACGGGGGTGGGGGATTTATGTTATGGTCGTCGAAGCCGGCTCGGCCAGTTTAGCACCGGACGGATCTGACAAATCGGTGGAACTTTCGAAAACCTAATTTCACTTCTACTGTGAATCTGATAAAACCTCGAATTTGACAATTGATTTGCTAGCAAACAAAAATAAAAAGTCAGAATTCTAAGAAATGAAGAAATGAAAACATACCCCCTAATACAATATTTTTAATGAACCGAAAACAATGCTCGGACGCTTCCAATACCCTCACAAAAATAGGGGAGGTGAATACAGAGAAACTTGAATTATCACGGTTTAAGTAGAAACGGACAGTATTAATCAGACTCAACGTCGATGCAGCTTTTACACTAGCATTTTAATCGTCTGCGATGTCAAAATTCTTTTCACCGTTGATCTAAATGAACAGCGATATGATTTATTATACTGGAAGTGGAAACGGACAATATTAATCAGACTTAACGGCGACGCAGCTTGCAGTAGTACTTTAATAGCGACGTTATTCGAAAGAGGCTCTTTTCAAGACTTTAATAACCGGCGATATGATTTATCATAAATTAAGTGAAAAGAGACAGTGGTACTCAGACGCAGACGTGAACCCGATTATAGTGGTACGATAATTTTAGTTGATGTTCGAAGAGGGTGTTTCTTAATCTAGAAGATGAATGGATTGCAATATGATTTATCGTAATCTGAACGGAGACGGATAAAATTAATCAGGCTTCATCCCAGATTGTGCTAGCATCTTAATGGTATCTGATGCTTGAAAGAGATTCACATCTGACTTAAGTGAAGAGCAATTTCATTGATTATGTTCTAAGTGGAAATAGCTCTCCTTTCAATTTCGAGGTAAATGCAGAACAATATGGATCACTGTGATTTAAGTAGAACTGCTCGATATTGATGAGACTTGATTCCAACGTATTTTATACTGAAACCTAATATTTTTAGGAGGCCGTGCACAACAGGACGGACAGTCAGCTGGGGAAAAAAGGCACCGAGTTTTGGTACTTAAGATTTGGAAGAGAGTCCTTTCAATTTCGATGTAAATACAGAACAATGTGGATCACCGTGATTTAAGTAGAAATGCTCGATATTGGTCGGACTTGGTTCCGACGTATTTTACACTAAAACCTAATATTTTTAGGAGACCGTTCACAACAGGACGGACAGTCAGCTGAGAAAAAAGGCACCAAGTTACGGTACTTAAAATTTGGAAGAGAGTCCTTTCAGTTTCGATGTAAATACAGAAGAATATGCATCACTGTGATTTAAGTAGAAATGCTCGATATTGGTGAGACTTGATTCCAACGTATTTTATACTRAAACCTAATATTTTTAGGAGGCCGTGCACAACAGGACGGACAGTCAGCTGGGGAAAAAAAGCATCGAGTTATGGTACTTAAGATTTGGAAGAGACTCCTTTCAATTTCGATGTAAATRCAGAACAATATGGATCACTSTGGTTTAAGTAGAAMTGCTCGATATTGGTCGGASTTGATTCCRACGTATTYTATACTRAAACSTAATATTTTTAGRAGGCCGTGCACAAGAGGACGGACAGTCAGCTGGGGAAAAAAGGCACCGAGTTATGGTACTTAATATTTGGAAGAGAGTCCTTTCAATTTCGAGGTAAATACAGAACAATATGCATCACTGTGGTTTAAGTAGAACTGCTCGATATTGGTGAGACTTGATTCCAACGTATTTCATACTAAAACCTAATATTTTTAGGAGGCCGTTCGCAGCAGGACGGACAGTCAGCTGGRGAAAAAAGGCACCGAGTTATGGTACTTAAGATTTGGAAGAGAGTCCTTTCAATTTCGAGGTAAATGCAGAACAATATGGATCACTGTGATTTAAGTAGAACTGCTCGATATTGGTCGGATTTGGTTCCGACGTATTTTATACTGAAACCTAATATTTTTAGGAGGCCGTTCACAGCAGGACGGACAGTCAGCTGGGGATAAAAGGCACCGAGTTATGGTACTTAAGATTTGGAAGAGACTCCTTTCAATTTCGATGTAAATGCAGAACAATATGGATCACTCTGGTTTAAGTAGAACTGCTCGATATTGGTCGGAGTTGATTCCGACGTATTTTATACTGAAACCTAATATTTTTAGAAGGCCGTGCACAAGAGGACGGACAGTCAGCTGGGGAAAAAAGGCACCGAGTTATGGTACTTAATATTTGGAAGAGAGTCCTTTCAATTTCGAGGTAAATACAGAACAATATGCATCACTGTGGTTTAAGTAGAACTGCTCGATATTGGTGAGACTTGATTCCAACGTATTTCATACTAAAACCTAATATTTTTAGGAGGCCGTTCGCAGCAGGACGGACAGTCAGCTGGGGAAAAAAGGCACCGAGTTATGGTACTTAAGATTTGGAAGAGACTCCTTTCAATTTCGATGTAAATACAGAACAATATGGATCACTGTGGTTTAAGTAGAAATGCTCGATATTGGTCGGACTTGATTCCAACGTATTCTATACTAAAACGTAATATTTTTAGGAGGCCGTGCACAACAGGACGGACAGTCAGCTGGAGAAAAAAGGCACCGAGTTATGGTACTTAAGATTTGGAAGAGAGTCCTTTCAATTTCGAGGTAAATGCAGAACAATATGGATCACCGTGATTTAAGTAGAACTGCTCGATATTGGTCGGACTTGGTTCCGACGTATTTTATACTAAAACCTAATATTTTTAGGAGGCCATTCACAGCAGGACGGACAGTCAGCTGGGGAAAAAAGGCACCGAGTTATGGTACTTAAGATTTGGAAGAGACTCCTTTCAATTGCGATGTAAATACAGAACAATATGCATCACTGTGATTTAAGTAGAAATGCTCGATATTGGTGAGACTTGATTCCAACGTATTTTATACTGAAACCTAATATTTTTAGGAGGCCGTTCACAACAGGACGGACAGTCAGCTGGGGAAAAAAGCATCCAGTTATGGTACTTAAGATTTGGAAGAGAGTCCTTCCAATTTCAATGTAAATACAGAACAATATGGACCACTGTGGTTTAAGTAAAACTGCTCGATATTGGTCGGACTTGGTTCCGACGTATTTTACACTAAAACCTAATATTTTTAGGAGGCCGTTCACAACAGGACGGACAGCCAGCTGGGGAAAAAGGCACCGAGAGCACGCGGAAAGAACGGGGCCAGAGTCGCGCAAGTTTCCTCGCAGCGGACTCCGCGGGCGCGTAATTTAATCGGCGCGGCGCGGGCTCGCGGAATTGCCACGCCGTAGAAACTTGCCGTGACAAAGTGTGCAACTCCTGACGCGCCAGCCACGTCGTCCTTAATGACTCTCGGCCACGACTAAGTGGGCCGCGATAAATTATGTGACGCGCCGCCAGGATTTCTATCCGACCACGAGTAGAGGGCTGCTGCCCGCCCCGCGTTCTTTGCATCGCGGACCGGGACAAACCATTGTTCATCCCTGTCTTACGGGGACACCTGGTCTGCCGAAACTTTGCCAACTGCCGGAGAGGAAAAACTCGCCCCGTTTTTCTACTACCCCCCTCCACCCTCGAAGCAATCTGTTCCGGCTGGGGATCTTGCGTTCGGGGGAATAAAGAAGTCGCGGTTTTGCGGGATTGGTCGAGGGAAGTCGATGGGTCTAGCTGTTGCTTCTGGGAGAGGGAGAGGGAGAGGGAGAGGGAGAGGGAGAGGGAGAGGGAGAGGGAGAGTGAGAGGGAGAGGGAGTACTGGCTTGTAAATCCGTTTGATAACTTTTTGGGTGGTCTTCTATTGAAGATTCTTTGTCGAAGATTTTCTGTGAAAGAAGAATTGTAATTTGAGTCGGTAAAAGTAAAAAACAGTAAAATTAAAGTTAAAAATTTAAGTTCAAGTATACCTTTTTGGTGTTAAATAATTTCTAAAACTGTAGATTCATGTTTTATATAAATCTCACATATAATAACGAATGTGTCCGTAGTAACACATTGTTGTGGATAGATGTAGGTGTACAGGCGGAGTCAATACTTTCTTAGAAATCCAATATTGAAGATACCGTGGTAGAACTTACCCAAGTTTGGGAGTGCGGTTAAGTTTTTACCTAATGGTTGAAAGTTTCATCAAAGCTGGTGTAATAGATCTTTAATCACTATGGACTTTTATAGTCCGCGAGGAAAGACTGAGTTGACGCACTCTATTGAACAGGGTGTTGAATAAGGAATTCTTGTTTGGCCAGTCGGTGCGCCGATCCTCTTCAATCTTTTCGCAATGAAACTTAAAGAGAGTACTCACGAAGTGGTCCGAGTCCCGTCCCGATATCTGGAACATAATTTTGTAATTAGTATTTTGAAGATGTCTATCTCTTTGAGAGCATTCTCCCATTAAGTTAACCCAATAAGACAGGACACTCTTAATAATTTATTACAGGAATAATAAATGACATACAGCTACGAAACTTTCTGCATTATGTTCGGGGAGGATTCAGTATCGTCCACAAATTTTTGTTGGGTACAGAAACATTTAGGTTTCCCGGAATAAATTCCCAAAAGTGCCCTACCCTCTTCAAAAGTATCTCCCAGTAAAGCACCCCAAAGAAGAGTAATTTTTATAAATTTATTCTGGGAAAACTAAATGATATAAAGCTGTGGAACTTTTTGCATTATATTCAGGCATGATTCAGTGTTACGGACAAATTTTTGTTCCCGTCGAAAAATTGTAGTTTCCCGGAAAAAATTCCCATAATGTCAACAAGCTTGTTCTCTCCCTACAACGGTAGAACTGGCCCAAGTCGACTGCTCTAAATTTTCAACAAAATAACAATCGAACTCCGCCGCGCAAATTAATTATCGTCGGACAAAATCGCCGTTTCCAAAGGTAAGATCAGGCTCGCTATCATTTCCCATGGGCCAGTGGGCTCTCGACGGCGGAAGTTGCCAGAAGAGGATCAGTCGGCTGAGCCTCCGGCAACTGGCAGGCTGCTCTTGCTATCTTCCGGGGCAGGAAATTCGATTTTAATCGCGGCTTTTCTGCTCCTAATTCCTGGCCGCCCTTCAGGTTAATCGTTGTTAATTGAATATTCAGGGGTTATTGCCCGAAGTTCGGGGGATGCTCCGAACAATAGCGCCAGCCCGGCCGCTATACAGAGAAGCGACCTTCCTATTTCGAAAACCCTAAAAGCAGGGCAACCACGATTTCGGCGTCTCCGTGGCAAAATATTCGCGAACCGAGGAGGAGGAGGTGGTGGTGGATGAGGAGGAGGAGGATGAGGAGGAGGGCGCGGAGCTCTCCTCCGTCGCCGATGCGTTCAATGCGAGTTTGTAACAGGATTTCGCCTCGGGAATTTGATTAAATTAAATTCTACGGAGCGTCGATGAGCCCCGGAAAATCTCCATTTATCCGATCGATCGGACAGCCGATAAATTATTCGCGAGATCGGCCGGCGATCGGCTTAACCGCGAATTTATTGAAAATCGAGTCCCCAGAGGCCGGTGCTCCGATATTTCTTGAATGCGGCCGCTTCATTTCGATCATTAGCTGCGGCCAGGACATCGTTAACCCCTGATTAACTGACTAACGATTTTATGCATAGCTGCACTGAGTTTATTAACTTTTTTTTTTAAGGAGAAGCAACTCTGCTTTTGTTTGCTGTGACGACTTGACTCTTGAATTAATTGCGAGATTTTTTACAATTTCCTGAAGGAAAAAAGCAATTTTATATCAATTTTATACCTCTGTTTACTGTTATTCCTTGCCTCAAAATTTAATTATAAGGTTTTTAATTATTTGCTAATATAAAAGACGAATTTGTCTTGGTTCTACAGTTTCGTTTAGTTTGACCCTTCAAGGAAATCAGGCAAAGTTAAAATAAAAATTATTCGCATTAATTACAAGGTACGGGAACCAGGAATTTATTTCTTTCGTTAATAATTTTAATATATTGCAGATGCTCGACATCGATATTCTTAAATTTCCTTAATATTCACATTATCATGATAACCGAATGCTTCTTGTCAAAAATTCAATAATAAAATCATCCCCTACTTCTTCGAACCTGAAAACTAATAAACACGAAAAGCGTCTCAAGATGAAATAAGTAAATGCTAGAGAAATCAGGAAACATGACAAACTTCTCGATATAACCAAACACAGCGATATTTCTATATATGTCGCCAAGGCCTCGATGCCAAACGTCGCGGGAATATCCCCACTGCTACAAGGTGTACCCCGTGAGGGGTTAGAATCTCGAGAGACCTGTGACACCGAGGTGTGTAAACAAGCCTCAGGTATGTCTCCTGGAGGATATATGTCACCGGCAAGACGTATATCGAGAATTCACTGTATTTCCTGTGAAAACCGGGGGAATAAAATTGTCCCCGACATCCCCGGACGTAAAATCGACTGCTGTTCCAACGGGGGCGAGAATCGGGGTGGAATCATTTAAAGCGGAAGACGGAATCCAGAATTAGCGATACGTATCAAACTTTGCCCGCAGATCGGGGATCGAGGAGAGTGATCGTCGTGATTCGCGATCAAACGTCCGAAACATTTTACGCATCCGTTATCGGTGCTGCGAACAAATGTCGTCGCTTCAGCTCGTCGTTCGCGAGAGGAACAGTTTCGTCACCGCTTGTAAACGCGCGGAAATAACGCGATCCTGTTTTACGGGTATCGTTCGACGGAATGTTTTTACGGTTAGCGGAACGGGTATACACGGTTTTGTGCATCCCCCCCCCCCCCTCCCCCGTTTTTTTTCACCCTTTTTCTCGTTGTTGTTGTTGTTTTTCCGGGCCGTGTTCGTTTCGTTGTAACTCGTCCGCGGAGCGTATCCGCGACACGATAAGCCGAACCCAGTTCCGCCATTGAATTAACGCCGCGGCGGCCCGGAGTTATTTCCAATTTGCACGGAATCGCGATCGATCCTCCGTCAGAGAAAAAAAAAACGAAACGCGTCGATCGTGATCGGCAGAGAAAAATTGCGACGGTTTACATCGGCCGCGCGCGGTGACCAATTACCGATGCAGTTTGCATTTATAATCCGGTTTCCGATAACACCGCGACGTTTTCTCCGGACACTCGGTCCCGCGCGATTAATCCGCCGCTCTGCTGGCGCTGATAACGCGAATCCCGCGATTTTTTTCCCGGTTCGGCTATTTTTTCTGAGCGCTCCCCCGATAGACGTCTTCTTCCCGCAGGAAGATCGAGTTTCGTTGCGACGAGACGCTCGTTGGATTCCCGCGCGACCGGATGAACGGTACCGATCATTAAAAAATACGGGACGTATAATTGGTACCGCAAGATTAGAGTTTCATCCCCACCCATTTCTCCCTTAACTCGTTAACACTAGTATTGTCGAACCAATCGAAATGACTGGTGGATGATTTCTCCTTTCACGATTACTGAAACTATGTAAATCTTTTCACGAGAAATTTTTTAATATATCTCCTGTTTGGAGTACATGTCACCAGAAAAATCGTACGAAACCTGAGCAAATTCGATCTTGCTGTTATCATAAAGAGATAAGTCTAAATCACGTTTAGGGTTCTCGGTAGATCCAGTGTTAAATGCCAGTAAGCGATTCTAGAGATTCTTAGAAAATCAGTGTAATTTAATTAACTTAAAAATTTGCTACGGTAAATATATTAAAGTAAAAATTCATTTTAAAACCTGGACAAATAAATCCGTGACCCACTTACGGGTGACATGCCAGTCAATGTGTTAAACAGGAATTATCAGGGAATGCAGCTGTAAGTAGTAGACAACAAATCCTGTCAAAATGGCGGGTTCTAATATTTTTAATTTGGGAACGTTGAAATGGCAAATATGCATCCACGAGGAATGATTTAACAAATTGATTTCTTCGGGTATGTATTATTTAAAAAATGGCTAAGAATTTGGATTTAGTGCCCAAAAATACGACTGACCTAATTTATAATTTAGAAGCGGGTTCAGAACGAGGTTCGCTCCTCGGCAGAATTTTCCCGGCGGCGTCTTCGGAGACGACAATCTCTTTGGGGTGGGAAAAGCCGATACCGGTCATTCTAATCCGGCGGAAAGCCTCGGGTTCGAACGGACATTGTCGGGAGTCTCGTCGCTTTGACACCGGAACCGAGTCCGATAAACGAGGAGCGAGGAGACGCGGAAACGGAAGCGCGTAGGAGCGTTGTGTGTCGTTGCACACAAGGGGAAAGAGAGCATGCATTTGTAACGCGGTGGCTGCAATAACGGCGGTCTTCATTAGACGGTGCCCAGGTAAACGGGTAGGCCCGAGACCGGCGACCCGGATTCGTTTCTTTGAGCGACTTCGCCTCGCTTCTTCGCCTCGCT
>CM052141.1:2917530-2937091 GCA_028454255.1 Halictus ligatus | reverse complement strand
GTTGTCGGAAGTGTGCCGTGTTTGGACTCATTTTAAACAGAAAATCGTCAGAAACGTGTCGGTAAGGGTTTCCTAAGGAAAATAATTAAAATCAAGGAGCTTGGTCTCGACGATCGGGTCGAACGGTTGAAGCGATTGAAATGATAATGAATCCTGGCGACGGGAAATGCAGTATCGGTTCAGCCCGGCTCCGGAAATAATCGCGACGCGTTCCGCTTTAAGTTTCCATTCGGCGCGGGAGGGGACAGGGCTAAAAAAATAGGTTTTTCGTCGGACGTCCCCCCGGGCTGCTTTATTGGCCGCATAATACTCGCCGCTGCTGAATTATTCACGCGCGGAACTGCGCCCGCGATATCGATTCGAATAAACTTTGAACTTTGCGCTTTGTGGACGCCGCCCGGCCTCGAGCTTCTTGTTGAAACACGCTGACCGAAATTAATGGGTCACTGAAACTTCGGTTGATAAGGGCATTTTTTAGTGGAGGGGGCGGAGCCTCGAAAATGTCCTAGCAGATTTTTTATACTTGGACAAATTCAAGACGAGCGAAATAGTCCAGGAAACGAGATTAAATAAAAATTGATGGCGCATTCGTTAAATACTTTTCTGGACGAGCTTCGTGTGCTCTTGAGGAAACTATACAGTGCTCTATTTCACTTTTTTACCACTCACATTTTTCAAAATTGCAAATTTGCCTTCAACAGTTGTAGCAGCATGTTGTTTCAATACCGACGGCACATGTCCCGTTCAACATGCGATAGAACGGCGACAAAAAATCGTACATCAATTTTTCTAACAGCGTCGTAAAGAGGAGACTTAGCGCTACAAAACCGTTCCAATCGAAATCCCGAGAAAAATTTATCGAACTCTCTGAAATCGTTTGAATTTAACCCCGACTATTTTTGTGTCACAAAAAGAACCGCCTCCCATTTCCACTATATTTTCTGGTAGAAAAATTGTTCAAAAATTCTCAAACTCAACGGTGTCAAACCACAGACAAAGAGGCTTCAAAATCAGCCTAAATAGACTACCATACGATTTTTTTTAACAAACCTACAATAGCTCAAAAATCCACTTTCGACTTTCCAATTGAAGTTCGATCATCCTTCGATACAACTCACGTATCTCGCCTAGAGCTTCACAAATCATTTCACAAAATTTTTGCCAATTACCGGGGCCCGATCGGAATCGGTCCAGAAGATCTCATCAAATTCTGTCGGGTGTTCCCGGAGTTATGGCATTTTTTTCGGGGGCAGGACGCCTGGCGCCGGTAGAATTGACGAGAATCCCGGCGGGGGAATGGCTTTCGCGGAGTTGGCGTAATCTCGATGACCGGCTGGCGGCGGAGGGGAGGGGGATACATTTTTCTCGCGTTCCGGAACCGCCGAGCAAAAGATTTTCCCCGCGTCCGAACTTTCCCGCGATCCTCGGCGAGTTCTCTCTTAATTGTTTTCTCGGATCCCGGGACGGGAAACGTTTCCGCGGTCGCAAGCGATCCGGACTTTGCATCGTTCCCGCCGTAAACCGCTCGCGGGTGTTGGATCCTCGTAAACTTTTTATCGCGGTTTATCACGCGTGAACAACGGCGGGCGGGCCCCGTTCTCCACTCTCATCCCCGTTGGAATTTTTCATTAGCCCCGATTACGAGGCGCCTCGGCCGTAACGCGACGCGCGACTACTGTTTCCCGCTGTAATTACGCGGGCTCTCGTGTAATTCCCGCGTTCTCGCGATTGTGTCCCGTTACGCGGCCATTAGCCGGCCCTTCGTAAGGCTACACCGCCCTCCGGAGACGCCCGGAAGCTTCCCCCTCGCCGCCGAAATCCGATTTGCGAACCTTCCGTACGCGGAAACTCTTCCGGAGCGTCTCGCCTTTCTTGGCCCGCGTAGCTCCTGCTCCGAAGCGGAATAACTTTTCCAAAATTCACGCGAACGAGCTGCGGAATTTTTTAGCATTTTCGAGATCAGTCTTCTTCGGTTTTCCACGCGGACAGGTCGACGTTAATATTAACGAATACAGATTTTTCGGTAACTCGCTCGACACCTCCATTCGTATATTTTATTTGATTATTTTCGCCTCTGCTGTCGAATGGAACTCGCAATACACGTTCCGATTCCATTTTTGTCCAGAAGCGAACTGGAGATTTGTTCCGTGGACATTTTCGACGAAGTTGAAATTCATTCGTAGAATGAAAGAACGATTGTTCATTATATTTTACGTCTTGCCGAAAGGATCGTTCTATTATCTCGAAGAGCAGCCATTTTCTAATACAGTGTGCAGAGAGAACGCGGGTCGCTTGTACTGCGACAACCCCTCTTATGATAATAATTCTCTGCTGCACAATGCGCTGTCTCGGTGAATTCGATAACGTTGAAGGGTGTTTACGAGGGCTGCTCTCGTCGAGCATCCACTTCCGGTTGGCTTCCTTCGCCTGTCAGTTCTACATGGTCCCTTTATTAACTTCGAAGGCAATTTTTCTCGCGAAAGCACACTGCTCGCTTTGTCCCTCGGGAAAATTATAAACGAACGCTCGAATTATCGAAGCTCAAAGGTTGAATCCCCGGGATAACGAACAACAACATACTCTAAATCTTTTTATCGAAACAAATGATTTTTGGATAATCGATCTTCCCAAAGACATCGACTCCGCGGAAAATGATCTTCCACGAAAATTCGCAGTTCCTTCGGGTCCGAATCGCCAGGACATCCTCCGAGGATAAAAGCACTAATACACCCTGAATCCATTGAATGAAACAAATGATCGTTGGCCGATCGATCTTCCAAAAACTCGAGCATCTGTCTCCCGGAGAATCGTCCGTTAGGAAACGCGAAACTCAGCGAACCTTTTCCGAAGTCGCTCGAAGGACCACAGCCTCCGGGACACATCCTTCCAGGATAACAAATGCTATATACTCTGGCCGTATCTCATGACGCAGCCGGGGATCGATCTCCCATCGGGGTGGTGTGGGATTCGGTTTATTTCTGCAGGATCGTCGGTGTTTCCCGCGCGACTTAGGATCCTCGGGTCGACGCGCCGCGTCGGCTGGCGACGTCGGCGTCTTGTGTATCGGCAGGATCCTCTCTCTCTCCGTAGCAGAGGGAATAATTCTCGAATGATGTATCGGCTGTAGCCGTCGGCGAATACGGCACGTTCCACGTCACTGGATTTATTTATATTCCCGTCACGTAGCCGGGATCGGAACGTGAAGCGGTAGACAAGGCTCAAATAAGACTGTTATTTCGTGACGGAGCATCGACCGGTAAATTATAGATGCGATCTATATATATATATATCTCACTCTTTATATCTCTGTCTCGGAAATCTTTGCGGTATTTGTTTCTGCGATGATTCTCTGTCCCCTGACCCTTTCGGTAATTACTCCTGCCTCGGGGTGCGCAATTATTTGAACACACAGACACTCTTGGAATTTTTATAGGATTCAGGAGACGTTGCTGGGTCAGAATGCCACTTTCGCAAAAAATTACTGTAGGTCTAATTCTGAATGGGCGAAAGAAGATGGATGGAAATTCAGGAACTGTTTCGATTTAGGTGTGAGGAAATTGTGATTGTTTGTTGTGGCGCTCTCAATTTTTATAGAATCGTTGATCGTGGACATTTTGCACTGGAAAAATTCTCAAAGGTGGTCCAATGTATGCGCATTTGAACCCCCTATCCATAAAGTTTCCATGAAATTTGAGTGTCTCAGAAATAAATCGCAAAGAGCACCTCTTCTCGACATCCAATCATCTTTTGCTCCCTCCGATGCGGAGGATTTTACTTCGATTTTTATAGCACGTCGGATTGAGGATGTTTTGCAACGAAAAAATTCTCAAAGATGGTCCAATGTATGCGCATTTGAACCCCATATCCATAAAGTCTCCATGAAATTTGAGTGTCTCAGAAATAAATCGCAAAGAGAGCACCTCTTTTCCAGATCCAATCATCCTGCTTCGATGAGGAGGATTTCACATCGACTCCTATAGCATGGTTGATTGTGGATATTTTGCAATGAAAAAATTCTCAAAGATGGTCCAATGTATGCGCACTCGAACCCCCTATCCATCAAGTCTCCATGAAATTTGAGTGTCTCAGAAATAAATCGCAAAGAGCACCCTTTTTCGAGATCCGATCATCCTGCTCCGATGCGGAGGATTTCACATCGACTCCTATAGCATGGTTTATTGTAGATATTTTGCAATGAAAAAATTCTCAAAGATGGTCCAATGTATGCGCACTCGAACCCCCTATCCATAAAGTCTCAATGAAATTTGAGTGTCTCAGAAATAAATCGCAAAGATAGCACCTCTTTTCGAGATCCGATCATCCTGCTCCGATGCGGAGGATTTCACATCGATTCCTATAGCATGGTTGATTGTGGATATTTTGCAACGAAAAAATTCTGGAAGGTGGTCCAATGTATGCACTTCACAGCCCGCTATCGATAAGATTTCCATGCAATTTGTGCGTCTCGACGAACAACAAATGATAATTTCCCTGAGGTGTCGTAAAATCCTGGTGAGTAGGTCCTCTCGCTGGCGCTTCGAAACACTATGACGATATCAGAAACGTTTGCCCAGACCGATGGGGATTCGGAACAAGAGCTTGTTGCCTCTCGCCGTCTGAGAATGAGCTCTCGATACCGGGATCGACGGTACAAAAGTATTCTCTGGATCTCGAAAGCCGGAGGACACCGGAGACTTACTCGGATCTACGAATAGCGGTCCCGAAGAAACGATTCAACCGTGGTTCCCATATCTGGACTCGATACCCACGGGAACCACCGATTTTGGTCATCGGAACCTTTGACGCGACGAATTTTTTAACGTTTTAAATAATTATAGAAGCAGAGAGGGAGGCGAATAAAAATGAAATTCCACGTTTCATAAATCTCGGTGGGAGCCGGAGGTGTTCAAATCTGAAATTCTTCTCCTAGGCGAAATCTTAATAACAGCCGGAAACGGGACAAAATAAATGCATGATAAAAGAAGCGGCTGGATGATTATCTGTGGCCGCTACAATTCCGCTTCGCGGAGCGAGGATCTCCGGAATTAGAGGAAACAGAGAGAGGGGGGACGCGGAGGAGAGACGAGGAGAGACAGGGAGAGACCGCAACGAAACACGTACGCCGAGGAGAGCGGAATATAAATGCGATCGCTCGCTATGATATTCAGATTAACCTGCGACGTATTTAATGTCCCCGGATGAATTCCACTATCGATGCGATCTAAAACGCCCTGTAACAGTCTCGTTGAACCCCCTAGCTTCTTTCCCTCGTTTCTTGCAACTACCGACCCCCAATCTTCCAAATTACCCACAGAAAGGCGAGAGCCCCAATTCAGAAATTTTTATAAACGAATTAGACGACCGCTTCGCATTCGGCTTCTGCATACATATTTTCTAATATTTCGACTGTACAGCAGAATTTTGTCAAGTGGAAATACTCGAAATTGTAGGAGTTATATGCTAAATGGCCGAGGGCAAAATTTCAAAGAAAATGATCTGCTTGCTTATTAGTGAAGTGAACAATAATACACGTTACACGCTAATGTGCATATCTGAATGAAGAAGATTATTGTTAATTCACGTACTTCCCTCCGCCGTCGACACTGATAATATAGATACGTAAAATTCCGATAGATGAAGGTGCAGGACGTGTAAATACAGTTTAATTGAACAGAAGATGGGCGAATTTGATTTTGCCTTTGATCAATATACCCCCTCCATTTATATTTTCTGCAGTTAATCGATTTCATAAATGAACCCGGATTGACTCACTGTTAATTGATACGTTTGCTTTTGCCATGCAGACTTCTAAATGCTGTCGATTCATGAGAATCCGATAGACAAAGGCGCAGGATACGTAAATACGGTTTAATCGTTCCGATTACACGCGAATTCGATTTTTATCGATTTCCTCCGCCGCTTCTCCGACTTTAATCAATTTTCTAAACGAGCCGGGACTGAATTACGAGTTACCGGTTAATTTACAGGTTTGTCTCCGTCCTAGACGCTGGTACACATTCGTTCACGAGGGTTGAATAGTACGGACAGCGAATACCGCATAGTTCAATTGACTCGATTGAGCGGCGAATGTGAATTTGATTTCGATTTTTGGGGAAGCGGAGCGATTGCGAATTCGTCTCTCGAATCGGTGCTATCAAGAGATACAGAGAGCGAGCTCTCCGTCCGAATTCTAATGAACTTGTTACAGAGCGATGGAATCCGCCGGAGGGATTCCGTTGATCACTGTCATTAACAGGCACGAGGGGCTGATTTACGTAACAGGAGGATAGCAACTTCGCCATGTTGAACGTCGTGTCGGGGAACCGAGGGGCGGATCCTTGTTTCTCTGTGTCGTTCACGGTTCGATTCGAGCTTGCGTAACAAGTGGCTCCGTTTTCGTCGATGAATTGGCAAGTTTACGCGAATCAGAATTCCCCGATTTGCCACCGCCGTGGCTTTCAGCCATTATTTACCCCGAGAACGTGGACGAACCCCCAACAATTCCATCGCCAACCAAAAATAATTTGCTTCACAATTTACAACACACAAAATGAAACGATCTTCGTCGAACATTTGTAATAATTAGAAACAAATGGAAACAATCTTGAAGAACGACTGGCGCAAAACACGAACTTTACGCGAGATCAAAACAGTCTAAATTGATTTTGGCCTCAGAAAAGCTGACAAAATTTTATTTCCTCTTTTAATAGGCTGAAACTAATATGTTGCAATACTTTTAAATACTTCTAGTGCACCTCAAGTTTCTATGTTACTTAACAGTAGACTGCGGATTTTGTGCATTTATGGCTAAAATGGGTAGGTGTAATTGGAAACAGTAAAAAGGTTAGGAAAGTATAAGAACGTCTTTAACATACAAAAATTGTTAAAGAGCAAAATAAATTTTTACTTGGCTCCTGTGGGTTTCCAATTGACGTGTACAAATATGATTTTTGCTTGAAGATGCGCAGTCTGCTTATCAGCTTTTCTCATAAGTGCAACAAGTAAGAATGTCTCCTTAAACTGTGACAAAACCCCTGGAGAACACGAGGATCGATCAATATCGTCCATTTCCACTGAAATTGTAACTAGACTGCGGATCTGCATACAATTATGGCTTCCGAAAATTATGAAAAAGTAGTGGAACATAAAATTCGACGGAATCTAGCACAACTTTAATTTATTTAAATCTACAAGGCTACTATAATCACGATTCGATCCGATTCGACTTTCTCAAAATTCGTCTAAGAAAATCGTAAATTTCGTGAACATCCGGGGTCTAATTGAAACAAATCGCATGCGAGTCGTCGAAAAAACGTTGATCGCGTTTCAAAAAAACGCATCGTATCGAGGCGCGTCGGGACGCAAATTGCATCTAAATTTCATCAACCCCCGAAGTTTGGTATTTTCACGGTAACGGGCTGTATTATAAGGGGCGGAGAAACGAAACATTATTGGATTAGCGAGAACATGGATAACGGAAGGAATTTGCGAGAAGACGAGCAAGAGATTACCCCCGAGTGGAGGGTTGAAGAGGGGGCGGAAGAGTACACCTCGAGTATCCAACACAAGAGAGTAGGAAAGAAAAGGAAAAAGTGTTGATGGAAATCGAGAAGAAGAAAATCTTATAAAGGAAGTTACAACGTCGCGGACAGGTGTGTGCGTGTATGTTGCGCCACGGGATCTGTATCTGAAGAGTACGCGAGCGAAGTTAAGCGTAATTACATCGTGACATCGCTGCCATACCCTTTCATTTTTAGTAGCTTCCCCACGAATTTTCTTTTCCACCGCGCTCTTCGTTATTCCGCCATTTTCCACGTGGTTTCCCCGACATTTTCTCGCTTCGATTCTATTTCCCCTTGATTCGATTTTTTCCTGCGCAGATTCGCTTTTGAAACCGAGTTTTACGAACTTTCGAGTATTCCTCGCCGATCTCTCGAAAGATAGTCTTCATGTTGGAGATGGTCAGTACTGTTCCGAGACATTCTCGGCTTTTATGGCGTTCGATGAATGTCATTATACCTCTGACTTCGACTCCATTTTCAATCTCTCAATTGAAGGAAGTCTCCCATCTTCAATTTTCGTAGCGAAACCGTGCAATTTTCTAATTTTTGTAATTTCTCGCAGATTTCTCCCGATCCGGCTGATTATCTAATTATCGACACAAGGGCTGCAGTAATGGCTGCACTGAAAATAACGACGATTGTATGCAACTTGATGGAGTGAAAATTACTTGATCGCTCGCCCAAAATCGTACCAAGGCTTTCGGAACGATTCAACACGCGAGACTCCCCTAAAATCGGAGAACTTGAAGTGTCGAGAATAAGGGGGCGCGTGCGGAAGGATGAGAGGATTGTTCAAAGGCGGTTCGTCGCACGGAAAATAAGGGAAAATAGGGGAAAGTTCGCCGGATTGTTCTGTTGGTCACGTTCGCCATCGATCCGGAAAACGCTCCTCTTTTTTCCTCGGCGGAGCCCCGCAATAATAGGACCGCGGCGTATCGAAAATATTACGTGAAACAATATTTCTGTTTTCCCCCCGTGGTCGCTGCTCCCCACCCGGCCGTTCAAACCGTCGCGGAAAATAAAAACCTTTGTCTATCGCCGATTGTTGCCGAACGAAACTCTCAGGCGCTCGATACCGACTGTCTTAGTCTTCCGAGATCCCTCCGCGGGAGGTGCTTGCCTCCATTTTGCTATGGCATTTCATACTGCTCTTCTATTTTCTCGTGTAGACCCATCGCTGGTTGACGAGTCTTTCCTGGTCGTTATTTTTGTGAAATGATGTACAGGGAAGAGCAACTGTGTGCCAGCACCATTTAAACTGCCACAACTTTTTGAGAAAGCTGTTAACAAATTTTTGAAAAATTCGCAATTGATCAGAATCGCGTAAGTTGATTTTGACAACTATCTTATCCTGAATTACAAATTTTAAAACTGTGATTTATAGACTCAGATTCATATACATTCTGAAAATTTCGTCGATACAACAGCCTGCATAGAAAATTTTAAAAATGTGTTTTACAGTCTCTAATAAATTATACCTATACTGAAAATTTAATCGGTATTGGTTCGTGAGTTACAAATTAAATTAAAAGTGGGGAAACTTCGGTTTTTCCTAATTCTCGGCTTACAACTGCAATTTTTCCCACTTTTAAGTTTAACCGTTCGCAAAAAAAGGAGGGGGCCAAATCGCTAAGCAGTGTAATTCACGGATGAGTATTCCCGGTCCCGGAATCAGTCGGGAATTTACCCGGGAACCGTCTCGAACCGTCTCGGACAGAAAGCGTTCCCGTGTATCGGTCAAGCGGCGCAGCAGCCTGTCCGCGTCGCCGTGATAAGCTCATCGATCTTCGGCTCCTCCCGTCGATCACGATCGATCCGCGAGGCCAACATACTCTAATTCAAGTACTCCGAGTCTCCTCTGATCGACGATCGATCATTCTACCCGATTTCTTGACTGGTTCTCCTACGGAGTCGTTCGCTCGGGCATTGTTGCTCGCGGATACACGCGTGGAATCACGGCGATCCGTATAATATCGGTTTTATATTTTTACGGTTCGACGAAGACGACTGGGAATGTCGGGAATCCCTCGGTCCACGGTTAGGCGAACGGAAATGCGGCTGGGGGGGGGCCGGAAGTGGCCGCTGGAATCGATCAGCTGCGCGGAATAAATATTCGAGAAAGAGCGAACCCCCTTGCGAAAAACTCGCGTGATTCAGCCGGGACGTTTGTGAATTATGAGCGTTCCGCTGCTTCCTGATTCCTTGTTTTTTCGGTGTTCTCTCGCTCGTGACGTCTGCGAACTTTTTCAATAACAAGAAAATGCGGAAAGTGACCGTAATTGATAATTAAAAATGAAAGGTGCTGCAAGGTGCTGGAAATAATTCAACTTTATGTGATCAAAGAACGCAGAAGACGAACACAATGTGATGAATTGTGTCTGTTCACTTTTAATTTCATTAACTTACGCCGATTTTGTTCGATTTTCTGAGAGTTGTTGAGCGAAATAAAAAATTTGTGCGACAAAAATACTTTCGCTTCTGTGATAATTGTACAGCGAAAATCCATAAAATCTAATAGGACGACTCGCCATCGTTTGTGCAAGCGATTAATTACAGCACGCGGTGCCTGAAGAGTTAATAGATGCACTTAGAAAACATTCTCACCGTTTTATAAATTCGCGGATGCCATAAAACTCGCGATGGGGATGATAGTGTGTCGAGGCTCGGTGACGCGCGAACAAACGGGGATCGGCGAGGCTTAAGGGCGAATCGACGCAGAAAAATATGGCACCTTTACATGGATGGTAAAGCGTTACGCGACCATCCGCGTGGCCAGCCATCATTCTGGCATGATCGATGCTCGCGCGAGCATGCACCGCGAGCGGAAAACACCGGCGGGTTATTGGTTGTCGTCCGCGAGACGCGATCGTCGAACCTCCATCAAATTTACGAGGGCTCGGTGAACACGGCAATTCGAGATTGCGACCGGCGAAAAATAAGGGGACCAGCCGGACAGGGATCATGCTCTCGCGAAATTCATGATCCGCGCCGCTGCAATCTCCAATTTTCGCTGCGTCGCGCACCAAGACAGATTTCACCTTATCTAAACGATCCCATGTTACGTTGCGATTATCGCCAGACTCCGAAGTTGACGACAAAAACTAGTGAGTACTATTGAGCTTTGAACACTGAACACTGAAGCTCGAGCTTCGAACGTTGAACGTTCAAACTTGAGCTTTGAACACTGGACTTTGAGGTTTGAACAATGATGCCTGAGCTTTGAGCATTGAGCTCTGAACATTGGGCATTGAATATTGATGCTTGACCTTTGAGCATTGAACATTGAGCACTGAACATTGAATATTGAGTATTGAGCATTGAAGCTTGAGCTTTGAACATTGAAGTTCAAACTTGAGATTTGAATAGTGGACTTTGAGGTTTGAACATTGATGCCTGAGATTTGAGCATTGAACATTGAACATTGAGGCTAGAGCTTTGAGCGCTTAAGTTTTGAAGTTCGGACATTGAAGCTTGAGCTTTGAGCATTGAACATTGAGCACTGAACATTGAACATTGAGTATTGAGCATTGAAGCTTGAGCTTTGAACACTGAAGTTTGATCATTGAAGCTTGGACTTTGAACATTGAAAATTGTGTTTTGACTTGTCATTTCTATAGAGTAATGCAAGACAGTCAGTAATCGATGCAGACAATATTTATTTTTCGTAAACACCCGCAGTCTAATGATAAGTCCAAAAGTCTCTACTTAATAAATTCGACTTGTGTAGAGGGTTGCAGGCTCCCCATCGATTTCGGTCGGATTTTTGCGAAAGATCCTCGCGGAAATTGCTTTCCACGGTCCGGCGGATTCCGGCTCTTATTTCCGCGGGCTCATTTCTCTCTCTTTTGCGCTCTTTCTGCAGCGGCGGTCCGTTCGTTTACTCTAATTGAAGCTGCCGGTGTTCCGGGCGTTGCGGCTCATTTCGAAGTCGGGCTCTCCCTCTCTCTCTCTCTCTCTCTCTCTCTCTCTCGTCCCAGGCCAGCAGCATTCGCCCTGCCAGAATTTCTGTAACGCTTCGGTCCCCGGGAAACGCAGGTCTAATAATTTCCTATTAGATCTCAGTTTTGCGGCGTATTGGCCTTCCAGAGTCTCTCTCTCTCTCACACACACACACACACACACACACACTCTCTCTCTCACTCTCTCTCCGGCTCTCTTCTCGAATTTTTTTCTTTTCGTTGCCAAAGAGTTGGCCACCGCGTCGAGTTCCCCCTCCCTCTGTCTCGATGGTTTCTTTTAAACGGCGCACCGCACCGAATCGCTGCCGGAAATCACTGCCAGGATCTTTCCTCTTCGCGGAAAGAAGAGTTGTTACTCCTCCCTCGCTACCTTTCTCCCTCCATCTTTCTCTCTCCCCTGTTCGCTCTCTAATTGGCCAGCTCGTTCGCTGAGACCCCGACGCCCAGAAAATCGCTCGGCTTTGCTTTTCCATCGGGCTTCGCCAAGGTTCGTTAGCCTCGTTCCGATCAACCGACAACCACTTTCTGCGAATTGGCTGCGATTGTGATTCGATCGCGTTGTACGGTCTCGCGATTGTTTAAACATTCTGACAGGAATAGTCAAATGGGCGAACACCATCGAAAATATCGAAAATATTAACCGGTGTTCAGTAGTGGTGTGGGGTTCAGTTTTTATATTTGAAGGACTTTCGGAGGTCAACTTTAATTTTCTGATTCTGATCAGATTGAAATATGCCGCCAAGGTCAAGGTCTTTTCACCCTTTCGACCAAAATTTGCCGAAATCGCGAGGCAATAATTAACAAGCAAATCGTTGCGCGTCTCGCCGTGAAATTTTAACGAACCTCACGCGCAATTACTCCCGCAGATTCTGAAATTTCCGCCAATCAGCCGTCGAAATTCGAGTAACCGGAGCGATTCAACACAAAAGCATCCGGATCCGGGCTTTTCATAAACAGCATATCGCGAATTGGGGGAGAACGGAGACAGAAAGCGAGAAAATTCGGTCCCGCGATTCTTTCTTCTAGGAAATTTCGTTTCCGTCCGCGATACTTACGAGAAGAAAGCTGGTCATGCATTATTTAACCGCCGGTAGAAGACCGAGGATCACGACGACGGCTAGATCCTCCCTCGTCGTCCTTAGGGCGCGAGGAAACGCGAGGAACACTGTTATTTAGGGGACTCTGATTAAAACGGACCTAGGGGGCGTTCGCGGGAAAAAATGGGCTCTAATTAAATTTCAGACAGGGCCGCGGACCACGTCGAGACGCAATAACTAAACCGAGCTTAAAGCACACTGAAATTTAATTAAATTTCCGGGCATCGATGCGCGGCCCGGTACAGGAGCTCACCGTTAAAAACCGGGCTCCGATGAAAGTTCGATATCCGTGTCTGTTCATGAACAAAGAAAAGCTCGGAGGAAGCTCCACGAAGCTCCACGAAGCTCCAAGAAGGTCTGTGGAGCTACTTGGAGCTCCAAGGAGAAAATCGAGTGTCCCTAGGAGACGGGTTAGGTCTAGATGCACGACTTAATAGATAGAAAAGGGTCCTAGAACAAGATGGTGCATCATTGATGAAGAAAATTCGAGATGACGCTTAACATGTTAAAATAGAGCAAGAAGACATGTGAAGATAGAGCTCTGTGAAGGGTTGCGGAAGATTGTGAAGGTTTGCGAAAGATTGTGAAGGTTTGCGAAAGATTGTGAAGGTTTGCGAAAGATTGTGAAGGTTTGCGAAAGATTGTGAAGGTTTGCGAAAGATTGTGAAGGTTTGCGAAAGATTGTGAAGGTTTGCGAAAGATTGTGAAGGTTTGCGATAGATTGTGAAGGTTTGTGAAGTTCTGTGAAGGCTTTCAAAAGGTTTGCAAAATTGTTTGTGAAGGTTTGCAACGTTTCATGAAGGTTTACAGAAGTTTGTGAAGTTCTGTGAAGGTTTGTGAAGATTTCCGAAGTTTTGACAAGGTTTGTGAAGGTTTGCGAAAGATTGTGAAGGTTTGTGAAAGTTCGCGAAGGATTGTGAAGCTTTGTGAAGTTTTGTGAAGTTTTGTGAAGCTTTGTGATAGTTTGCTAAGCTTTGTGATAGTTTGCTAAGCTTTGTGATAGTTTGTGAAGTTTTGTGAAGTTCTGTGAAGTTTTGTGAAGGTTTGTGAAGGTTTGTGAAGGTTTGTGAAGTTCTGTGAAGGTTTTCGTAGGTTTGTGATAGCTTGTGAAGCTCGATTGTGAAAGTTTGCGAAGGATTGTGAAGGTTTGCGAAGGATTGTGAAGGTTTGCGAAGGATTGTGAAAGTTTTCGAAGGTTTGTGAAGCTCTGAAGGGGTCTGTAAAGTTCCGTGGAGGTTTGCGAGGCTCCAAGGAGGAAATAAAGCCTCCTTAGGGGATAAGTTAGGGCGGAAAAATCGGCAGGACCGTCGCCGCTGCGAGCATTATCGGTCGATCCAATAAACCACTGGCGAACCGGTGTCCGCGGACTATGCTGTTCAGACCGGTCCATGGAAGTCTCTTTAAAGATGGTATCGGACGTGACCGGAACGAGGAGGCGGGTCGAATTATCCGATAATTTGGCAGACGGTGGCTCATTGCCAGAGTGGACTGCCAACCGTTCGCCAACAACGAGTCTTAACGGCGCAGACGTTCGCACTTCGTCCCAGAAACCGTTCACTTAATCTCACCGAACCTGACGAGCACTAGAAGCGACTGGCAACTGCCGCCCTATAAAAATCCAATCTTCTTCTACACAGAATTTCTGCAATTTTTGCTGTCAGACAATTTTCATTTTCCATGCAAATCCGAAGTCTAGGTAATAACCAAGTAACGAAGTGTGTATATACATACTCATATATATATTCCTTATTTCTTATGAATCCAAAGTAGTTCGTCGTCGAAAACAATAACTTCCCCGAACATTTAATTGCCATATCCTCGAAATAAGTTTTTAATTTCAATTCAACCAGGACACGTCGATCCCAATGGGATTCAGTTCGCAGGGATCCTGTCTCGTAATTCGCGTGTTCGCTTTGACATAGAAAACCGAACCCAGTATTCCATTAAGCCAGAACAGAATGTGCCAGAACACAGCAAACGTTGCTCGATCCGATCTCGGATCGCTCGGACTCGAAAATCGAAAAGTTTACAGAGCCGCCGGAACTCGTTTGGCGATCCATCGAATCATGCAAAACGCTGAAGAGGTGAACTGCTCGAACAATGGGAAAGAGAGAGAGAGACAAAGGTGAGCGGGGGAGGAGGGGACAGGGGGTGACGGTAAATCCATTTTTTCGGAATGACGGCGAGGAGTGTAAGGCAAACATTAATTTCGGCTCTGAAGCGCGATACGCGCGAAACGATGTTGTAACCCGGATCCATCGATCCTGGCTGCCCGTGGCACACGCTAGATCCGTTTTTCTTTTTCCTTTATCGGTCGGCGATCATCGCAAGATTTAGGGGGATCAGATCCTAGGACCCGTGCTGTGCCCTTAAATTTTCGTTGCTGTCTTTGTAATTTTTTAGGCGTCGCTTCTGGCAAGGTCTACCGCGAATTTTAACTGTTTCTATTCTGAATTGTTTTGTAATTTCTGCACGGAGTAATATTGGTGGTTAGGGTAAAGGTTTTGTGTTAAAGTGTGCTAGGGAACATTCGTACTAATTCTACGCAATTTGTTTTAGATACAAATTATGGATATTACAATATTTAACACGTTAAGTGCCAAATATCAACCCCAGAAATTCTTACAAAATCAGAGTAGTTTAACCAATGAAAACGAAACTAGAAATTTGGAATGTATTATAGGGGATGCTGTCTTAACCCTTTGGAATTCGAAAGACCCCAATGAAATTCGTTTTATCCGGAAAATCGCTGCACGGTCCCCTGTGACGATTAATGTGTTAAAAATCAGCTGATACGGTTTAAAATGGTGGAAAAATTAAAAGAACTTAAGGGGGCCGGCAGGTTGACTGTGTGTAACGACACACATACATGAAATCCATATACGTATATGAACTTGCAAGGGTCAAAATCTTGACAAATTGACGCTTCAATATTGCAATGAGCAGTTTAAAAATGGTCACTTGTGTTTCCTAAAAGTCCAATCTAGGTTTGTCCAAAGCCCAAATTGCGAATTTCTACCTCATCGTCGAGTAATTTGTAATATTCGGCAGAAATCTCGCTTTCTGAAGCAAGGATGACGTCACAAGATGGTTGCCGCAGAGAGATTCTCTTAATTTCGAGAGATTTAGTGTTCATATCGAAAAAAAGGCTCTGGACAGACGTACTAAAGACATGTACAGACACGGTGGTATGAATTTTTAGTTGATTACCTACTTATTTAGGACGTAATATGTTTAGAGAAAAAGACACGGCGTAACATAGCGAGACAGTCAAGGCCAAATGCCTGCCGGCCCCCTTAAGAACACAACCTATTGTAATTGTTAACGAGTACGATCAACGACCCGGTAAATTTGTTGAATACGCTGCCCGCCATTCCCCTTCATTTTCTCGCGTTGCTCGATGCAAAGCATCGACCGCAGACGATCGCGACGGATACATACTAACGAATTCGTCACCGTCGCGACAAACCCGTCGGAGGGTGGATCTGTCCCGGCCCTTTGACTGGCCCGCGTCGATACACCCCGTGTGGAAACGGGATCTCCGCGTGCAATCTCGGGCAAAGCAGACCGAAACGGCGCGTTCCCATTGAAATTTGAGCGACGACAGAGCACTCGGCGCAGGAGGATCGCCGTCACAAAGGGTTCGAATCTTCCGAAGGAGCCGTGCAACGCGACGCGACACGACGCGACGCGACAGGACGGCTTATCGCGACCAACGTTGCTCTCGAGGCAGCTTCGATAACTCGGACACGGACGCGTAACGAGTTACGGGAGACTGGCGCGGAAGATCTTGTCGATCATGCGGAACCTTCGTTCCGGACCCGGAACCCTATTTATCCGTCTCGGTCTTCGAATTGCCGCTCTCGAATATTCTCGGAATCGCCATGTCTATGTCGTAAAATTTTAAAAACTTCTATTTTCATATTAAAAGAATCTGTTTTACAAAATCTGTACCGAATCTGTACTCAACAAAATCCGAGAGCCGGTAAAAGCGACGATAAACCCTGGCCCCCAACCAACGTGTTTACACCGGATTTTCTTTGCCGCGTTGCTCGAAACTAAACGCTTCGTTCCGGTTGCGCTAAAAATTTAGCGCGCCGTTAAATCGGATCGACGGGGGGCACGCAGCGCAAAGAGTCCGTGTAACGCATCATTCTGCGCGAATAAACGCAGTTCGAACCGCAGTCATCGACACGCGTTCTTGCCGCCGGAAGGCCTGCAACCGGGTTATTCCGATCGAACGGTCGCGCCGGGCACGGATTTTAATCGTTCGGTCGACCGAATCGGGATAACGTGCGCAAAAGGGCGCGGGGGCTTACACCTGAAAGCCCGATATCCTCGGCGGTATGATGCCGTTTGAAAGCCCGGGGATCTCTGTGCTGCACCTAGATCGTTCGATGAAAGGATCCCGGGGACCAGAAGCGGGATTCAACGATTTCTATGAAGGTTCGTCGGACCATCCCGTCGTCGAGGAATAAATACTCACGGAGACCGGGATCTTACAACGTGAATCAAGATCTGAGAGATAGCTTGGCAATGACGAGAGAAAAGCTCGAGGATTTTGACTGGGTTGCGAGTCCGGGCTTATTTTCAAGGTTTTAAGAGAGAACGAAGGGTGCAGAGATTTGAAAAGTTGCCAGAATTGTGTGTGAACCTTGTACATAGATTGACGCGGTAGGCGATGGACTACCTTACACTACAGTTCCAATGTTCAAAGTTCAATGTTACTAGAGGAAGGTTCAGGTATGAATATTCCAGCTGGAATGATCCAGCTGGAATGATCGAGTTGGAGTGTTCAAGTTGGAATGATCGAGTTGGAATGATCGAGTTGGAATGATCGAGTTGGAATGTTCAAGCTGGAATGATCGAGTTGGAATGTTCAAGCTGGAATGGTCGAGTTGGAATGTTCAAGCTGGAATGATCGAGTTGGAATTTTCAAGCTGGAATGGTCGAGTTGGAATGTTCAAGCTGGAATGATCGAGTTGGAATGTTCAAGCTGGAATGATCGAGTTGCAATGTTCAAGCTGGAATGATCGAGTTGCAATGTTCAAGCTGGAATGATCGAGTTGGAATGTTCAAGTTGGAATGTTCAAGCTGGAATGTTCAATCTTGAAGCGTTCGAGTTTGAATGTTTTGGGACAAATCTCCAAAAATAAGTGTTCAATGGTACACCTCCTAGCTTTCACGCTGAAAGTTGAATGTTCAAGAGGGAAGGTTCCAATTTGAAGCTTCAAAAGATAACTGTTCCAGATGGAATGTTAAAGTATGCATGCCCGAACGTAAACCCCAAAGTTCAATCTGCGCATTCTACGACTTGAGAATTCCAAGTTGAAAACGGAGTGTCGACCGTGCGCTAGTTCGGCCGAATCCGACTTCGAGAGGAAAAACATAAACACGGTTGGTTCCGCGCAGCCAGCTCTTATCCCGGACGTAAACACTCGTGGCTTTACGAGGTACCGAACGGGGCTGGCTATAGCGATTAAAATCGGGTCAATTGGGCGACCCGTGAATTCTTCATTAACCGTCGTTTCGACGGGGCTGGAATCGTTTCGACCCCGGAATATAAACTCGATCCGATGGACCGGACGACAAACGATATCGGTCCTGGAAAATACATTCCGCTCCTGTGGCGGAGAGCGCCGCGTGTCCTGCTCTCGTGAATCGAAAATAATTGCGACCCGCGTGGACCGTCGCGCTTGTCCTTTAATTCCACTTAATCGCTGCCCCTCGCGAAAATTCAAATTATCTCGACTGGTGCTCGTTTCTCAATTTTATGGCTTGGCCACGGTTCCTAAAGAACTCCACGCTCCAGCAAACCCTGAAATCCTTCAACAGATGGAGAACCATGGAACACAAACTGAAGATGTTCGAGTTTGTGCTCCAGTGTAGCTTCAATTTGTAATGATCGAGTTTTGAAACATAAAATGGTGAAATTTGAACAAGGAGGTTCAAGGATCGATGTTTACAGATGAATGTTCGAAAAGAAATGTTCATTGTTCCAATTGGAATGTTCACGAGTGAGTGTTCAGAAGTTAATGTTCCAATGTGTAACGTTCAAGAGTGAATGTGTCAATGTGAAATGTTCAAGAGTGAATGTGTCAATGTGAAATGTTCAAAAGTGAATGTGTCAATGTGAAATGTTCAAAAGTGAATGTGTCAACGTGGAATGTTCCAGAGTGAATGTGTCAATGTCGAATGTACAGTTATACATGTTTAATGTGGAATGTTCAAAAGTGGAAAGTGCAGGTATGCATGTCAACGTGGAATGTTCCAGAGTGAACGTGTCAATGTGGAATGTAGAGTTATGCATGTTTAATGTGGAATGTTCAAAATGGAATGTGCAGGTATGCATGTCAATGTGGAATGTTCAAAGTAGAAAGTGCAGGTATGCGTGTCAAAGTGGAATATTCGAAGACGTGCACTCAAAGATGAATGTTCAAGATGTAAGGTTCAAGGCCCGATTTTCGAGATTCACTGCCAAAGCTTTAAGGTTGTATGTTCTGCTTTCAATGTTCAAAGTTCAACCTCTGGTGTTCAACATTGAAGGTTCATGGTTCGGGGTTTAAGGATTGACCGGAACGACCCCGAACAAGCGATCGCTCAGTCTGTGAGATGGAAATGCTGGAAGCGGAGCAAATGTAAATCAAAGCTGACAGAAATATTAAAAATGATACCGTGTGCCGGATTGTCGATGGTTATCCGGACCGGACGTTTCGTATCAATTACTTCGAAGCTAATTCAACGCGAACAAGCGGCCCGATGGAATAATTACAAAGCGACAGCGGCCCAGATCCAGGCTCGCATTACGGAATCACGGAAAGCGTGCAGTAACAAGCGAGGATATCATCGACGGCTGGCTGCAGTGACGACGGTAATGGAAAAGCAATACCGTGGAAAAGCTATTCAACGTTTTTCCGCGGGCGATAGACAGAAGAGTAACAGA
>CM052141.1:2883862-2907383 GCA_028454255.1 Halictus ligatus | reverse complement strand
CTCCAACTTTGGGATCGATATCTCCAAGAGTCTTCCCGAAAAAAATTCCCGAAAAATTCCCGCCGATTTTTGACCGCCAAGACCGGCTGACGATTTATGAAACTGTCCATTGCGAAAGGTCGCCGAGGTTATCCCCGTTTATTTATATTTCTCGTTGGAAAAAATTGCTACAGATACTCTGGTCCACGCAGTTTCATTAACAATCAAGATTATTAAAAAATAGTGATCGGGATCTTGCGAAAAAAAATCCTGAAAATGTTCTACGATCCCTGAAACGGGCCCGAGTGAATTCGCTGGCAGATTTGGCAGCGGCCGGCGATGAGACGACGATAAGGCGATGATAACTTGTCCATGGAACGTGCCGGGACGCGTGGTCCGCGAGTAGGTTTTCGCTGGGAGTTAGGCGAGCGACGAAACGACCTCGAAACAATCGCCTGGGGTGGCCTTTGTTCTTGCTTTGGCCGAATGTCAAATTCAAGGAGAGAGAAGTACCGGGAAAGAGGGAAAAAGAAAGGACAAGGAGAGAGAGAAGGAGAAAATAGAGAGGCGGATAGAAATAATGTCGTCCGCGAGATAGAAGGGGAAGGCAGAGCGGGAAGTGGACGAAGAGAGAATAAACGATTCTCTCGGAAGCAAGACGGAGGCAGAGATAGAGAGAGAGAGAGAGAGAGAGAGAGAGAGAGAGAGAGAACGCTACCAAGGACTATGCGACGTCGACACGCTCGGCATCGCAGAGCTCGGATCGATATGCGGCTCTCGCCCGTAAATATAAAGGCTCCTGACAAAAGCAGGCCAAACGAGTGTTTTCCTCCCGACACACCGATGACCCCATTTTAGGCCCCGTCTTGTCTCCCAGAAACGAGCCTAATGTCCCAGCTGAATCCCTATAACAAGTTCCTGCCTTCTTGCACCATGCTCCTTTCAACGCTCCTTGTCCTTGTGAATCGTCCTTGCTGGGATTGTTTCATTCCCCCGAATGGTCTAATAAAAATTTTGAAAAATGAATTCCAATAAATCCGACAAGTGCGACGAGTTCCGGAAAATAGAATGAAAATGATCGTCCGGCACTCAATTGACAATCAGGTAGCACAGCCAGGCCATATGTCGGCCGGGATTGAGTGATAAAAGTCAGCCACGTCGAACCTGGTCACGTAGTGCAGATCGAGGATAGGGTAGACCGGCGTTCGGCAGTGGATACAGACCGCTATATGTCAGACCCATGTAAGTGGCACAAGCCTGCCATTCGTCCGACAGCCAAGTGGTGCTAGTCGATCGTGTCTCCCAGGGAAACTTTAAGAGGAAGCATAAAATTCCCGAAAATGTTTTCCGTACCGCGAATCTTTATGGAAAATAAAAATTTTGTACATTAATGTCAACAGACAGGCATTAAATGAAAACGTGTTTTCTCTTTTTACACTTTCAGTGCCCCGTCTACCGGAGGTGAAATGATTTTTATAGATTTATGGATAAATCTTTCTGTTAACATATCGGTTGTACCGAGTTTGGTAACGTTTCAATTTGAATTTCTTTCGATACTTTAGGTGATAATTTTAATTGGTCGAAACGTAAAGGGCTTCAGGGCAAGAAAGTTGGAACAATCGCGGCCCGGGCATTGATTATTACAGGATTACGCAATTTTCCCGAGAGGTCCGATCCCGAGACAATACGACGTTCCCCATTGGCCGGAAATTTCCGCGGGCACGAAAGTTCAGAGAGGTTCGGAAAAACGAAGGCGCATCGAGTTTTCCAGGGGCGCATTCATGCTGGTCGTATCGTTTCATGAAAATATACCGAGTGCGCGGGCATCTTGGAATGGATATTGCGGCTCGCGGTATACACCCGCCGACGAATAGAACCTGAAGAAGAGGGTAACGAACCAAACCAACTTACAATACAGTGCATTACAGGACCCTCGGTGATGTTTTCACCTGATACCGTTGGACTTAGGGGCTCGTTAACCCTTCGACATCTTGACACTAAAAATACTAACCAATCGGTCTCTAATTCTTTAATATTTATTGTACAGAGTGCTTCAAAATTATAGCGTGATTCAGCATCTCCGGATAGGAGGAGATCTGTTTAAAAAATAGACCGCAAAATAATTTTGAAACACCCTGTACTTCCCGCGACCATCCGTCGTCAAATCGTCTGCAACTATCACAATTGAATTAATAGTTATGTTAAATTAATAGTTAAATCATTCAATTAAACGGTAATATAATTTTAACCGTGCAATTCGCATTTGTTGTAATTTATTAAATATTCAGAGGTTCGGTATCAAGCCGGTACATTAAAATGCAGGTTCGAGAGGGAATGATTCCACGTCCCATACCACTCTCTCCGTCCTCGCACACGAGATACCCGAATTTCGTGGTTCATTTAGCTACCCTGGACGTTCCACTATCAGAATGCTGATGTTTATGCAAATTTATATTTTTATGGCGGACTTAGACAAAATGAAATTAACCAAATTTCCATTTTCTTACCAGGGGAATTCGGAACGGTGAAAATAAAACATTGCACCGTACTCCAAGCCTTAGAGCTGTTCGAAAATTAAAAAAATACGCAAACATGTTTAACGTAGAAGAAAAGACTATCCTGGAAGAATATCTTTCAAAATTGTGATCGTCGACGATGCTGCGAACGATCTTATGCACTTTAAAAAGCTGTTTGCCTCTTAAACAATTTTCCGAGGAATTATTTTAAAAAACCCATTAAATACAGAAAGTTGCAAAAATTCGTCTACAGTGTTGAATCATGTCCGAAGATGTAGTTTAAGGTCTTTTAGCTGTATGACAGTGCTCGGCACGGTTGGGGCCCCTCAAACGCTCGCTCCCCCCACCCACGGGTCTTCGTTGCCCCACCGTGCGTATCTTCGTAACTATTCGCGGTGGGGGAAACGCGTTCCGTCTCCATGGTAACAGCCCTTAATGAAAGGAGACAGTGGACGTTACGTTGGGGATGATTTCCCCTCAATTCTGGCAAATGCTATCGTTTAGTATTGTAATAAATTAAGACTGACCCTAGTCCTTACACAATTCGAAGTGAATCTAGTATTTCTAGGAAATTTTTGACAAAACTTATTAGAATTCTTCGAGAAAGAAGAAACCTTTTACGTGGGTCCCTATTTCTCAAGCTTGGCAAAGAAAACTTTCAGATAACGATACTAATTCTAACATCCACAATACAAGGTGTCGAATTAGCTTGCACCTGGCACTTTGAAAGTAGTGCAAAAGAGAAATCGACATTTTTCCCGACGAAAGAAGGGAGCCACCCTTAAAGCGATTGGTCCGCCGGTTTCCGTGATCGAAGCGACTTCGGGCGAGAAGATATCATCCCCTATCCGGCCCTGCCTGGTTTTAATCTCTTAGCCGGGGGTGTTTCTGTCTCGAATGGAAATCCCTCCACCCCTCCCCTCTGCCCCTGGCGCAGCTCCACGGAGCTACCGGCTGGCATTCCGAAGAAATAAAGCCGGAAATGAAATTAGATTTGCAAAGTGGCGCGTCTCGTTCCTTCGACGCTTCTTTCCGCCATCTTTACCGTGTCTCTCTATCTCTCGTTTCTATGGAAAAGTAGCGCAACGAGAGATGAAGAAAAAAAAAGAAGAACAGACGCGGAAGGAAGGAAGAAAACGAATTCGACAAGTTTCCCCGTGTCGCCTCGACCGCCAATCAGTTCCTGGAAATTATCATTCCGCCGGGAACCACGTTCGATTCGTTAGGGAGGAATCTTGAAGAGCCCCCAAACACTCCCCGCAGGAGTAATTATTTTCGACGGTTCAAAGACCCGTCGCTGATCGCCTAATTCGCCGGACTTAGGAACCCCTCGTTGTTCTTAATTGCCGTCGGGAATATCGTTTCCTCGACCTTCTTCATCATCTTCATCTTCTTCATCTTCTTCCTCCTCGTCCTCGGGAAACTCTCTGCTTTTCGATTCGAATGCTAACGAATTTCGTCGTCAATTTCCGCGACGGAAGTTTCGGTCGTTTCCACGATTTGCGGGCGCCAATTAATCGCGATAATTTAATTCCGAGTTGACCCTTGTCGTCCGCGGGGCAACGACTCTTTTCAGGAGATTTTTAATGACTTTCCGGTCGACGGTTCGGCGCTTTTGTTAATTCGGAGATGGTTCTTCGAACGGTTCACAATAAATTGTGGATTTTTATCTGAAATGTGTATACAAGAAAGTAAGAACAATGCACACCGGTGAAACATTAAATAGCTAGTAAAATATTGAACAAACCCGGTAACGGTAATTCGACTGAACGTTGAGATGTGGATTACGATACTGTAACAGTAATCGGTCTCTGTTCACGTCAGCCACGATCACGATAATATCAGTATTTCCGCTCGTGTCGCGTGAACTAACGAGAAATAAAAGGAACAATGTTTTCGGACTCGGCGAGGGTCGATTCGACGTTGTTACTAAAACGAGAATTATTAAATGAAGTGACGTAGGTAGAAGGCATTCGTAATTGAATGGCTGCAGGTTTTCCTGAAATTTCGAATGAGACGGAACGCTGCGGAGAGAGAATAGTAATGAATACGGATCTCTATGCGGACTACTCTCGTTTCCCGGGCATATTTTATAAAAATCAGGATGATGGTGGATTCACCTTGCATCTAATTTGTTGCTATGCCCGTATACTAATGGTGGACGCGAATCGTTACGCGGAAAAAAAGGAAAACCGCTTGGAAATTTCGTTTTTAATTCTTCTTCGGTCTTCTGCTATAAATATTTTAATAAATTGAGAGTAATTACTACTCTTCTCAATTTTTCTACCGTTTCAAACTGGAAAAATTCTCCGTATCCGTCGGAAAATAGAGAAACCACAAATAGAACGTTTCTTCATCGTTCAATAATTTTAACAAATCGAAAGCAATACAAAGTCAAGACCTGCAGTCTAGTCACGAATGCATAGAGCCCGCAGTCTAGTCATAAATGCATAAAGATCCGCAGTCTAGTCGCAGATGCATAAAATCCGCAGTAATGAATATACAATAACACCCAGTTTTCTAGGCACCCAACCATACTCTCTGACCCTACTTTTCAAGCCCACCTCTGTCTCATTTACGATCCAATTTTCTCCTTTAAAGTAAACTATTGGGGTCGATG
Organism: Halictus ligatus; assembly: GCA_028454255.1. Taxonomy (NCBI): domain Eukaryota; kingdom Metazoa; phylum Arthropoda; class Insecta; order Hymenoptera; family Halictidae; genus Halictus; species Halictus ligatus. The sequence goes on along the minus strand of CM052141.1, from coordinate 2,902,268 downwards.
ATGCAGCCCCGCTAAAACTGCAAATAATTATTTAATGTGTAACTGTAGAACCAAGTACACTTTCGAGATCCATTTAACAACACTAACGCTTGATTATTTCATACTATTTTCTAGAAGCAACAAGATCTGTACAAATTTTTAGTCACTCTTTTTATGATACATATCCGAAGAAATAAATTTGTTGATTTAACTGAATCCGGTGTTGAACATTCGAAATTTTCTATGTTTGTTTCTTTGGGGGGACCGCGAAATGAGAAAAAGAGTTTTCTTTCCTCCGGGGATGTTATTGATGTTAATATAAACATTGCTCCGTGCTGTACAAATAGATAAAGGAGACAGAAAGGGAAAGAGAGACACAGAGACTGAGACAGAGAGAGAGAGACAGAAGGAGAGAGGAAAGTGGCATGGCTCGATAAATTCGCATCAACGACGCCGGGAAACGGGAGTGAATCAAGGGAACTCGTTCAGTTATTCTTGGCGGGCCGCGTCGATAAATTTCCCCCGTTCGGACGTTTAATCCTCGGAGCCCGATAATTCACGGGAAACAGATTCCGCGTACTATGAGCCTGCAATTTTCTTCGGCCGATTTCCACGGGACGAATCGGTCGCGTTCAAAATTCTATTCGCCGCGCCGCGATACGTAACCGTTTTCGTTGCGAACGACTCACCTGTGGACTCCATCTGTCCACTTCGGGGACCCGGATAAGAACCACGGAGATAGTATGAACAGTTTTGCCCTGTGGAGCACTTGCTTCTGCGTCAAGAGCTACGAAACCACGCCCACTTCGGATTCGAAACAAAGAGAACACAATGTAATCTTGAAAACTGTGTTTCAGGCTGGAGATCTGTGTGTCTGGGAAATTATTGCCCCGCGAGGCAGGCTCTGGACGCGTTGGGAGCAACAAAACCACGCCTACTTGACACGTGTCACAAGAAGAGGGGTCATTGTGATCTTTGAAATGCGATTTCCAAGGGATATGTAGACTGGGTCAGTGTCTACTCGCATATTGACCTGGGGAGCATTGATCTGGACGCGTTGGGAGCAGCGAAGCCACACCTACTTAGGGTAAAGAATATTGGAGGGCGTCGTTATGGGATAAAGATCTTAAAGCCACGCCTACTGAGGCTGCTTTCCACAAATAGAAACTGTTGCAGTCTTCGAGACTGAATTTCTGAAGCATACTGGAAGCAGAATAGTGTCTAGGAATGTATTACCCTGTGGGCCATTATTATAGCCCCACCAAAAGCAACGAGACCACGCCCATTCAAAACATTTTTCACAAGTGGGAGTCATATTGCGGTTTTCGAAATCGAGTTTCTGAGGAATATTGAATTCAAGCCAGATCTAGGTAGGTGGAGAACTATTTCGCTTCATTAGGGGCAAAGAAACCACGCCTACTTGGGACTGCTGAGCACAGAGGGCGGTCTTTATGGTCTCGAGGACTGAAAACCACGCCTACCATAGAAGTATTTGAAGTTTCCAAGATTTAATTTCCTCGAATCTATTAATTTACTCAATCTATCAAAGCTCTGGACGCATATTGCTATACGGAGCACGCTTCTAAGCTCGTCAAGTGCCAGAAAACCACGCCCACTGGTAGTATCGAATGAGTATCGACTATAACACTCGAATGCTGTTTTTTTTTCGGGGCTACAAAAGACAGACACACGGCAAACAAGAATAATGACTCGGAAACCGAAAAACGAACCGCAATGGTAAAACCAAAAGCGAAAAGCGTGTTTCGACTACAACGAATCACTCCGGCTCGCAACCGAAAATCTGGTTGAAACACCATCGCGCGGCGGATGTCCACTGGAAACTTTGCATCAAACTCGCGTTCGCCAAATCGCTGGGACACAGCGTGCTCTCTTCCGGCAACGCAGGGGAAAAAAACAGAAGCTATTTCCGTGTTGTTCCGTTCACTCTTTCAATCTGCGTGAAACTGATTGGCCTAAACGGATGGGCCACGGACACGTCCCACCGAAAAATCAAATTCAATTTACATAGTACACCGAAGCTTGCGCCAACCGATCGCCAAACAAAATGACGAAATGTGGCCTATTAAACAGGACAAAACAGAGACATCAACTAAAAGCCATATTCACTTTTAGAAACAATGTTCGAATGCGTACAACTGTGACTGCGTTTAATTTTATTTATACACTGTATATTTCATGCATTCAGGACAAAAAATGGGTAGATCAATATAAAATTCTTCTATGTATAAAATCCTTTAAAAAACTAATCAATGTCTCTGTACTACTGTTCTCTTTTTTGATCGACGAAATTAAATATAAAATCGAACGAACTTTAAATTTAGTGTTTATTGTGAAATAGGACGAACTTTCTGTTCAATCATGTTGCAAAATAACAATAAATATCGCGAGCTTCCGCCAGAGAGAAACGAGGGGAAGAGAGTGGAAAAAACTCGTTCGTTCTCCTCAGTTTGGAAAAATAAACTACAAAATCGTACGAATTTGTCGCCTAATGTGAAAATAGGAACAACGATAAAATTTTATAAGCTTTCGAAGGATTAGTTCCAACCGTCCAGCGACGAACAAACTGTGACACGCATAAACGAAAAGGAGCAAAAAGAGAGCGGCGTGACGAAAGTACAGTAGAATGATTTTCGATTCAACTGTTCCGCAAATATTTGCGAGAGCTCGAAGAGCGTCGGATCTCGACTCGTGCCTTCGCCGATTCATCGCGCAGAAATTCAGCGCGGGTGGATGGCGGAATTTTTGCACATCGAAGCCAATTAACCGGCATCGTTAACAGCGAGGATCGACGGCGGATCCGCTAATCCGATTAAACGTGGAACGGACTGCGTTCCCCGGCTATTTCATTATCCAATTACACCTATCTAGTAACAAACTAGCTGGCCTATTACGTTGTCCCGCGGATTGGCATACCGCCGTCGGCGCCCCATCGGCTGGGAACCCCGTTTTTCCTAGTCAAAATCGAATTTTTCGGACTTCGACCAATTTCTCCACAGATCAATCGATAACCCTTCGAAACTTCGAAATCGAAATTGTTAGTCGTTTCAGATAACTGTTTGCGCGAGGACATTCGGAAATTCGAAAATCGATAAAAAGGTATTTTTAATTCTAATTGCAAAACTTTCTAGACCACTTGGCAATGTTAGCACGATTTATACTATACTATAACCTATAATTAAATAATTTTGATCACAAAAAACCGGTTTGCGAAGGTAATCGCGAAAGAAACGGCAAGAGAGTCCACCTGATTCGCATGATTCATCCGAGACGCGATGGTAGTTATAGTCAACGACTCAGATAGCCTAATTAATATCGGGAGCAATCTAAAAGCTGAGACAGCGTTTGCAGGAACCGATTGCTCGCGCGACTCGCTGCGAGATTGCTCGCAACCGTGATTTATATCGGCTTTCGAAGTAATTAAATTGCAGGGGAACAACGCGGGCCAACTATACCGGATTATGGCATGTTGGCACGCCTCTGTGGGCGGTCCCTTCGGTCCCGAGAACGGGTTAAAGGTCGCTCGTTGGCCCTGAAAACGGCTCCTTCGATTCTACTCTGAAACACAATTGCAAATTTTTATACTTTCTTTTCGATAACTTCGAGTGGACATCATTCTTATAATAATTGATACTTTAGAAATTCTGTTATGCTATATTTTGAGTTGTACTTTTCGGTATCTAAATCATTAAAAAAATTTATCTCGGATGTTCCAGTCCTTTGATAGAATAAAGCGATCGATGTCCCAGAGAACAAGGTTTCGATATTGGCGAATAACTCCGCCATTCTGTGACATATTCGGTACAAAAACATTGGGATATAAAGCTCAAAGTTCTATTCATACCCCCTAAAAAAATTGGAATTTTTCATTTAGAAACTACCTTTGAAAAAAATTGCCAAAGCTCCACTTTCAGCATCTCTACATAAACTACATATTTCTGAATAAGCATATTTCTGAGAAAGCAATATTAAAAGAAAAATTGTTAATCACTAACGACATAGTGAAATTTTTCGCTCTCTATTTATCCATGGAAAAAAATTAGCAAATGTTCATCGCCGAGAGCATCGTTTAAGGTGTTAATGGAGTCACGAGACGGTTTCCGCTTCTTGTTCGGAGTTTCCGTCCGCGCGGAATGCAAGGTAATGCTTATTAACCGTCGCGAGGCAACCGTTCTTCACCTTCCTGCCGCGTGGTACGAGCGATATCCATGATTAACCATCGTGGGAACACCTATTGCTAATTAAGAGCTCAGTCTTCGGCGGCTAGCATTGTTTCGTCTCTCGTTCGCAGCTGTGGGCTCCGTTTATTCAACCTACATCGATCGCGGATCCCCTCCGCCAATTAGAGCGTGGCTTCAAGCGCGGTTCAACATGAGAAAAGTTAGAGGACTTTCGGGAGAAGTCCGAACCGTTGCCGGTCTTCAAGAACAACTGATCACTCGTGGAAACTCTACCGGTTCCCTCATTTATTGAAGCTCTACAAATGATTGACCATGATGCTCGGCTATAATTCTTGCCTGCAGCTGTGGTTGTAAAGAGATATAACATTATTGGACACATTTCTAATATTGCACACATTTTCTAATTCGAAGACAAAATTCGAGGGAAAAATTCGAGGGGCAGAATTCGAGAATTAACTAAGAGGGCAAACTTGGAGGGCTAACTTTAACACGTGTGTAGATTGAATAGAGGAATATTTTTATAAATTCTGCGGGAGACCGAAGTGTTCAGTGCATCGCAATTAGTCGAAAGCGCTCGTTAAGGCGCCGCGAGGGTGCAAGGGGTTGGAAAACCCGGTAGCGAAGGGTCTGCGAAGGGGCGTGGTGCCGATGGATCATCGCGGTTCACAGTTCGTTAAGGGCGGGATCAAACATTCAACAAGTAAATCATTCGATCAAACACTCTTAAGCCGGCCTCTCCTCTCTCTCAAAGAGATCGTGGAAGGAGCGGGACGACTGGCCTTGCCGTGGCGCGTCGAACGGAGCTCCGGAAATATCTGCGTACACAGACCCGAACCTAATTACCGACAGGCTTGCAAATATAAGGATTTCGTGGCGCGGGTGCGGGGGTCTGACTAATCAGCGGAAGTGGAGAGAGAGAAAGAGAGAAAGAGAGAGAGAGAGAGAGAGATTGCGACACCGACGACAAGATCCGCAAACAAACTTGCACCAACGACAACCTGGTCTGGGACCGTCGTCGTCGTTGCTGTCGCGGGAACGAACGCGACTGGCAAAGTCGCGGGGCAACTTTCCTTCGGGATATTTGCCGATACGTCTGTCTAAACGTGGACAGAGTGCAAACTGGATTGAGAGTTCCCGTCGCGGTAAACTACCGACAGCTTTTTTGTTGTCCGCAACTGGAACAGCGGTTCCGTTTCCACTGAAATCCCGCCGGTTCCAATTCCCTTGGAGGCACGACCAGCGATATAACGGGTGGAACACTGTTCCAGAACCGTACTCTGTTCACTGTTCCGAGGAGGAGTCTTTCGTGATCCAGTTTTTCGAATCGATGAATTTAATCTAAATTCATTTAGTCAGCGACTGCGGCCTGGTTACTGTGAGATCCTTCGATTCGAGCCGTACCTGTAAATAATACAATTTTCTTAAGTCCACTCAATTTTGGAGCTACGTTCGCAACATTTTTTGAATGTATCCTCCGAACGAATAAATTTTGTGAAAATATCTGGAGGACAATACGTTCTTTCCTACGGTTAACAGCTTTCGAGATACACAACAAAATAAGAAGTACACCCCACCCCCACCCCCCAGTCTCTCGACCAAGTGAAGAGGGGTCAATTATACCAGTCTGCAGTTGGACCACTTTTCACTTAGTGAAAAAGTGTGTCAAGCTAAAGACGTGAAACGTCGTGTGTATACACAAGGGATGAAAAAGCCGGGGGGGTTAAGAAAGATTCGGTTCCGAGTGTAATTCGCGTAGAAAATTGAATCGCGCCGCGGATGCGAGAACCCGAACCCTGTAAGCGGAGGGGTTTAAGTTGTTCCCAGGTTCGGATGTGTCAACTGCGGGGCAACCCCGATAATTATCTGGAACGGGTAAGGGTTGAACAGCGTCGGTTCGTTAAATCCGGCGTACGCGACTCGAGGAGGGTCGGGGTTGGTGCGAGTGCACTCGCTCTAGTCCCCTCTCTTTCTCTCTATTCCCTTCACAGTGCTCTCTCTCTCTCTCCCTCTCTCTTTGTCACAGGAACCGTTTTCCCCACCCTCGCACAGTCTCCTCTCTCGCTCCCGGTGCAGAGGTGTGCAAGTTTCGAGAGCGGCGCCTGCCGTCAGGCAACCAGGCTTGCTCGCCTGCTCTTTGTCGAGCGAATTACGCCCCGGACCGGGGCCTCCATGTTCGCGCGGACGCCACCAGTCGACAATGAAAGAAACGGACCGGAAGTATACATATGTACCGGCGGAACATTTTCAGCGGTTAACCCCTTAACCGAAACGAAACTCGGAACTGCGCCGCGAAGCGGAGGCGAAGAGGGACCGAGGATCGGAACCGGAATTAAACGAGGAACGGAACACGCGACGCGGTGTTGCGCGAGAGAAACGGAACCATGTTAAATTAGGGGGACGGGACGATATTAAGTGCGGGAACACGACGCGATATTAAATGCCAAACGGAACGGAATGAACGCGAATCGCGGAACGGAACGTAATTCTATGACGAAAAGAATGGAGCGAATTCGGCTAGGGGACAATACGGAACGAATTAAAATGAGGATTAATATCGAACGAATTGAAATGAGGATTAATATCGAACGAATTAAAATGAGGAACGATAAAGTTAAAATGTGACGAACGACACAGAGAGTGAATTGAAATCGCGAACAAAATTGAACGAATTAAAATTAGGAGGGACGAAAAGATACTTTCGTTCTTCGAGTCGTTTTCACGGAAACGAGGAACAGTATGGAAAAAATTATAATGACGATCAAAGTGAAGGACAAGATTGAGCGAATTATGATAACGAGCAAGATTGGACGAATTAAAGTAAATGACGATACAGGATGAACTAAAGTAAGGAACAAAAATGAATAGAATTGGAATGCGGGACAGAACGGAATTAATTAAAGTGAGACGCAAAACGAAATGAAGTAGACGAAATAAAATGGGGAACGAAATAGAAGAAAGCGGAATGGATAAAAACGAGGAACAGTATGGAATGAGGTAAAACGAGGAAGAAAATAGAATGGATTAAAGTGTGGAACAAAACGGAATTATTTAAAGCGCGATATGGGACGAAATGAAACAGAATGAGGAACGTACCGGAACGAAATAAAATGCGGAATGAAACGGGACGAATTAAAATGCGGATCAAAACGGGACGCGGTAAAACGAGAAACGAGAAACGCGATAGAACGAGCACAGGCGAGGAACAAAACGGAACGAATTCAAATAAGGAACAAAACCGGACCGAATTAAAATGCGACACAAAAGGGGCCGAATGAAATATGAATCGGATGTGCGGGTAAAAGGCAAACGAGGAACGGAGCGGAACGAAATTGAATCGGGAACGAGCCGGAATGAAACGAAACGAGAAACGGAACGAAATGGGAAGCAGAACAAGAATGAACGAGGAATGAAGCAAAGTGAAAAACAGAATGAGAATGAATGGGGAACGAGACGGAACCGGGAATGAAATTCGAACGGCAAATAGAGGAAAGGTGGGCGCGCTCGCGCGCGTGGAACGGGATGAAATGCGGAATGGATCGGTAAACATGGAGCCAATGGTTTACAAGTGGGTGGACCGAACTGTGAATAGCGTGTTTGTGGAAACGATAGCGTTGAGCATATTAAAAAGTTCGCAAATTCTCGTAGTCGATTAAGTATCAATGCGCCCGGAAGACTGAATATCGAATCGGCCGTTCGTTGACTTGTACTACTTAAAGTTTCACTTCTACTACTCAATTGACCATCGAGCGATCCTAAACCCTCAATTGTTTGCAAACACTTTGAAATACTTCTTCACGATGATTTCAAACAGTACATAACCAAATAAGAAAATATATTACCTTAACTATTATTTTTCAAATAATTTATTTGTGTAGTACACGAGTTCGATCTATCTTTATGAACAGCAAGGTACAGAAGCAGATATTTATTTATCTAATAATTCTATTCGAATGGAACTAATGTATTTCACATATTTTTTCTATTTTTCGTATGATCATACATGCATAATAGTCACGATAAACCCTCTAGAATGCAGATACCAGCGAAACGCGAAAAGTATATGCATAATTCGGTTCACAAAGGGTTAATAACGCTAGAAAGACTCGACGGAGGGAGGGGGTAATAGGATTTGCATCCCCTCTCGACTGAAGGAAACCTATTCCGGACAACATTTTTTACCACCCTCATTACCCGAAATTTACCGAAGACCACGAACCACAGACGAGATATGGTTTATCAATTTTTCATAACCGTTGTTTATTAACGAGAACAAACACGGGGGCAGTCGGACGTTATTACTTTAAAAGCGGAAAGAATGCGATGAAAATTAATTGCGAAAAAATACGGTGTTTTAAACGATGTCCTCGTTAATCGTTAATCCACGCGAGTGTCGTTGGAAGGTAACGGGGATCGAGGGGGCGTTAATTAATCGTGTAAAAACAGAATAATGATTTTACGCAAACGGATTAGCCTGAGAATCGGGCGCACTGCGGCGTTAATTTAATTAATGAAAAATGCAACCCCGGGGAAGATTTAAAGGGTTCTAGATATAGGAATGACTCTCTTTAGCCACCCGGTGTGCAACGACACGGCATCAGGGTTTACTTGCCCCTCGAGGCTCGGCCATACTTCCGTATTCCATTCAGTCGACGAATAAACATGTGACTACGCGAGTCAAGTGCAGTCGCAGTTATGAATATACCAGCAACTATTATGCCCTGCACACCTATTGCGCGTGTCTCTTCTTATGCGCACTTCCAAAAAGTCCTTCAATACAGAAGAGATGCATGCGAAACGTAGAACAACAATTTTTCATTTGAGGCTTTGTTTTCGAGAGAATATGCTGAAACAGTTAACTGTGATTGACGAGTATACTCGTCAATCCGAAACTCTATTGCGATGCAGTTACCGTTAATGAATTTGGCCGCATTTGGCCTGCGTTCGACGTGTATACTCGTCATTGCTCGATTTTAATTCCGCGCCGCGAGGAATTTTTAAAATTAAATTCCACGGTTAACTGGTTAATTAGGGTCAACCCCTGAGGGTGAATTCTAATACCGTACTTTTCTCGAAAACATCATCGTTTCCTCGAGAGATTATCATTTTGTGTTCCTTGATAATTTCGAAATTTAATCTAAGCCCCGAGTACAGTGTTTAAGCAACCCTGATTTTGCCTCCTTCGCGATTGACAAATTAGCCCATTTTGCTCAGTTGTACGTTAAAGATTAAACTCCGCTCTGCTGTGCTAATGCATTCAGAACGAACAGCCTGGCACGGGAGCGAGAAGTATGAAATGCAACCAAAACTCCCATCAGCATATTCAGCACGGTCCCTTAATTACTGGAAAGAATCGAAACGTTTCTCTGTATTTTTCCAGCAAACAAATGAATTTCTACCGATCGCCCCCACTCTTCAACGCCGCTCCTACCTTTACTTTGTCCCCGGGGATTTATTATTTATTTATTTGAGCTGATTCAGTATTTTTAACTCGTACAAATATGTTCGGTTACATATCCTTACTTTTGTAGCCAGCGTTTCGACCTACGCGTGTAAATATTCGATTCAACGCATTCCGCAAATATACAAAAGTGTTCGGATACGTGCCATCAAAAATCGTCGAACAGAATATTTCATCGTAAATTTTTCGACGTTTCAATAGCCGATTCATTATTCCGCGCGTAACAATGTTTTCTACTTCGACATAACCTATAATAATTCCGCGCGCGCGGCACGTTTCGATTACAATAGCCTCCCCGCACGCAACAATATGTCGCGAAAATTGCGACGCCACGTCCAAAATCAATTCGAGACGGGTGTAACGGAATTTTATCGAACAGAGTTTCGTTGTCGACGAGGCTGAATTTGAATATTTTATGGAAATCGTCGACGGCGCCGAATATTATCATCTATTTCCGATTAAACGCCCGCGAACGATTTCCACCGAATTATCGTTGGAAAATGTACAACGCGTTTTACCAGCGTTAATAAACGCTAGGTCGAACGCGTTAGTACGTGTTAGATTCTGTTAGATTTATCGCGAATCCACAGGTACCGATTCGAAAAAGTCGGTCGAGTGACGTAACAGCAGGGCGAAGAGTTTCGAACGTGTTTCCCTGTCGGGAAGAATTTGATTCGGATTCACTTTTTTCGGGAGGGAAAAAAAAAAGAATGGCAATTTCGCACAAAACGGGGTTCTGCGCGAAAATCAACCTGTCGAAAGGGCGATATTCCCAACCCACATGATCGCGTACGCGAAATACGAAAAAAAGTGAACGAAAAATTGCCAAATACTCGACACCCTCTAACCTAATTCCGCTGCAATCTCGTCGAAGCAAAAATTTACTGCAGCACTTCGATAAGTCGATGTGCGACCCTTCAATTCGTCACTGGAGAATTTTCCCATTATCTTACAAAATTAAATTGACATTTTACCTGTTGTGTGCTGGTGGTACTTTATGTAAAATTGTTTTTATCAAGCTCGTTATTTACCACCGATATTTGAAACGTAATTCGACTGTGGATCGGTACATAGAATAGAAAATTCGTATAGAATAAAAAGTTCGTACTTACTAATCGCGACATCTCTTAATCGACTTTGAACTGTATGCACAAGCAGTTTTGCGTTGTACGTGACTCCTAGAGTCGAGGAACTCGCGGTATATGTGTTTGTGTGCGTGCGTGTGTGTGTCGAGCAACAGTACTGCGCGTCTTTCCCGAGTCCTTCATCTTGTCTAGTCCGTCGTGCTGTAAACACGAGTCTAAAGGTACTCCTACGAAGCTGTATTGTTCGTATACGCAGATAGATCGTTCAGACCACAACCTTCCACAACTTGCAACAATACGTAACAGAGTGTAAACAAGAATGGATTTCTTTCAATAATTTCAAAAAAAACATCGTCGAATGCTTTTACCTTCAGACCGGAATTTTTCCATCGATAACTTTCACTTTCCTTGCGAGAAACGTGTACACGGCCAACATGTTACGCAAAATTTCCAAGTTAGTCCCTGACCACTGTAATGGCTACTCCGGGGTCCTCTAAAAGCAAATATTTTTACAGTGTTCTATCCGACCAATCGATTTTTGGCATGAACGTACAAAATCTAGTGACAACGAACATCCGTTTTATCTATTCCGGTACGATCTAGACAATTTCGAATGGTTCGTGCAATGGCGGGAAAATTTTTTCCCAAGGTCAAGACCTGTCAAGATTTCGAAATTGTATCACGTTCGTTTAGCTCCGAAAAAACTATTCTACGCACATCGAAAGCTCATCGGCGAGCGAATAAACCTGTAAAGGCAATTAGTACAGCCCGTTTGACGGGTTGACAGTGCAAAAAGTGACAGCGAAGAGACTCACGAGAGGCGACAGCGACGGTGATCAGCAGGCAGAAGATCGAGACCCGGTGCAGCGCACGTTGATCCATGCTCGCCGACGAGATTAATCACGTCGAGTATCGATCACTTCATTACAACTCGGTGTCGTTCGTTGCGAAGCAAAGTATAACAACCACGTGAACAATGCCGGAATACCGCGAGAGACCGTGCTGATCGACGAAACACCGCGAACGACGCGAACAACGTGACGGTGGAACGCGTACTGACAGGTTCGGCTGGTTGCTCGCGTGCTCCCACCACCCCCGACACCCCACCGCGGACCAATCGGAGCGCGCGTTCGTCGTCTCCCTCTGTCGCGTGACGTCGACGCTCCTCCGACCAATGACGTGTCCGTTCTCTCGGTCTGTCGCGCGACGTCGACGCTCCTCCAACCAATGGCGCGTTCTCGAGCGAAAACACGCGCGACCGTAGCGGGCGCTGCTGCGCCATGAAATAGGAAACATTCGAATTACAAAGTAATGAAGCGTGATTATTACCGGCACGTATCCGACGACCCAACCACCCCCACGCCGTTCGTAAATTACAGGAACTTTCCGCGACTATTTCGCGGGCTGCAGTCACATAATTCCGCTTTGACGGTGCTGATCGTGAAGAGTGCGACGAATCCACCAGGCCGATAGAATGGATAAACGTGATTCTACGACGCGGCGCAACCGTGTCTCATCGTGATTGCAGGCTTTCTGGTAAGCTTTCTGTTATTGTCAAGATTATTCTCGTGTTTCGTGTCTGGTGCAACGTAAACGCAGATTGCTTTTCGGGCTTGTAATTCCGGAAGGGCAATTAGGGGGACTGTAAAGTGGTTTCGGCGACGCCATTTTGGTAGAGCGTTTCGGCGGTTTTTGGCGGTCGTTCGTTCCAATATGGCGGAAGCAGTTGTCAGAATAAGGAGGTTCTTGAATTCTGGAATGCGTAAATAAGGTATTTAACATTAAGATTCTATGGTTGCATGCACGAGAAATAATTTAGCAAATTTATTTCTTTGTGTATAGATTATTTAAGAAATATTGCCAAAAGTGTGGGTAGCACGTCCTTGGTACGTTTGTAAAGTAATGCAAAATAGTCGCATTTTGTGCTCCGTAAATCTAGTGTTGACCAGTTAACTGTGATTGACGAGTATACTCGTCAATCCGAAACTCTATCGCGGTGCAGTTAACGTTAACGAATTGTTAAATTCTTGTCGAATGAAAAAGTAATTCTTTCCCATTTAGCTTTACAAGGGCTTTGGCTTTTATAACAGCCGCATTTGGCCTGCGTTCGACGTGTATGTTCGTGAGGGATTTTTAAAATTAAACTCCACAGTTAACTGGTTAAACGACAAATGTAACAGTTGGTATAGTAAATTGATCGTTGCTTTTACGTGTTTCTTATAAATTTATAAATAATACGAGAAATTCGAATGCAATGAAATTCATATACAGTAAATGCAATAATTGGTGCAGGGGAATGTAAATGTGACCAAAAAAATGTAAGAAAGTACCAAAATAGTAAATTCAATAATCAGCACAGTGCAGTCTAAATAATGCGTAGTAGTATAAATGAATAATTGTTGCCCGATGTTTACGCATCCATGAAAAGTACAAATATGAAAAATACGAATGTAATAAAGTAATAAAACGATACAAATAACAATTATAGTATTGCGTAGTGTAAACGGGCTCGGTATTGTTTCCACCCGATGTTTATACATCCATAAAACCTTAATATAATAGAACACAGTACCGAAGTAATAAATGCCGTAATAAATATGCTGCGGCACAAATAAATTCGATATCATTTTTTCCGTAATTTATGCGTATCAACAAAGTGCCGACGTAAACAGTACGAACACTGTAAATACGACGCAGTACTAGAATAATGAACGCGATAATGAATACAGTAAATGAAAAATTCCTTCGGTTTTTACCTGACGTTTACCACCGCCATAAATACGATCGACGCGATGTAAACACAATAAAATTGACCTTTCAAATGGACAAAGGGAGATTTCTATTTTGGAAATTTCATTTTGCCCGAACATTCAAGTAAAGGTCACAGTGAATATTTTTCGTTATTCAAATGGTATTATTAAAAATTAGTTTTAATCGTGCTCCTCTCGGTCTTCGGTTCGATGTTCAAAGTTAGACGGTATAATAATGTCGATATTAATGCAAATTGAATTGTAATCGCATTCATTGAATGGAGCCAGCCACGCGGATCGTTATCATTCCCTTTTACTTGTGTACGTATGAATATTCTTGGACGATGAGTCCTCTGGTTAACAGGTTAAAGCCTCTGGCTGGGTACTATTGATCCGGGACATGGATATAGAGTATACTTTAACCTTTTACATCCTGTAGACACTTCGAAGTACCACTTCTATTAACACATCGAACGCTGCGCGGCTCTGGTTCAACATTGCGCCGCGTCTCTATTGACAATATCAAGAAAAAGCGTCGCAGGGTCATCGAAGCATCCTGTAGCACCTCTCCTTGCTAACAACGACCTTTCCAATTCCAAAAGAACACTTTACAACCACGCTGCAGACAGTCCACGAAATTTACACTGCACAGAAACCGTTTAACAATTGTAGACTATAATCGGGTCCATATCTAAAGCATTTTTTGAACACATCTTTTAAACAAATGAATCTTTTTACAATCTGTTTCGTTGAGCAAATAGAGGACTATGAAATCTTTTGAAACGTTAATTTTTCAAGATTGAAAATGTTATTAATTTTGAAAGGGTGTCCACTTAATTTTGCTTCAATTCTACAGGTCCGAACGAGTTAACCCCATCGACAGGAAAGTGTCCAGGCAAGAAAGCAGAACTCGTTGGTAATTGTGCAGTGTTTAATGGGATCAAGTCGCGGCCATAATTCGAAATGAGACGATTTGCGACGGGGAAACTAATAGAATAAGCAAATCGCTGGAGGATACGCGAGGATCGTCGGTGGACGCACGGCTAAAGAGCGGTCGATTTAAAAGGCTCGATTTCACGGTGGCGGACAGGAGGCGGTAAAGTCGAGTCTCCGGGGCATTTGCGGACGTTTCGAGCCATTAGGTGAGGCGTCGCAATTAACACCGTCGCCCATCGACACCCGCAAAGTCCATTACCGCGCGTTCCTTGTTCCCGCCCGGCTGTTTTTCCTCGACGAGCATCGTCGGGGACCGTTTCCACGCCACCTGTCCGGCAAATACTCCGATTCGCCATTAAGCCTGCCACCGACAAACCCCCTGGCGTACCAAGATTAGCAAACACACCCCCTGTCCGACCCTCGTCTCCCTATTAGGCTATACAAATTCATTCGTTGCCCTTTTCTCCACCCTCGACGCACTTTTCCATAACTGCGCGATTGCTTCATTCGCCAATTTTTATTTCATTTTTACTGGACTCTATTTTTTCCGAATATCTACTAATTTTAACTAGTTGTGACTCATTCCAAATGCAGTCATGTTATTGTTAGATTTTATGCGAAATAAAAATTGTCCAAGCCGATTGCAAAGAGACAGAAGTCGAAATGATAATATATTTCCTCTTTTAATAATTTTAGAAAGTCGAAAATAATATCGGATTGGAACGAAAGGTCGTAGAGTTTTTCAATTAAAATTCAAAGATAAAATTCACACGTTTTTTCATATGTTTATTCGATGACATGACCAGTTACCTCAAAAGTGGCAAAAAAGTAATCCGATACAGAATAGAAAACATGTGATTGAATAAATCTATGAATAAGTATTTTAATTTTAGCTTTGAATTTTAAGTGCAAAACGAATTTTTATATTTATTTTGAATTTATATATATTGTAAAAGTTTTCATATTATTATTATTACATAATGCTCTGCTTCGTAAATGAATGAAGGTATCGAGGATAGTACTATGACCTTGCAAAAAGTTCGCTGAATTTTGATTCGGTGGATGAGCTGCGAGGTAGATCTTTTCGGCAGTTCGTTACGGAGGAATAAATAACTGTTGCATGACGGAACGACGTTTTTTATAGGGTGAATTACGGCTTTATTCCGACGTCGATAAACATGGCGTTCTCCGTCCTCTTTCGTAGCTTAAATTAGCAGCCCGAATAGATCGCAATAGACTCGTAATAGTCGTTCGGTGTGCCCGTAATACCCCATAAAACGCGCAGTAACACCCTCCTCTCCCCTCGCATGAACGATGGGTTCCACCGTCGATGTTTATGATTGATCGGACTCGGTCCATGACTTTCCCCTCTTAGGGTCGTCAACACTGAAACCATTTTTCATCGTTGCGAAAATCCTTTGACCCCTTGTTGCCCGTGGAAACGATAATACCCTGTCTCTTTTCGTTCGCTGTCCGTCGCCCGAATCTTTTTTTTTTGCACTTTTAAACCCCATTGTCGCGAACGTTCGGCGATTTTCGCAGCTGCTGAAATTAATCATGAAATAATCCGTGATATTTACAATACGCTTGAAGCCTCCATTTATTAACTTTCGTTATACACACCGTGATTTCCGACAATCGTCGCAGAGATACAATTACTTAGAAATCAGTCATAATTGATTAACTCTCGAATTATATTAAAATTAGAGATTGTGGTACAAGTTGAAGATTGTATTATCGCGTGATCAATAGTCGTTATTAATAACCCATCGATCGCGTTAATGTTTGTCTATTCGAGCAAAATCCGAGCGATTTTCGAACGTTAAATTTAATCAAAAATATTTCCATAATGTTTAAAGTATTCCCAAGCCTCGGTGCCATTTGGTGTGCGATATAGAAATATTCCACAATTACCCGGCGTACCTTTATACATTCGATAATTTTAAAACAGAGACTCTGAAATTAATAATTTCAACCCGTTTCAACCCGAATATCATTTACCAAATTAAATCGCGCGATTGCATTATGCAATCGACTCTTTTCCTAAATTTGTCGCTATCCCATTTCTCCCAGCAATTCTGAAACATTAAAATTAATTTCAAAAATATTCACAACATTGCTTCGCTTTCTTTAGATCAATTCTAAACAATTTCAAACAAACGGAATATATAAATTTCCACTGTCCCGTTAGTTTCAGCATTAGATTCATGAGCTCCGACACGTGTAGAAAATTAAATCCAGCACCTGGCACAGCGGATACGCGTGTACGATATAAAATCTCCCGCAGAACGGTACAGTATTCACCTGTCCCATTGTTTCTCGCTCAATGGCGGATCTGGCGGTGGTCGCACGGAAATTCGAGTTTCACGTTCGCCGTGTATTCGTTTCGCGTTTCTTGCCCGCTTCCCGGAGCAAGAAACGGGGGGTGTTCCCGGGGGGGGGGGGTAACAAGGGGATACCCGCGCCTGGCGGCCGGCCTGGCAAATGATTTCCCGTGGAAAAACTGCAAACGAATTTTCTTGCGTTGGCCGGTGGCGAGCCGGTTCTTCATAGTGGTCGGGGTTAGCCCGGAAAGTCGAGCAATAAGTCTGATCTGTCGCGAGATTGCGATGGGATAACGTTCGAGGGCATGGCGACCAGAGGGTGGCTCGAGCTCGTGAAACGGACGAGAGAGAACCGATGGAAAAATAGAGGGAGAGAGAGACAGAGGGCAGGAAAGGGGTAGTTAGGCAAAAAAGGAAGCAGAGGATCAATTCCCTTCACGTACGTTCATCCCTCTTCATCCCGGCCGCCTTTTTTCAGCCGGGGAACCCGACTTACCGGCCTGGCTCGAACATCTTCAACGTCCCGTGATACATCATCCCTTTAGCACGCCGAGGGGATGTTCCCCTGCCCTCTTCCCCTATGGCAATTGATTCCCGCGACGCGTCCCGGAAAATGATTCGCCGGACCGCAAAAACCTCCACGGTGTTCGCGTTAATTACGCTTGACCGACCGACGTAATTGTATACGTGAAGATAAACGCAATAGAAGCAATGCAGAAACAGATAATAATTATGAAACAGGGTGAAAAATAATCTGGGTACCCGTACGAGCGACGAATAAGAGCGTATAACGAATGGTTATAACTATAGTAATTTTCAAATGTCGATGCTTCGCACAAAATTGATAAAAATTCGGCTTCAAATAAGAATTGATGGTTCGAATGAAAATAGATAGTGAATTCATAGAACTGGTTCTAACGGTTTGATCAGCCACGATATTCGAAACAATTGGACGTTTAGCATGCGCGCCAGACACGCGCATAAATTGTTTAAAATCCCCGGTTCAAGCAGGCGATCGGATAAAAAGTTTTCCGCGCGCAGTTGTTGAAGCGATCGCGACCGGAAATGGAACGAAACGAGAGGAGGCAGAGCCCGACGGTGGTGGGTGGTGAGGCGGGGAGAGAGGAGGATGTTAGCGAAGAAGGTAGCGGAGGATAATAGCTCGGAAATCCGGATTCGACGAAGCACTTGTACGCAAACTTCGGCCATAAATTGCCACGTAGGTGCGCGGGTTCGACAAGAAACGGAAATCTGAACTAATACCGTGGAGAGAGGACGAGAGGCGAAACGGGCAGGGTGATATGTTCCTGCGAGAGAGAGAGAGAGAGAGAGATTCTCTCTGTTATATTCGAAAACGACGGCGTTGCGGGTAGAGAGGCGGAGCAGGAGGAAGAACAGATTGATGGTGGAGGACGAGCGAGACGGACACGCCGTCGCGAAATAAAAGAACCGCGGGGGATTACTAGCAGCCGCGTAACATATTTCGCGGATCGCAATATCGCGTTTGATTTATCGCTTTCCGGCGTACGGGAAAGGAGAACGCGCACGATACACGGGGTCCCGTGGTCGGAATACCGTCAGGATTTTAATCGGTCGACTGTTGGATCCGTTAGGCGTGACTTAGCTCGCTCTCTTTCACTCTCACTATGTCACTATATAGCCCTCTCGCTCTCTC
>CM052141.1:2834134-2883762 GCA_028454255.1 Halictus ligatus | reverse complement strand
ATTGGTACCTCTTTGAAACAAGGACACGGATTGCGAATCTGATCGAGCATCGCCCACTTCGCAGTAGCCTGACAAATGTTCGCGTTATACTCTTGACTAGATTGGGCTCCGCTCGTCGTGCCACGTGACCGTTCGTACCCTGGCTCATTAAAATATGGCTCCGACACCAGGATCAACGACTGTATTGAAACTAAGACCTGTTCCCACGATAAACAATAATTAGATTTTTCATTGGACAAGCGAAAATCAAGCTTAACAACAACAACAACAACAACAAACAGCAAGAACAACGTTTTTCGAAGAACGTGTGTTTAGTCACCTGAAGGAAACTACTAGTGTGTGCATTCCATTTTTCTTCCGGCCGTCCGTGCCACGTGTTCAGTATACTCAAACAGATCTTTCCATCGTTGTACAAATTAGGATTGAACCGTACCGAATGGCGTCCTGTGGTCTCTAGGTTTATTAACATCGGACTGTTAGGGTAGTCCGGGGGGAAGTACACGTCGAATTCGAAGCATCCGTTCGCGTACGGTGTTTCCGCTGGGCCCGTTATCAACACCTGAAAAAAGAAAAAAACATATGCAAAATCACTTACTCTCACTTTACCTATGTATACGCTATTTCCTCTACAATGTACCGCGACTCGAAAAGATCTTTGAGAACAGTAGATGCTACTTGTCTCGGCCATTAAGTACCATTTCGCTTCGAATATAGAATTGTCCGAGTACACAAAATGGCAGAAACAACGTATGAAGGGTATGGAGGAAATACTGTGTTTTCATTTAAATTCCAACACATATGTCGGTACCTTCATCACATCCAGCCTGTCCGTGTCGCATCTGACGAACACGCTGCTACTGTAAGACAAAGGTAGCGCTGTCGATAGAGTCACAGCTTCTTGCGCCAGTCTTTTGACCCTGGTCGGATGACTCCTCTCGCCAGCTGTCCTCATATTGAACTCGAAGTGATACGAGACTGCGAACTTGTATCCCCCGGACTCTGGATTCTCAGTGATCATTTCGTACGTATCTGCAGTTCCACATAATCATCTGATTATAAAAGTTTTATTCATAAAGTCGTATCGGGTTGGAACGAATGTTCGTAGCGTTTTCTAAATTAAAATTCAATGATAAAATTAAGATATTTTAAATTTTAACTCTTTGCACTCGAGTGGTGACTCTGAAGCACCGCCAGAAATCGTTGTAACATTATTTCAAAGAAATTACAAAAAATGTTCACTAAACATTTCAATATTATATGTAGAAATCGAATCAGTTTCGTATGAATAAAATGAAAATATTGTAAGACGGAAGAAAAATTTAGTTTTTGATTGCCACGAGTTAATTTAGACAACGATACGAACTTTCGTGACAACCCAATACAACAAAGGGTTGAACGGTCCATCCTATGACAGAGTCAGGCAAAAGAAGAAGAATAAAAAATAAAAAAGAAGTCGTTGTTCTCGATTAAATACGCCAAAAATGTGCTCAATCGATTTTTCCCAGGTCTGACAATGCCCAACTCTGCCACACGGCTGGAATTTTCCTCCAACGAAAATCTTACCGAACTGCAGGTTCCTCATAACCTCTAAATACCGTTGCTCTATCGACCTGAGCGGCAGCTCAGGGCCCGCGGGGCTGGGTCCAGGCATGTCCTCGTCCATGGCCGCCAGCCTGGCCGTAGCGTTTTGTACTATGGTGGCGCTCTCCTGAATGTCAGGGATCAGAGTAGCCAATCCTTCGTCCTGCTCAGCGTCGTCCGGGTACTTGAACAGAGTCTTGGATTTGTTGCCTCTTGTGCGGTTGATCTTGTGCACGTAGATGTCCACGCAGACCTTCATGCTCGACAGAAGTGACACGATGGACGGTTCGCTGGACTTGCCACCCTTGGGCAGGAGAAGCGAAGCCAACTGGTTCGATCGGGCCATAGCTCGTAGCAGTTGCAACACCGCGCGGTACAGGGGAATATGCCTGGCCATGTCGAGGACAGAGTCGTTCCTCAGGTACGAGGACAAAGCTGGTAGCAAACAGGACATGGCCAGTAGGTCTGGGAACGGTGCGGGCAGCTCCCTCTGTTTCTGTCCGCCGGGTCCGATGTAGCTGGCGAGGACCTGCAATAATACTGTGACGTGCTCCTCCTCGGATTTCTGGCGCAGCAGGGCCTGCTCGATGTTCCAGGACTGCTGGGTGGACCCGGTTCCGAATCCGGTGCCTTTCGCCCAGTACAGGTGCGAGTTGTCCTCGCTGCAACCCGCCTCGCCTTGTATACCGCCGCCGTTTTGCTCGGCGTTCTCGTTCTGGGTGGTCTGGTGCGTGAAGATCGCCAAGCAGTTCAGCAGAAGGAGCATGGCGCCGACCTCGATGGTCGTCTTGCGCAACAGGACACCGTCGTCGGTGTTCAACGGCGTGGCGTCGAGCACCTGTCTCAATACTTGGAACGGTAGCGTCGGCAACGAGGCCGCCCACGGGGATGTGAACACGTCCCCGCCCTCGCCGTCGTCCGAGACACCTAGCGCGAGCCTCAGCAAACACTGCGCCCGCTTCCGGTGTCTCAGAAGCACCTCCGCGTACCCCGGAAGCCGCAGGAACAGGCCAAACGCTGCCAAAGAATGCGGAGGGACATAGGGAGCTAGAGACGAGGCTTGCGGGGACGACGCGCTGCCACCGCCCTCCTCCAGGATGTCGTACCCGTTGTCGCTGTCCTCTATCTTCACCCACTCTGTGTACGTCTGCTCCGACGAGGGTGTCTTCTCGGCGACCGGTGGCGGTCGCCTAGAGTCCGGGTACACCAGAGGCAGGTGCCTCGCCAGTATCGCCAACCCACCACCGGCGCTGAACACTCCCAACGAGCTTTCTATACTCCTGTAGTTCAACAAATCGATTTCGTTCTGCTTCGTTAGGTCCTCTGAAAAATAAGATCGAATGTGTTTAACCGTTTCTCAACTAATTTCCTACTGTTCCGAACGTACTGTTGGACAGTGCAATTTGACGTTCAGTACCTTTCGAGTCTTTGTTACGCTGACGTAATATTAGGTGCAAACAGGGCTTCGACAACGATATCCCGTTGTCCTCGGCAATAGCTAACAGCTGAGCAATAGTCAATCTTGGCGGCAACGGGATATTTGGACTAGTCGGGTGTATCAAATACTGCTGATTAGTGGAACTGCTAGGATTCGGTTGCACGGTATTATTGCTCGTTGTTTTGGTCGTCGTACTAGTTGATGCCTCTGTGGGAGATCGATTGGATCAGTATCGTGTACAAAGAAGCATGGATTACCGGTAAACGGTAAAGAAACAACATACCAGAAATCGTAGGAAATCTAAACTTTCGGAAAACAGGTCCATGGGCCTGTGACCTATTCGATGCTTCTTTAGCCCTTTTATCTTTCGCTGTATTCCCTGCTGCTACGCTAAGTTTGTTCACTATGATAGCCATGCCCGACTCCCAGACCTCTTTGGACCGATTGTTGGTAGGCACAGGCTCGTTGCCTTTGTACGTGTTTGGCAGCAACAGCAGGAACCAAGTACCTTTAATCGGATTGTGTTGGGAATCAGAATTATTCCTGGTTTTCGCTAACTCATTTATACCAAAAATCCGATTAATCCGACTAATTACGATGCATTGACATACCAGACACTTGCTGTAGTATGTCCGCCACGGTCGACTGCGTAGACATGTACAATAGTTGGTGGTAATGACCCAGAGGGTGGGCAGGGTGCGGAGGCATGGATGGCATACTATAATTCGCAGCCCTGTTCGAAACCTTCACGGGTGCTTCCGACGTCACGGACACCAACACCTTCTCGCCTTCGAGCAACAGTTGCAGAATCAACCGCCGCGTGAAGCCCGAAATCCCGTGAAAGTACCATGCGTCTGCAGAAAAAGTTAACGTAAATGATACACGCGGCGTTCGTACATCGATCCCAAAAAACAGATGCAACGAGCTTACTGGAAGTTATTTGCTGTTGCGAGATGACGTCGGTCAACAGCTTAGCGAGCAGCTTTTGATTCTCGAGGTGGCACCAGCAACACCTCGACAAGAACTTGATGATCGCGCTCTCCAGCGTGGCGTACGAAACGCTCGTTTTCGAACACCTGTAAGATGTACACAGAGGATTATCCAGGGACGCCGATTCCAATTGATAGTTGCGGATCGCGTAATGTTCTACCTCGACGAAGACACGGACGGACTCTCCACGACTCGGTTGCTGAGGAGCGAGAGAAGAGGCAACCAGAACCCGTGGCCCTCTTTGCCAAGCCAATCGCGCATTCTGCCCTCCGAGCATACCAGCGTCAAGAATTCTAACACGATCGCTATGCTGTCTGGCTCCGTCAGACACAATCCATCTAAGCAATGATCGTCGTAGTATTAACAAGAGCTATAGAAATTAATCCGGAAGATACAGGGTGATCTACAAGAGACTGTGCCAGGGCTTGTACGAATCTTTGCCTACCGGAATTGTGCGTTTGCTCCGACGTGTCGGCTTTGTCGCCATCGCCGAAGCTCGCGCCAGCGGAGTTGCCTTGACAATACTCTTCCTCCGACGATCTCTTTCTTTGATGCTGCTGTTGCTGCTGCTGCTTCGACTCCTCCAGGTGACAAAACTCTACGGAAGGAACCTCGCCATTTTAATATGTCCCCCCCATTTTTCTTGTAGAAGTTTCGCTGTAACGTTGCGCAATATTGTTCCGGCGTCTTACCAGTGATCGATGCGATCAACAGAGAAGGAAGCCCGGAATCGATCAACTGTAGAATACCAGGATAGGATCGTGCCGCCGCGGCAACGGTCAACAGCTGGCCCTCTGTCAAGTCCAATTGTTTGCATCCCGACAGCTGGTAGTGGCAAGACCATTCCTCGCTTGCGGAGAACTCGTAACTTTTATCGTCGATCTGCCCGTCCCTCTCTCTTCTGTCGTCCGACGCGGATGCGGGGCGATCCGTCGACGGTTTCGCGACCAGAATCCGTACCCTTTGTAGGAGCAAAGGGAACAGCGTCGGTCTCACGTAACAAAAGGCACAGAGAACAGAGTCGATCGCCTGTTTCAGAGCTGACCCCGTGTCCAAAGTTAGGGTCCATTGGTACAGCGCGCTGTGGAGACACGAGAGTTGTCGAATTTGAATCTTGTCGCAACAAAATAAACTGCGGATTGCTTACTTGAAGAGCTCGTCCGTTAACAGTGCTGGCAGATCGTAATTCAGATTCTGTTGGTGGTGGGCTTTCCATATGATGGAAGACACACAGTGGATATATACAGCGGGCGGGTTGATGCAATTGGGACTTCCGCTTGGCCTGGAGGCTCCGTTCAGGGCTGAAGCTTGAAGCCACGACAGCACAGCGATCATACGAGCCTCCGTAGAAGAGTCCTGAATGAAGCAGAGCTGTTGGAGCAGCTCGACGACCAACTGTACCGTCGACGTCTCCTGAGTAGCTACAACGCCTGCGAAGGTACTCAAAATTAGCTTAAATTTTGTACCGTGGATACTTCACGCAGAAAGGAAACTTCCTAGGTCGGAAAGAATGCCTTGATTGCAGAGGGTTAGAAATACAGATCCGAGGCCCCGTTCTCACCTTGGAAGAAGGGAGTGGACCGATTGTTCAGCAAGAGTCCGATCAATCGCAGTCCAAGCTCCCTAGAGTGCAAGCCCAGTTGGAATAGAACCGTCTCCAGGTTCGGTGTGAAAAGAGAGGGCGCCGAGAGCAACAGAAGGTTGCAGCAAGCCTCGATCAGTCCCTCGACCGAAGCAGCCGAGTTCAGCACCTTGGTGGCGAGGTTAGGGTTCAACGCGCTCACGAAGAGACATTGATGCAGCAGCCGCAACCAACGTGAGCTGTGCACACCGGAAACAGAACGGTTTCACACGTTACCCTCGCGACGACGGATATTCTAGCGTCGTTCTATCACGGACAAAGTGGAGATACCTGATCTTTGTCAGCTGCTCCTCGTCGACCGTCTCGTGATTCGTCTCGATCTCGCCGAAGGCTGTCGTACCCAGCAACCTGATCTGACTGAGACTGATGTTCGTCGAGTCGCGCGGTTTGTACAGTCGCACCAGCACGCAAGTGACCACTTCCGGCTGCGAGAGCGTGATGTTGATGAACGTCAACCCTGCCGTTGGCATCGGCGGACAGACAGGCGTCAAGGGGCTGTCGCTTTCACGCGAGACCTCGATGGCCACAGCTGACGGGCATGCTGAGAAACGGATAATTTAACTCGATTAATCATGTCGAGAAGGAACATACGTTTCTATTTCGCTCCAGTTTGTTCAAATCTGATCGAATACGAAACAGTGACTCGTCTTACTGGCCAGAGACGCGATATGCGGCTGCAACTCGACTTTCCTCAGCAGTATAGCGCAGGGTAGAGTAATCGTGAGGTCCACCCACGCTTCGTAAGGGTAACAATGATACAACCACGCAGCGGTCCTCGCCCGTTTCTGAGGCGTGTTGTTCTGTATCAGAATGTCAGCCGGTTGCGCGGTGGGGCTCAACCAAGATATTGTTCCCAGCGGAGCAAAGTTCAGCAAGCCGCTGCGATGGGTTTCGATGGTGTTCGCGGACTTCTTGCTGCTGGTCGAAGCCGCTGGTGCCAACGGGGCGGTCGGGGCGTTCGATAGGTGCTCCATGACCAACGCGATCACGCCAGGCGATGCTGAACCGATGTTACTGCCGCTTGCTGATTTTACTAAATTCTCGCAGAGCACCTTCACGCCACCCATCGCCGTGAACATCGCCAGGGACACTTCGTTGTCCAAGACCCACAGGATGTACCAGAGAAGCGGCTCGGACAACTGCATGACGCCCAACTGACGGTCCAGTTCCCTTTGTCCTAACGCTGCAACGTTATTCGTTTGTCAGCGACGGTCTAACAATTTTTCGAAGGTGAATGCACCGAGGAGCAAAATTGACAATTTCTTTAGCAATTTCTACTTAAACGGAAAATAATCATTTCGGTAGCTCCCGGTAGCTAAAGCACCACGTCGACACCGGTAATTCCTTCGAGAAAACGTTCTTACAGGAAGAGAGATACTGATAGAGTGGATTCAGGACCAGACTACGATTGCTGGCTATCTTGGTGAGCGTGGTTAACAGTTGGAACGTGGCGTCCGGTATCGAAGCCATGTCGTCCAGCTCGGTCGTTGCTCCTGCACCGGTGCTCTTCGCTAGAAGCATGGCCAAGGACGAGCCGGTACTGTGGCCAAGGGCGCCGAGCAGTCGCATCATGGTAGGCTCGTGTTGTAGAACTGGAAACGTGTTTCGGGTAATTAGGATTTTGCAGACCGAGGATCGTCGACGCTTCTCTGCTCACCTGCGTCGGCAACGAAGCCACGCGATTGGCTGCTCTTGTTGGGCGGAGATTGTTGCGAGCGGGAAGAAGATTGTTGTTCCGCGACTTTACTCTCGTCGGTCTGCGAAGCGTTCATCGTCATCGGGGCGTCGCTGATGTCGCTCGATGACCCTAAACCGGCCTTCGCAGCATCGGCTACCGTCTACGAACAAAAATCGTTCGTGAACGTGCAAAACCCGAGTAGTATCCGTAGTTTATTCATAAATGTTTCGAATATATCATCGGATCTTTCCGAAAAATTGCAATGATACGTACACCACCCAGAGGAGTTTGCACCAGACGCCATACCAATTTGATCAGAGCAACGACCAAATTGTCCCACGAGGCGAGACGATCCTGTCGAACATCTCCACCCAATACGCAAGCGAACAAACCGCAGAATTCACCGGACGGTTTCGCTAAATCCGCTGTACCACCGCATTGTACACCGACTGCAAGAGAACATAGTGTTTGACGAGCATTCTCGCGCTGAACGATCTCGAAACATAGATTGCGGCATTCGGGAAATTACCTCCGGAACCTCTGACATAGGTAAAAACTAGCACACCGACGCACTCGATCACATTCATCGCGGTGTCTAAGTGCATCCTGAGGAAGTTCAGATTCGTTAGAAACATGATAAATTTGTACTGCGCGTCTAGAGGTCCTCTCCTCGCGGACAGAGCTCCGCCGGGTTGTAGAAGCTGATACACCACCCATAACAGGAGCTCTTTGAACGTACTGCCCAAACCTAAACAGGAGTCGGATCTTATCCTTAACCTGTTCAGAAATTCGTGCAGCGCTTGGCAGACGATAGGTCCGGCCTGAAACAGTCGCAATGTTACAAATTGCTGCGATCCGCTATCATTGCGGATTCTCATTTTTCTAGGGCAACAATGGACTTTCGACAATATATTTCTATGTTATTATCGCGATATTTTACCATATTGTATCTAGATTCGTTTATGGAGGGAGTGCTACTGTAGTGGAAATATCGACAGCGTACCATGATGTATTGTTTGTCCATGGCGTTGATGTTCAGCCCACTGCCGGAAAGCAGACGCAGAAGCATCGGCCCCAGGTTACGATCCTTTATAATGCAACCGGTCATAGCCTCGAAGGAATTGTATAGCGGTTGCCTGCTGTTCCCAGGTTCTTCCGGCTCTACCTCTTCGGGCTTTTTGCTCGCGAGACCCAAACACTCCAGAGCGAGACACCAAGCTCTCAGAGAGACTCCTGGATGCCTGAGAAATGATTTGCTTGCCATATTTCCCCTAAAAAGATTTATCAACCATTTCGACGAACATTTACCATGTTAGCGCAGATATCAGACTGGAGATGGCGGCGGAACTGAGAGTGTTAAGATGCGCCTTCGAGGAAGCAGCGTTGCAGTTCAATGTCAACCATAGCTGCAAGATCAGCTCCAAGTCCGTCCCTCCGCTCTGCCGTAGGAAAAGATTTTAGTGTTAGAAGATCACCGAAAATCATTCTCGTTCGGTAAATCGTGATCATCTCTACCTGCAGGTACAGGTCCGAAAATATTTTGTCGAAACATCTGGTCAGCATCAACGCGCTGGACGCCGTGGTGTCTTTGGATGGCGGTTGAGGTGGACACCGATTCGATTCTGTCGGAACCTGTTTCGAGAGAATTATCGATTATTATATTGTCTACCGGCGATTATTTCATAACTTTTCGAAGTCTAGTGAAATATTAGCTCACGTATATCGGCGCGTTTATGCTATGCGGCAGATTGTACATTCCCAAGGTGGACAACAATCTCAACGACACTTCTATTCCCATGTCCAGTCCGTACTCTAACCTCGCGTCCATTGCCGAAGAAATGCTGTGCAAAATAACGATAACGAATAGCGATACGATTTTAATCGTGTCGAAACTTTTTTCCCCGGGTGTACCGTGTGAAAATTACCTGCAGCTGGCCAGGGTCTTGAACATCAACTCTTTCTTCAGCATGTTTTTACCGCGCTCCAAGACGTCGTCCAAGAAATCCTCGACTTCGCTGTCATCGGACTCCAACAGCGAGGAGAGGCATCCTTTGGATTTCGACGTCGAGGCGGCAGCTGTCGGGGACGTCACCATACTGTCCTGAGTGTCCTCTTCGATCGAGATCGAGATCACCTCCTCGTCATTGCTTGGGGTAACTGACGTACCGCTCGTCCCAGCTGCGCCGATCGATTCCTCGTCGATCGGCTGGCATTTCTCTGTCGCGAGAGGCTTGAAACTCTTCTCCGAAGGACTCGTCTTGTACGTGGAGCACGCTTTTAAGAATAAGATGCTCGATAAATACTGTGACGCGGTGTCGCTATTCTTCTAATAAATTAATTTTTCTTTTGCTACAGTCGAGTAGATTAAATTGGATAAGGATACGAAGAGTGTACAAGGATTAAATTCCAAATTCGTTAATTCGATTCTTTCGATTTCGTGGGAGGACTTTTTGGATTATTCATGAAGAAACGTGTTGTCCTGCGTACCTTCGAACAGGTCCTGCAGGAGACACGAGACCGCGTGCGAAGTCCAGGCAGCGTCGGATGTACCCGTTGCCAGTCTGACTAACTTTAAGAGCTGTTCCTCGCTCATGAGCTCGCACAAGCTAATTGCAGGACGTGTGGATATCACTAGCCTAGCGACTACCTATAACGCATAAATTCAACTCAAATTCAATTCGGGAAAGCACGAACAATTTGTAGCTTCTACGGGACAACGAAGACACGGACGATACAGAGTGAGATACGGTGAACGAATGATATATACTGACCTTACAGGCTAACAGGAACATGTCCACGTTAGCGGAGTTGCACAATATCAGCGCGATTAGTCCTCGAGCTACTGGTAGAACGTGCTGATGGGACAGGTTCGATATGCACTCCTCGTCCACCTCCATTAAATCCGGTTTACTGCTGGAACTAAATCCAATGAAACGTAGATTAGGTGAACCACTCGGAAGTTAATGAAATAAACTGAGAAAAGAAACGGTTTGTTAACTGCTGTTGTGTTACGGACCTAGGAGTTGCCTGCGACTGCGACTGCGATGGCGATTGCGATTGCGACTGGGCCCGTGAACTTCGCGAAGAATGCTGCCCGTCGTTCTTGCGCATCATCAAAAGATCTTTCGACTGTTTGGCAGTAAGCTTCTTGAAGTAACGCTCGTGGGTCTTGATCGTTACTATCTTACTGCACAGCGTGGAAAGAGTGTGCCAACCCTGCAACAGAATCGTTTGTCATCCGCCGTTCCCTTCGATAGGACTAAATCGTGAAGAGAGCGAAGGGTATAGGTCATGCACTTCCTGTAACCATCCTCTCGACGAAGGACAAGCATCTCTTCGTACCTGTGACGACGGATAAAACGCTTTCTTAGCTTGTTCCAGATCTTGGAGGTGTTGATTCTGTTGCATTATACACTTCTGCAGCTTCTTGCGATAGCTACAAGGAATAACAGAGCGGTTGGCGCTGCCGTACTTTCTCTCCATCGCTGACTCTCCCTGTATGAACTCCCAACGTGACGAGAAACCTTTCGAAACATCATTTCATAAAACATCCGAGAAGACTACAGTATTCTCTCCGTAACTGTGAACAAGATCTCTACCGTAACTGTTACAACTTTATCCCTACTACACACTGGGGGAATCCCCCTTGGAACCGGTGACCGAGCTGAGCAAAAGATTCCAACTTTTCTAACATTCGATTTTTCAAAGTGAAACTCTTACCATCGTACTTTGAACTGAAAAACGTGGCGAACGCGATGGCAAAAGTTTGTCACGCGAAAAACCAAAAATAGGAAAGTTTGATTTTTTACTCGAAGGTCTCAGTTCCTCTTTACTTTTCGATCGCTATCCCTCTCTACGTTCAGAACACTACAAAGAATGTAGCACCTCTTCCATAACTGTGACTCTGCAGACCCGAAGTTCTCACAGTTACAGAGAGAATGCTGTAGATGAAAGAAGAAGAGGAAGAAGAATCAATGAAAAACATAAAAAAATACCTTGTTCTTTGCTCTTCTCGCCGTTTCCTTCCAAGCAAGGAGGCGGAATGGCCACGGTGTCCAAGCACACCGACAGAAAGAGCAGCACCCAGCCGATCAGCGTGATATCCAAACGATTAGCGTTGGACGTCTGAGGAGTCGACAAAGGTGCTAGCAATTTCCCTAGAGTGCGAACCATCGCGTCTATCACCGAGGATCTGTTCACGCCGGCGATCAGCGATTTGCGTCCGAGGTACGTCAACAGAATGAACACCCTGAAGAAGATGACAAAACGATGAATTTCTCTGTGAAAACGCTCTCGAACGGAGATCTATCGAGAGTGGTGGTCGTGTACCTATCCTGTGGGAATATGTGCGTGGACGAGGACGAGTACAGGTTGATCAGCGTGTTCGAGAGACAGTTGCCCCACCAAGGTTGATGACCAGCCATGCGTGCTAAAAGTGCGACAGCGTACAACTGCAAGCGCGGGGCCGGCGTGACCACGCAGATCGAGTGGAAAAACTGTTCGCACACTGTAGGCGTGAAGACGTCGCAGATGGACATCGGGATCTAGAAAAGACACGCGACAACACGCCTCTCAGTACCGGACAAAACTTGACTCCGGGTGGTGAAACCGATCTCAATGAAACCTACGCTTGGCACCGGGCCGAGCTCGTACACAGAGTATAAAAGGATGTCGAGCAGAGTCTCCCCTAGAACTCGCAGTTTGTCGCTCGGCGCGTTCGACAGAAGCGTCGACGGTGCACACTGCGAACCTCTCCAGGACTCCAAACGTCTCCACACGCTGTGCACGACGTTCAACTGATGTTGAAACATTATACACTCCTGCAACGTTCGACGCATCACGTTAGTTCCGCGCCTCGTGGTTCGTTCACCCCAAGGTGAGGTCTCCAACATTGTTTACCTGGTAGGTTGCCAATATCTTCGTAGACGGCTGCTCCTTATTTACATTGGGTATCTTATTGTAACAAAGGTAGTGCTGCATATGCATAAAATTCGTGGTCTCTGAACACAACAGTGGATTTAGTAGGCTCTTCAATCGTTCGGTGGCCAAACTGAACCTGAAAACGCGGTTAACGTTGTTACACAACAATCATCGATGCTGATACGATTTGCTTCTTTCTTTTTCTACAATAATCACCGGCACTGGACATCTTCCGCGAGGGCAGACAGAATGTTGCACTGCGTGTCGATGGTGGCCTGCACGGAGGCGTCGAAGCCGTCGACCGTCGCAGAAGCGTCGTGCGATTCCGCGTAGTCTTCTCCTGGCAGGACCACCATGTGCCCGTAGAACAGTCCCAACGGTATTTTGCACATGGTCGGTGTCATGCCGTAGCGACCTATAGTTGTAATCTGAAAACCCAGACGTGACTCTCACGGTTCCCAGCATGTTCGTTAGAATCAGGTAACAGGTTCGTCGATGTGATTACCTTGAGATATCTACACACTGGTGGCGGTTGAAGATCGCACACGACCAACGGCTTGCTCGCAATGTCCGCGGTGACGATTAGCCTGGTGCTGTCAATGTCCTCGTTGTTAGTCCATATGTCAATGGTCAAGGTCGCCAGATCGCTACAGGAAGGGATAATCAAGTCGGTGAGCAGTACGGGGGATCCGAAGTCGAGGATAACGAAGCGGCGTGCCCCAGAATGCAATCTGTCGACCACCAACGCTTGCTGAGGCGGCCAACACAGTAATCTGCCCCATGGAAATGCAATGTCCTCCCGCTGCAACGTACACGTGCAATAGTTATAGTCGGCGATAATCACTGGAATGCTGTAGATACGGTCTACCTTGTTTCTACTTTGTCATGGATACGGGCACTGTGGAAAGGAATAATGCGGGGACACGCTGGAAAAAAGTAGTTCTATGGTATTTCAGAACGGAGAGCGTTCCGGAGATATTGAAATTAAATGTAGATTCGATGCAC
This sequence comes from Halictus ligatus, assembly GCA_028454255.1. Taxonomy (NCBI): domain Eukaryota; kingdom Metazoa; phylum Arthropoda; class Insecta; order Hymenoptera; family Halictidae; genus Halictus; species Halictus ligatus. The sequence continues at coordinate 2,870,508 of CM052141.1, read as the reverse complement.
CGTTTGGCGTGGAACACGTGTGAGTGCGATAATGAAAGCATTAAACTGCGACAGGGCTGAGCAATGTTTAATATAAACGAACTAATAGTGAAAAACAAACCCTCGCACGGTCCGTTCAAGAATACGGAGGAAGCTGATGTGTGAAAAAAAAATAGTATGATCTCTCTCACTGGCAAACTCGGACAAGTCGGATAGCCAATTGTAAAGATTGCAACACCCGGTGAGGCCAAACATTGTTTCTCAACGAGTTGCAATTTTTATGCGACAAAAGCGAACAAGTGTAGACAATTTCTCGTTGTCCTTCGTGGCACGCGAATACTCCGAACAAAATAAAAACGAGAACTGCACGAGCGATTTGTTGACAAATTTTTTGAACAACTTCTGGGTCCACGTCGTGCGAACGGAAACTCAGTAGGGCACGCTATGCGCAACAGTACATGATGTTTGAACAAATGCGGAATAGTTTTAAAGCCTGTCATGCAAATTGCACTTCCGTGTGTCTATGTGTGTGTGCCAGAGTTGGGCACCGAACACTGACTGTACCAAAAAATTATGAAAATAGAAGTTATTTCGAAAGAGAAGAGAATTTTCGTGGTCGTTAATAGACTGTGGATTTTATGGATTTGTGAAGATATTGAATCGAAATTATTCAAAGGAGAAATTCATTTTTATGCGAAGTATCCATAGTCTAGTCATTAATTAATTTGTTTGCCCAACTCTGCGCGGTGTATGCATGTGCAACCGACAACATCAACGGAAAAACAAATGATATGATAAACGTAACGGTAAAGAGCGTATTAATAAAGCTATACAAAAAAAAGAAAACACCGTAATAACAACAAGAGACCTGTCGAAGTGAGAAACGGAGAGGAAGAAATAAGAAGGTACAACTTCTCATCTATGATAATCTACCTTTTTCGAATTGCTGTCTTCGACTTTGTTTAGGGTAGTACCGAGATTTTGTACGGGCGACTTTTCTTTGGTTAAAGCAGAATTTAATATATGCGAATTAGGCATGTCGGTTTGCGTGTCATGCCACGTCTGATTGTTCACCGACATATCGTTTGCCTCGGCACAGTCTGACTGAAGATCAGGCGTGAACATCAGTTGCGAAGCTGGCTTCTTTAACGCTCTTCCTGTACAGAGACTAAGCAGATCGCTTAACTTAGGTGTCGACTTAGCCTGAACATCTGGTCCTAGCGATCCAGCATCCAAGTTCTACAATGGACAATGATTTCGGTTCTGGATTATGTTCCTTCTAGCCGAGAAAACAACTAATACAACAGTAAACACGACCACGGGGCGAACCACAGTTCTCTCTCTCTCTCACACTCTCTTTCTTTCTCTCGTTGGTCGAGAGTTATCACGAGAACAGAAAACTGTATACAACCTGTCCCTGTTTCTATTCGAACTATTTATGGTGTCGTGACGTCAGACAAACAACGATCCGAGATACAGATCGTTCCGATTCGACAGTCTAACAGAAGATAGAGCAAAAGGAGAAACAGAAAGAATGGAAGAGAATCTTGATGCACTAATAAAGAAAAGAAAGATCGCTCTCGGGGCTCGGTTCGCCTCGGTTCCGGAGAACTTACGTAGTTCTGGTGAATCGTTTTGATATCAGGTACGCCGTTATTGTTCGTGACCGTGCTGTCGTACAGAGGAGCTCCCATACTATTCATACTCGTGCACGGATCGATTTTCTCCATTTTGGTGCCGTTCGACACGGAGTGACAACAAAAATGCAGCGGCTCGACCTGAAAATTGTTCCTCGTAAAACGATTCCTCGTCGATCACAGGTAAATAAACGAGCATCGATACGTTACCTCTAACAGCCCCTTCATACTATGATTTACGCATAAAGGCTTTAGTTTACTAAGCTTCACCAGTTCGTTAGTTGGATGTGTAGGCAGCGTGAGTAGGTCCCTCAAATCAATAGCATCCTGAGAAAACATGGAGCTGGACAAAGCGGCTAATGTCACTGTCTCGTCGTTAGCCACCGTCGACATGTACGCGGACGGCAGCGGACTGTATTTCGGAGGCATTGGTGGGTTCAAGTCGAAAAGCTCTGTTTCGAAAGGTGTACTGTACAAACCAAACCTGTGGAGAAATTACAGAAACATAAGAGAATGAGACGATCTGCATGGGAAGCAAAATCGAACCAATAAAACTGGATCACAGAAAACTCAACGCGCTGGTTTTAGATTAATTCGAACCGAGGAGACGATTGATATTTTAATTGAAAACATTGAAGCATACCTTGTTGCAAGTAATAAATGATAAGGGTTCGCTCGATTCGCTATTTCGGCAGCGATCTGCTGTATCAGAATGACACACTGTTGAGCGATGCTATGATCCCTATCCAACGGCAAGATTCTAGTAATTAACAACTGAAGCCATCTTAACGAGCCAGCCCATTGAACCTCTACGATCGACGGCAACAGTTTCACCAGCGCAGAAACCAAAGCTTCGTCAAAAAAATTGAACGGCGAATGCTCTAAATTATAAAAATCCCTAAAAGCAATATTTCTCAGTATTAACATTACATTTACCCATGGTATTACTGTGCGCTATTAATACCGGTAGTAAACGTACCTACTGCAAAGCATAACTAATTTGATACACTTGCGCGCAACGCTCCGACCGGCATGCAAAAGGCAAGTTTTCAGTAAACTGGGCAACCACGCTTGGACAGAACGGATCGTTTTCAATTCGGACGATATTATTTTCGCATTCTGGTGGCTGCTGCGCAGCCTCGTTAGCCTGATCGTCGTTATCCATATGAGAAGGTCTAACGCTAGAGCCTGCGTGACAGGCGACCTGCAAAAACAGCCAATTAAACATTCCCCCAATATGTTTCCGTACAGTCTGAAAATTGCATTCTTATCGTTGGACACGGTTCTCCGTACTTGTCAGCGGTTTCCAAACAGGCTACCCTCAGCAGATTCTCGAAACAAGCCTTTGACTCGAGCATAGCGCAGCGCTCGGCTTTCTCGTTTGGTACATTAGTCTGTTGCATCGTTCGAATGGTGATTGCTATCTCCTGAATCCACTCGCCACCTTGAAATCGTTACAGAAAATTAGTTACTAGTTATTAGTTTTCCATTGATTGTAAGAAGCCGGAGTCAAATAGAGACAGTTAGATAGTTAGAATTAGAATGACTTACCCATGTCACAGTCTAAGTTCTTGCCATTCGATTCCTCCCCGAATCGTTCTGTGTTGTCTTTGGAATGGAAAGCGTGCCACAGCATGTCGAATCTTCTCAATTTTTTCGAAGTGGAAGGTTTGCTGGTCGACGCGTTCGTTTTCGGCTTCGCAGTTGCCTGAAATCGGTATGAATTTTCGATACATTTCTCATTCGTCCCACAACAGATTCGATTCGAAGGATATATGTTTAACTCTTACGCCGTCCTTCGATGGATCGACCAAAGTCTTGATATGAACGAGAAGGGTTCTGGCTTTGGTGCGAAACAGTTTGGGGCTGGTCAGCGTGACACAGCCGTAGTTACAAGTTAGATCTATGTAACGATGCAACTCGATGGGACCGCATAAGATCTCTGTGTTGTGCTGCCTCTGATACTCCTCCGTTACCACAGGATTCTCCGCTTTCTGCTCGTTGCCTATGTTGAAGTCTATTCTCTCGTCGACCGGAGTCAATGGGGGAGGCTTGTGGCTACCGATCCGCCTCACGTTCTGCTTCAGCAGGGTTATCTGAATTATTGGTAGCTCCTGAAAATCCGAGCACACGCTGAACTTCACGTCCACGTGACCGACGTTTCCCGCTGCGCTTCGAGGAAGCGTCAACTCGAACACGTACTCGTCCCACGCGGGCCTACAAGTTCAAGCAAACACGATTAACCCTCGGACGGACGAACGTGAGTCTATTTTTACCTGCGATCATTCTCTAGCAACCAATTCAAGTTATCGGATATTTCTATTTGGTCCAATAAGAGGATCAACATCGATCTTAAGAGTGTAACTCCAAAACTATGAGCTTATCAAGGCTGAAACGCGTACCATTCGTCGTGCAATCGCCAGATTCTCGTGTGGCGTTGTTGCGGGTGTCGCCGTTGCTTCTTGCCCTGCATCATTTCGTGCCAACAAGGTGGAACAGTGGCACCGTAAGCGGGAGCCTCGTGGTCGAACCTCGTCAATTCGTACAGAGTGCGTAGATCCGAATACGAGAAGCTTGGATTGTGCGCGATCAACTGGTCCCTGAAAGAATACGGTATCGCACACTGAAATTATCCTGCACCGTTCTGCTTCGTTGCTGACGTTATCCTTACTGTACACCGGTCGACGTCGACGTGCTGGGAGTCGTGCTCTTGTTGCAAATCTCCTCCGTTGTCATCACAGTGACGTCCTCGATGTCCTCCATGTCCTCTAGAGAGTCTTCCTCGTTGGTGGTGATGTAGAAATGCAGCTCGCCGTCGCTTGTGCACGCGCATAGCCTCTCCAAACCTGGAAGAAGCAACGTTTGGGGACCGAAGACTCGTGTGTTAACGCGCAGAGACCGGCCCATTCGAAGTTTCAAGCACAACGATTCTTCCCAAGGTTAACTCCAACAACTTACATGAATACCGCGTGTACATTCGCCGCAGACAGTACATTGACAAATTCCAAAAGTGGACTTTTCGTTCCGCATCAACGACGAACGCTAACTGTTTGTGTTTACCACGTTGACAAAACACCGAAGCTTGGCAACATACTTTCCACAGCGAGTGTAGTTAGCTAGACGTGTGTACGAAACTTGAAATGGGTGATCCAGTTTAATACAAGCTTACTGTTGCAATAAGCCGCGGAGACGAATTTCTTCCCCTCGACTCTCGCCTCGGTGACGGTCTTCAACGACGACAAGTTCAACATTCTAATCACGCCGTCTTTGCAAATTAAAGCGACCTGTCCGACAGGATCCACGCTCGGGATGGTGTTCGCGCCTTTGCCGGTGTTCTTTCCGAACAGGGGGAATTTGGTCTTCCTTTGGAGAGGCAGAAAGACGTGTTCCAGAGGTGCCTCGTCCGCGGACAGCTCTCGTCTGGCCACCGGCTCCGAGCAGATCTTGACAACCTGTCCGGAGAAGTCCAACGCGTACACAAGCAGCACGACATTCGCGTTGCCGGCGTCCTCGTGCACCTCGCCGTTGATCAATCTGCTGGATTGCGTGTCGTGGTCCCAATACACGTACCCCTTCTGCGGGAAGAACTCGTTGTCCTCGTCGATGTCCATCTGATTGTTGTTCGTGGCGGAAGAGTCCGCGCCGTCCGTCGTGGGACACATGGCCACGTAAACGTGCCTCCCATCGGCGGACGGTCCGACGTACGTGATGTTCACGTTGTCGGGTGCCTCGATGGGCAGGGTCTTTATAACGACCGGCTCGGTCTTCGCCATCTTCAGGATGTCCAGGCCCTTTTTGTTCACGGCCGCCAGGTCGGAGGTCGACGCGAAATGTTCTGGACCGCTAATGGGATTGAAGTTCGCGTCGAAGGAGCTCGACGTAGGAGGCACCGTGATCCCGATGGGATTCGAGTAAATACCATTGGAGGAGGACGCGGTCAGAGTGGGCGCCGAGAAGATACCGTCGAAATGCGAGCCGACCACTAGGTCCGAGTCTACGTCCTCTATCACCGGAACTTCGTACAAAAATTTGCCGAGCACGAAATCTTGATAAAGGTTCTCCTGGCGTTCGCCGTTCGAGCTGGCGCTGGTTCCCGTTCCCGACAGGGTCTTCTTCGCTTTCGTGTCCTTGCCGTTGTCCTCCTTGATCGGCTGCGCGGTGGTCGTTTTATGGTGGAAATCGTACAGTACCAGATAGTGCAGTTTCGACGGTGTATACCTATCGCCGGCCACCTTCATTATGTCTAGAGTGTCACTGGCAGCACTATTTACACTGTTCATCGCGCGGACGAGGGACGACGAGGGAGCCATATGCGTCGACGCGGCCCACACATTTTCTAAAGTCCTTAATTGAGACGGGTTACTGACCGTCACCGTAACGCCACATATTACACACGGCCTAATTTTAGAGTCCGACGGCTCCGCGGGCAGCAGCGTCGAGCCGGAGGTCTTCGCTGCGTCGTCGTTCGACGAATTCGGAGGTCCCACCAGGGACAACGCTGTGATCTGCACTTTATGAGTCGCCGGGTACTTGTACTCGGACAGGGGATCCGTTTCCGTGTTGAGCGTTCTTAGATACGAGGACAGAGTTCTGGTCGAACCGAACTGTATCGACTCTTTATTGTTTATTTCCTGTTCGATCGGGGCCACGTAAAACGACACCTCCTTCTGCAAGAGTGATCGGAACGGTTGTGTAACAGCCTCGCGAGATTAACTCCTGCGGAGGTCGCGGTTGATCCGACGGACACATACAAAATCTATCTAATTCTAAATATTTCTGCTAGATTATAGCTAGACCGCGGATTTATGCGCGAAATAAAAATTGTCTGCATCAACCGCAGGACACAGTAGTGTCATTCAGAAGCATTTTTCTTTGTTGAATATAACACTTGCTCGCCAAGAATAGCTATTGTTTGATACATTGTGACCATTGAGGTATCCTATTTCATTTATAGCGATAGTGCATCGCGTCGTTTGTTTTTGCGATGCATTTCATATGTATCCGTCGGGTCAACCACGACCTTCCGAGGGGTCAAACAATTTACGATCAGCGTTTTACCTTCAATTGTTTTTTTACACTCCATATGCTTATAAAACCGTTACTGGAAGCCGTGCCCACGAGACCACCGACATTCGTAGTGCTAATCACGTCTATCACGTCGCCAGTCTCTCGCGCAGGAGCGGTGGCAAGTGTGACAGACAAAGGAACGTTTTGCGTGTACTCCCCTTTGATGAAGGGGCACATGGGAGAGTGGCGTTCGTGTTCCGACCATGGCTCATCCTTCGGTTCCCAACAAACTAAACAAACATTACATGTGAAACACATCACCCTGTCGTCAGCTGCCCCGTTCGGGTGATGGTAGAGACCGTACTGAGCCATTTCGTCGGGCAGAGCCCATCTGAAAGAAACGGTACGGATAAGATTCGCGTACAGCAACGTGTTGATACCAGAGGTGTGCGGGAATATCGGAATGATCGAAAATTTCGGGTTTCTCGAGAATAATCCCGAATCATTTAAGGACCCTGAAATTTTCAAGAACCCATCCCGACCCGACATTTTCGGGTTCTCCCACACCTCTAGTAAATATACGATGCGTGAAGCATGGCAAAACGTTGTACTCGTTATTTATATGCGGCCATTTCGAGAAAGTTTCCCTGCGGACTTCCTCGCTAAACATTAACGCTCTATCAGCGGGACTCCCATCTAACGCCAGACCCGGTAGTAGGCCATTTAATCGTTCATTGATACCAGAAGCAATCGGCAACGCGGGAATATGTTTGTTTAATCTCTTCAATTCCGCCACTAATCCCAAAAAGACGAGCTTCAAGGAACCGTGCGGTAGTTCCAGACATACTGTATTCCACTGTTTCGAAGTAGACAATAATTCGAATTAGTTACAAATTGATTTATAAAAGATTTACTTCCTTCCTCTCTTTGTTTCGCTTACTTTTCGGGCTTTGATCCCCTTCTTTTGATTCGCTTCCACAGTGAAAGTTTTACTTGTTAATTCTTGGATCACTTCTTGTACGTGATCCGCAACTGGTAACTCTACGCATTGCAGACACTGATATAACAAATTAGCTTCGGAAAACAGTAACTCTAGCTTTACAACGTCTTCACTTCGAGAAACGGTTGTTTGTAAAAGAGTGTCCAAAAGGAGTATACCATTGTATTCGCTACGCACTCCGATTCCTCTTCCATCTGTATATAATATCTTATCTACACCGTTCGATAAATATGTACCTTGGAGTTTGCCATGTGACTTTCCTGTGGAAAAACATTATTCTTAGTATTTGCGATTTTCGCTTAAAGAAACAAAGTCTCAGAGTTAACAACTCGTTCACGTGAAACAACGACGAATGCTGTTCTGGTGAAAACATTGAAACGGTTGCAGGGATTCGGTGGGCTTCGAGGAAAGAGAAAACGGCGGAATCGGTAGACGACCGTTGGCCAGATAGCCGATTGATTATTTCATTATGAAAACACTTGAATAGAGAGAAAAAAAAGAGGAAACTTTAGTCACGCCTGACGTTTTCTACGCGTACACGACCTTGACCATGAGGCGTAATTGGGTCTGATGCAAGGGAATCATCGACGGGATTCGCGGCGAAACGATTTGTTGTTAACGGACAATTGATATCCGCGAAACAACGTTGCACCGTGATGCTTACCCGACAACGAACTCTTTTGCAATATTTCTCCTGAGTTGACATCGACTACGTATACTTGCGCACTGCCAGTGGTGATTAATAACACATTTAGATTAGCATGATAGATTATATTCTTGCACTCGGTGTCCACGTTTAAATAACCGTCTTCCTTCAATAACCACGGGTCATCATCAGCCATTTTGCTCATACGGATTACGATTCTCAAAAAATTTGTCTAATGCGCGAACATCACAAAAAAACATGGCGTACTCATCACCGCCATCTTTGAGTAGAACGTCAGCAAATCGCCGTGAAGCTAGTTAATAACTGTCGGAACGACTGCGAGTTCGACAACAATCTATCGATACATCGTTTCCTCGAATTTACATCGCGAGATCACGAAATATATACAGGGTGGTCCCACTCGAATAGAAGATCTGTCAACTCGTGTTTAGTAACGAAACCAGCAGAAAGAGGTCTCTGATTTTAAGCTTAATTCTCATGTTGTGTACCAGATGACACTGAAGACTGCATTTCGAACGTTCATTTCTATCAGAGAGGAAATGAGAGTGCTCACGCTCGGGGTTTTAGTGTCCCCACTTTGCTGCATCATCTTTTTAGCTTGGAACAGAACCTCCGTCAACTTTTTAGCCTGGACCAGAACCTGTATCATCTTTTAGGCTGAATCGGAGCCTCTTTTAGCATAGAAGTAGTATCCACTAGGGCATTATTTGAAATCCGCTGCTAATGATGCAGGTTCTGGTCCAGGCTAAAAATTATACTAGGGGGCAGCACTGTACCGGGGACACTAAAATCCCGGTCGTGGAACTCTTGTTTCCTCTCTGTTTCTATACATATTTGTCATATTATTACAGTGAAGATTCGATCCAAGGGAAACCCTCGGGACCGTGCCGTTGCATAGATCCAGAGTCGCCAGATCAGGGGAATTGATTCGAATCGAAGGCAAAAATGTTCCCCTCTCTCTGCCAGTACTGGATTAGTCACGTGACGTTGTCACACATGCACGACAGAGACGAAACACCCCACGTGACCCAGCCATGGCGGAAGCGTGGAAGAATAGCGTCGTAGAAGGGGGCGGTAGAGTGGGGGAGGGACAAGTCTGGCGACTCTGCATCTCTGCATAGATGGCATAGATCGTACAGTTGCACACTGTTTCACTATTCTTTTGTGAGCTCGCCGACTGCGTCGAACATACACAGAAAAGTACAGCGCGTGTAAACACGGACCGCGCGACCGAAGGCGTAACAAAAGATAGCGTACCGGTGAGATAATGCTAATGCAATGATGAGACTTCTTTCTCCGACGTATTTGTGACATTTTTCTGGTTGAAATGACACCGGACAAACTTTAATCTGGCCCGTATATTCATCGTACATGCGAAGCGTAACGTATCACTTGAGAAATCTGTTGGGAACGGTTTCATAGCAAGAAATCAAGAATAAAAACGTTTGCATTAATATTGTCCTATAATACGTTCCTAGGCAGGCCTTATCGTTCCAGCATGCCTCGAACGCTCAGTCTTCTGTTTACATAGATCGCATAGCTCGTACACTGGACACGATTTTAGGGGGGCTTCTCGTGCAACGAGTTCGAAACATGAAAAATAAAAACGTTTGTATCAATATTGTCCTATCGATACATTCCTAGGCAGGCCTAATCGTTCCAGCATGCCTCGAACATTCGCCTTCAGTCTTCTGTTTACATTGCACAGATCGTACGCTAAATAAACACGCGCGCGACCTGCAGATGTGCCGCTAAAAACGGGCATCGCGCGATCTGCAGATCCTGCCGCGTAACGAACATTTTTACATAAATTCGATTGCTTTTCCATTTTCGATTCGTTTAGACTTGGCGTAGCGGCTAGTTGAATACGCGAAGAAAAGCATATTCGGTTACGTGCCAGATAAGCACGTGCCAACGAAGAAGTTATTTTTAAGAAAGCTGTTTCCTGTCGATTTGATTAATTTAAGGTCCGATGCGATTGTCCTTCGAAACCTTCGTCAACACTCGATAGCGTTTGCGAGCGTCGTAAATCTTGGATTTCTCCGAGGGCTCCAAGATGCGAGGTCTGAAGGTCGGAAGGCCTGCAAAGGATCACAGCGTACGCGTCGGACCTGATGGAAATATTACTGCATGGCAGTGTTTTCTGCGCAGGAATTTTCCTACGGTAAGATGCATCCCCGTTCTTGGGGGAGGGTTCGAAGAGCTTAAGAAATAGGCGGTGGAATTTGGAGAGCTTTGGACTGCTGTGAAGACGAACGGATAAACTTTTCCTCGGAACCTGAGCACCTCAAGTGCCCTTGAAACGAAGATGATCGAGCGACAGGAACCGGCGACGCTAACCGGATGCGGTGTCCTCGAACCCCAGCGCCAATAGCCCCGCGGATGGCTTGCGGATGTGGGGGTAGCGACGGGGGACCAGCATTCGTGGAGAAACCGCTTTCCCCGCGAAAAATCCAAAAGAATACCAATGATCCAGCAGAGGCGGGGATCTGTAAGGAGGATCTATCCTGCGAAGATAATAGTCAACTGGGCACTCTTATCCGAATGGTCGAGGTTGAATTGTTCAAACGCTGTAACTCACCTTCTTATATCTGTTACCGCGACATTCGTGTATTATTTTGTAGATTTTTTTTTGCAATTTTTAGTTGTTTAATTTTTTAGTCCTATTTTCTCGTTCTCTATTTGATTATTACATAGTGATATTTTTTTTTTAATTTTGTATTATGTTTTTAAAGTTTTGTATTAATTATCGCATAATATTAGTGTTTCTAATTTTTCATTAGTTGTTAGTGCTAGTTTAAGTGATAGAAATGGCCACCGGCAAAAGAGTTATGTTGACTGTACAACAACGTATGGATGCTCTGAGGGACTTGCAGACAACCTCTATTGCAAATGTTGCTAAAAAGTATAAAGTACATTATAGGACAATTTGGCGGGTCCAACAAAACGCTGCGATAATCACCAACTTTGCGAGCAAAGGGAAACTGGAGAAACGTAGGAAAAATTTCAAGAAACCAAAGTATGAAGAGTTAGAGCAACGGTTGCTTGTGTGGTATATAGAAAGAAGGACCTTAGGAGATGTTCTGTCGGATGCGCTGCTTCTACAAAAAGCAGCCGAATTAAAAGAAGAGTATGCAGAATGTGCCAATTTTAAAATCAGCGCAGGATGGCTCGCAAAATTTAAAAGACGGCATCATATTCGACTGGTTCACATGCGTGATGAAAAATCCAGTACAGATGAAGATGAAACTATCGTATTAAATGACAAAATCGATGAAAGTAGGAATGAAGGTTTCACAGACAAAGGAGAAGAAGAATATGGAGTCCCACTGAGTCAAGAAGAAAGAGAGGAATTAGAGGATGTTTTTATGTACTTGGAACGTTATAGAAATCGCATTCCACGTCCGGCACGTTTTCACTTAGATGGACTAAAAATAACAATCTTAGGTGAGACAATTGAAATTAATAGACTAGTTAGGTATTAATTAATGTCATGCTATTCCAAGTATAACACAACATTCTTTTTTTAGGCGATACAATGCCAAAGGATCCACTCCTGTGACAAATGTTAGAGGATATTTTTAAATGTCTCATTTTGATTAGAATAATCTAACAAATGTCTTGAGAATGATTGTATAAGAAGAAAATTAAAATTAAAAAAATTAGGGTTAGTATTTTACATAATGCAATAATTTTTTAATTTTCGCCGACCGTCGCGATCGCTATTTCTCTTTCTTTTTCACTAGCGAACCTCTTCTACATCCAAAACTTCCTATACATGTACCATCAATTAAACCACTAAGTTCAGTTCAAATTATATCGTGTCTAGTGCCATTTTAATCAGAAAAATGCTGTAAATAAGTTGGCAAAACTCCCATAAGGAGTTTACATTTACACTTTATACTACTTGGTACTCTGCGACCGAGACAGCTCGAGCTTCCAGGCCCCTCACGGGATATGCTCAGCAGTGGTGCGGATCATTATTTAAAATAATAACAACAGTGAAATAATACATGTACTACTTGTAAATTTATATTAAATCGATATATTTTCTTAAATATAATAGATTAAGCTGCTGTTCTGAGTAGTTTAGCTTCCTTAGACAACTTCATTTCTTCTAGTAACTTTTGAACCTTCTCTTCTCGCTGTATCATAAATTCTGCATGTTCCTCAGGGTCTAAGGAATGTACAATTTGAATGCCACAGGAGCGTGCCACGCCGGTAAGCATTCTACAAATACTCTCTAAACTCGTTAATGCTAAGGGTGGGTCCTGCGACTTGATATAAGCAATTTCGTACAAGTGTTTTAATGTAATTTTGCCAGCTATATCACCTGAAACACACGTATAATCATAAAGGATGTTTAGAGACCAAGTTTTCTTGCATTTACCTTTCCCCATTTGTCCCTTCTCTATTCCAGCAGCCTGTTTCAACAAGAACGTGGCTGGTGGACTGTGTATGACTAAGTCGAAGCTACCGTCTGACTTTACTTTTACTCGACATGGCAGAGGTACACCAGTTTTAATGTCTTCTGTTCTCGAATTGAACTCCTTGCAAAAATTTTGTACATTTATGTTTCTCTGAAAGCAGAAATGTTATTCTCTTAACTAGGAAATATCGTTATGTTTAGTTAGCTTAGAAATAACTCTTTTAACCTGCCCCAGTTGTGATCCAAGAGGCGGTTTGCTTGATGCCATTCCCGCAGGAATTGTCACTCGCAGCGGTGTTTTATGGTCTACTTTTGATAGAACTTTCTTCAAATTTCGACCCTTTGACAATGCTTTCGACATTTCTGTTAACTTTTATAAAATCCTGTAAAGTTAAATGAATATCTCTTCATAACACAGTATTCCTCATATAGTTCCTAAGACGGGATAGTAAATCGACTTTGTTAGGTTGGCCAAACACTAAAATTTCTTTCTTTTTCTACTTTTGAACGAAAATAGTGAGGCATAGTGTGTAATAAACAAAAATGAACAAAATGCGTTTAATTGTGCCTGTATTCTTCTGTAAATCGATATTTTGTCAACGCTTTCGTTTCGTTAACGTAAATGATACAATCTTTGGAGTAGGCACGTATTCGACATTTCAAATTTCGCGCTTATTTCTATTGGCGATACTGCAGGAATTATTGCGCTATCGTACCTGAGTTCACGCGGTCAGAATGTATACAGATTCTCCGTAGAGCAATTAGAGGTTAGGTATTGAAATCTTCGACAAAATATAGTGACGTAAATAATAATAAATATTATTATTTGAAGATAGCAACTCTCACTCTCAAGAAGCAACTGTGGTATAAATAATTATTTCGCTGAAGAGAGATTAAAAAAAAGACGTCAAAATGGGGAAACGTCAACATCAAAAGGATAAAATGTAAGACACAAAGAGGTTATATTATTTGTTACAAGAGATTTAGACCACAGAGCAAAAATGATTTCGTTTTAAATCGTTTAATTGTTAATATCACAGTGTAAAAATGATACTACGTTCAACTTTAACAACAATAAAGTCACATATATGTTTCACGTATGCATATATCGTAAATCATTCTGATTTTTATAGGTATTTGACATACACCGAATGGTCCACATTATATGGTGGAAAAAAGGCAGGAACTTCGGAAGAAACTGAAGACACAACATTCCGTCGTTTACCTTACGATCATTGTTGTTTATGCTTACAACCGTTTAAACATCCGTACTGCGATCCACAAGGGAATGTGTTTGAACTGGAAGCAATCTTGGAATATATAAAGAGATTTAAACACAATCCTGTTACAGGGAAACCGTTGGATCCAAAAACGTTAATAAAATTAAACTTTGCCAAGAATGTAGAAGGGCAATATCATTGTCCAGTACTCTTTAAATTGTTTACTAAGCATTCTCATATTGTTGCCATTAAAACAACTGGGAATGTATTTTCGTATGAGGTTTGTATGAATGCAAAATGTATTTCAAAATATTTAATATAATGTCAGTATCTCTTTCTTAGGCAGTGGAGCAACTAAATATAAAGACACGCAATTGGAAAGATTTACTAAATGATGAGTCTTTCGCGAGAAAAGATATCATTACGATTCAGGACCCAAACAATGCAACAAAATTTAATTTGTCCACATTTCATCATATTAAAAATAATATAAAAGTAGAGGATGAAGGTACGAAGATGAATGTTTTATATTTTATGTGCTTGAACTTATTTTATTTCAATAATTCAGACACGTGAAAATGTTACAATATTCTTCTAGAAACTATGAAAGAACGAAATAACCCGAATGCAAAATTGAAGACAGTATCCATGGAAACAAAAGAAATATTGGCTGAGCTGGATAGAGAGTTCAAACAGCCTGAAAACAAGCAAGAAATTTCCAAACCAAAAGCAGACAAGTTTAATGCAGTTAGTATTCTAATACTTTTCTTCCGTACGGTCTCTATTCCAGCATAAATCCAATTATGTATACGCGTAGGCACATTATTCTACCGGAGCTGTAGCTGCTGGTTTCACATCAACAGTAATGCCAACGGAAACAACGCATCAAGCAGCAATTATAGCAGAAGATTTGGTGCGATACGAACGAATTAAGAAGAAAGGTAAAAACTGTATATATTTTCTACATTGTATGTTTAACTATACAGTCCCACTGTTGCAGGATACGTGAGGCTGCTCACAAATTTCGGCGCGTTAAACTTGGAACTTCATTGCGATCTTGTTCCAAAAACTTGCGAGAACATTATAAAACATTGCCAAGATGGTTACTACGATGGAACGAAATTTCATAGATCTATACGAAATTTTATGGTAAATGTACCGATTTCAATATTCACAAGTTGCGACGAATAAAGAAATGAATGTTAATTTGTTCAGATACAAGGTGGCGATCCTACAAATACTGGCAATGGAGGAACTTCTATTTGGGGTAAAAAATTCGAGGATGAATTTAAACCGAATTTGGTTCACCAGGGCAGAGGAATTTTATCCATGGCAAATTCTGGCCCGAACACAAATGGATCGCAATTGTATAAATTCTGTAATACATGCTCTCACGTTTATAAATGCCGACTCTAATCATATGTATCTCAATTGCAGTTTTATCACGTTTCGATCGTGCAGGCATTTAGACCGCAAGCACACTGTGTTTGGCAAAATAGTAGGTGGATTGGAGACTTTAAACGCCATCGAGAAGGTCGATGTAGATAACAAAGATAGACCGATAGAGGATATAGTGATTCAGAAAGCGCAGGTTTTCGTCGATCCGTTTCAAGAAGCGGACGAACGTTTGACTGCCGAACGAGCAGTCGAAGCTGAACGTTTGGCTCAGGAAGCTGCGAAGAGTAGGTCGTCTGATAAGAAGGAGAAGAATGAGTTAAAAGTATATCGATCGGGCGTAGGGAAATATATCAAAATGGATAAAGAGGAAGACAAGTAATACTACAACTTATGTACACAAGAACGACCGAATCTCGAATGAAAATCATTGTTTCACAGAGATTCGATTGCATTTATAATATATTAGACTATTTTCAACTGTGTTTAATTTTGTTCATAGAGTGGAGAAGATGGCATCCAGCATCGAGCCTGTGGCGAAGAAGAAAAAGCTTGTGACGAACTCGTTCAACGATTTTTCTTCTTGGTAGAATAATGTATATTAGTTGGAATTTTTTTCTTCCATAAAATATTTTTATCATTATACATCTGATAAAACGAATAAAGTATTATTTATGTATTCCCATTGTTGTAGAGTAATTACGACGAGGGTGGGGGGAATTTAAGATCGACTAATCGGCCGACTTATGTAAAGGTTAGACGAGATAACTGGAAATTGTATTCAGAGGACCGGGTTCTCCATATTTGATGTTTGGTTTGCCCAACCCGGACAAGCTGGTTGGGCATACAGTTTTTACAGTTTTTTTTCGCGATACCGTGTCGAAATCGTCGAAGTTCGCGTGTGAGTTGTGAAACAGTGTGCTCAAAATCAACGTATATCAAGCATGGATGACTTAGGTGAGTAATTTTCAGATGAATCGTATTTAATCGTAAGCTAACCTCAAACGCGAATCTCTCAGTCTGTCAGAGTCGTTAGAATCTAAATTTTTATCGTTGATAGCGTTTTGTTTCGATCTTATTTGAACGCTTCGTCCCGTAAGTCTGCTTCAAAAAATACAAAATAATAATCTATCGTGATCCGTTCCATCCGAACGCTTATACGCACACCATGCAAATATTGATAATTTATCCGACAGATGTTTGCTTATCTGCAGGATATTTACAATCGTACGAAGTGAAGCAGACAACATTTATTTCAGAGTAAACTAGTTGCAAAGGCAACGATTAACATCGAAAATATCGTAATTGCGTTCGCGTGTTTCAGGTTTGTCGAATATATCAGCGTCGCAGCGAATTGTCAAATTAAAATCGTCTAAATAACAACAAGAAATCGCGTAACTATTATCTTAATTCCCATGGTGACGTCTGCAACGCAACTCTGTTGATTACGTACTCGTTCCTGTCTTGCAACTTTCAGTTAGCATTTACAGTAACGAGCAAAACTGAGTCCACACTATTTGAAGTAACATAACTTTTTAAAAATTAGATCAAACGACTTGTATGTTATTGAGAAGTTAGAAGGATCAGTTTATTAGACGAGGTGTAACAAATTCTTGAAAATTATTTCAATTGGTCGGAATCGCAAAAGAAATAGTACAAGTTGGTTTTTCCAGCTTTTTTATCTGAGCCTGTATTGAAAATTTAAAGAATATATTTGATTCGCTCGAATAAGTTATGTCCATGCTGAAAATTTCACCAATATTGGTTAATTCGTTTATAAACGCTTAAAAGTGGAAAAATTGCCATTTTTCACGACTTTCGACTTAAAAATAATATTTTTTTGTAATTTCTTTGAAATAATGCCACAACAATTTCTAGTGGTGCTCGAGAGTCACCGCTCGAGTGCAAAGGGTTAATATGTAATATACACTATATAATTTCTTTTGGAATTTTACTTTGATTCAAAAGAGGCGAACAACAATCGTATCTGATAGATTCCGTTCGAAACGATTATCCCGAGTTCGACTGGATATCACACGGGATGGGATTAGGAGCAAATGAACCGCGGGGATGGTTGACGCTCAGAACCGGAAGAGACTACTTTCAGAGTCCGCGTACGATATACCGTGGACCAGTGTTCTCCCGAGTTTGTCATGTGCCAACGATTCACGTATTTTTAGTGTATTCACAGAGGCGTTGTCCTCGTGTTTTTGGCGTCGTCGGGGAAGACGATGAGCGCCTGAAATACACTTGCACGTTTGAACTTCTCGTTTTCCCGTGGTCAAGCGCGGTCCATCACAGTCGATAGTACACGTTGTTTCGTCGTATCGACGAGTCAGAACGAACGCCGGTCTGCTCGAAACAAATCTGTCCGAAACCGGCTCAGAAAACGTGCTACCATCGATGCGCCCTCAACGTCTCGACACGCGTGAAAACTTCGAGACCGAAATGTCAACGGAATCGTAGAAAAGGATAGCGAGTCAAAACGCAAACATCTCCGTCGTATCGGTGAAACTAATCCGATAGCAAACATGTTTTCTTTTCAATTCTTCTCCCGCGGAATTCTTGCAAATGCGTAACGCAAAGCAAAGAAACGCATCGAGGAACTGGAAGGTCGAGATTATAGACGTATACAGTATTTATTTACATATTTTATTCAAATTGATTACAATGACCGCTCGGTGGTTATAGAAAGTTGAGGGTCGATGGTACAACTGTGCCTCGTAAATCCTGTCTGTAAAGGCGACAAAAAAAAGGGACAAAGATCGTGGCAATTGCCGACGAGTTGTTACGATTTTTTCAGTGATGGAAATCGGCCTAATCGCGTGCTAACGTGCAAAATTTGCAGACGGCATTCAACAAGTGGCCGTTCTGTTCGGCGTGTGCATCATCCCCGCCACCTATCGATCGTCTATACAGCCGGCTCGCTCGTGATAGACTGCAAAGAGAGAAACATTACCGCGGCAAACTGCCGCATGATAGCATAATACTCACGTTTATACCAGCGGATTTCTGTCAACGAGCGAGCGCGCGCGCGCTCGTGTGTGTGTGTGTGTGTGTGTGCGTGTGCGCGGAAACCATTGATGGATATCTGGTGCGATAATTGATAAGTGGTGCAACGATAAGGGAAATAGTAAACCATGGCAATGGACAGGAGCATGTACGGAAAGGTAGACCCCGGCGCTATCTATCAACCCTACAAAATCACCGTGAAAAAGGGACTACCGCCTGGATGTGAGTTGCCCGATCATTCGCTGTTACTTTCACTGACTTTGCCGAGATTATTTTTACGCGTTCTTCTTCTCTAAATCGGGATGCACATTCGAAATGCACTTCCGACTGAGAAGGATACTCGGAATAATTTATTTCTAGATCACCGTCGATCACCACTACGACCGGTCGAGAGAACGGTTTTACATTTCTTATTTTATAATTTTGTCGATAGTAAAAAGCTGCCTTGATTAGAAACGATTAAACTAATTTCTTCATTCAAGCGCGTACGGTTATATGTGCTGAATAAATTCAATCTTGTAATTTTTATGAAACTACGTTATAACAGTCACATTTTCTGCTCGGTACATAATACACGAATTATTGGTATGTTTACCTTGATAGATACGTGGACAGAATCTAAGTATAGACAAGTGTTCAGAAATCGAAATAAAATCGTGGGATATCGATCGTCGCTTTATAAGCGTCTGCTACAAATAATGTTTACCGTAGCGTGAAATCAGCGGCAACAATTGAAATTCATAGGGCACGGTGTATGAATAGTTTTTCCTCCTACTGTGCGTGCGACCTCTTTCCATACCGAATAAGAATGCCGGTCGGAGATATGAATTATAAATTATCGCCGACGTGGGCTTTTTTTGTGGTACAAAATGCAAGCACGTTTTCTCGATGGATCTCGCGGTCGTGAAGCCGCGCGATAACGTGTCATAGCGGTCTTCTAAATTAGGCTCAATTGCCTGTCACGCAACTCCTCTTTTTTGTCGTTTCGTAGTTCGCGTCGAAACATTTCGAAGCTGACGAATTAAACAGCCCAGCATTTCCAATTAAGAACGTGTCTATTTATAGAAATCTGCTCGTACTCGTACGCTTCCAATTACTTGATTTATTACGGATAGAATTAAGTCGGATTCGGCTTATCGAATTTTAATGTTTACTCCAGTTGCGCAAAATCCGCGGTCTAGTAATTATCCATTCACTAGAAACATAACGCATCCCATTGATGCGATAACCTTTGATTCGAGCACGGTCACGAATAGTTATTTAATTTGTTATGCGAACCATGTAACGCGCATCGCGAAATTTATAGCGCTCTTGAACCGCTCTCAAAATTGTATTTCTGGCGTATTTTCAAAGGTTAATACGCAAATTGGTTACTTTGATGCGCGAACGCTTCCGTGTCGCGTCGTTAGCCATCCCCAGAATCATTATAACCGTCTGCGAATTATTTTTAAGTCACGCACTTAATTCTGTCCGAAGGGGATGACTCACGGTGCATCAGTTCGCAATGTTTCTTTTTTTTTTTTTTCTACTGCACCTTTCACCTACAACGTGGGTTGCCTTGACACTAAACTTTCTGAAATAATTGTTCAAGTCATTATTTACAGACGATCTTTTTATGGAAATGCATGCTTCGAAGAATGTGGTTGATCTCTGTACCCATCGAATGAAATCGATTCGGAAATATATAGTGCATCGGGTCTGTGGTGCGCGACACCTGTCGGATAATCGTTATACTAGTTCCGTTACGAAAATCTGCCTTATCCGCGCGAGGTTTCTGCTTTACCGACAACACTGCATTATCCGCAAACGGTAACAAAGATGAGCACATCGTTGTCGTAAAATTGATTGCAAGATCAACAAAAATATTAGTCTCCTGTTTGGATAACTGTGAAATTGTCAGAAAATCACGGTGTATAGTTAAATAAATTAGTTTTCCTTGTTTCACGTTAATCTGTCATGTGAAAGGTTCGAAGTTTCAACGTGTCCGTCTAAAGCGTTCCGTTTCTACTTAAACGCGCGGCCGAAGAACGCAAGGAAATCTTTGCTTGCGGTATTTCGTGAAAATCGTGTGGTTTTTTTGTTCCGGGTGACCTAACAGTTCGAACTAATTCCACGGAATGAACATGACAGGTGAGTTGTAACGGGAAACTACAATGTATCACGCGTTTACCAAATTTGGTGATCCCCGTCATTCTTTCCTACTCGCGCGCAACCGCAACTGTTGAATCGTAAAATACTTTCAGACATCCGGGGGCGTTGCGTGATTTGCAATCTACATATTTAAAGGAAAATTCTTGAAATGATTTCCGGTGTTTCGTACACGATAATTGATCCGAGCAGACCTATGAATATTGCTGGGTAAAATTATACTGAAATAATGAAACGTTCTTTATAAAATGCAAAATATCTTAATTTTAACTGCAATGTTAATATGCAATATTTTTCTATATGGTTCTCCGCTACAAGCAGCAGCAATTCTATTTTTATGAGATTCCTGAAAGCTTTTTTATGCGCGGAAGTCACGGTTGTTTATAACGCGTTACATCGAAGATCATTCAGTGATCCAAGGTAAACACGCGTAGGCATTCCTTCTTCCTGGATCGCACCATGATCGATCTACGCGCGCCCATATTGGGCAGGACCTACGCATGAGCTAACTGCCTACGCGTTTCAAAAGTAATTGCTCGAATAGGTTAAACTAGACTTATATGTCTCGGCGTCATATTCGAGTGTATGTAGAGCAACAGTTTAATATTATTTTTCACCCTGGGGGACTGGTTCCGCAAATTTAATCCTTCATAGTGCACACGATGTTACTGTTACTATCAAATGCCCGCTTGGGAGATCTGTGAAACGCGATACCATGAATGGGCAGCAATGTTGCATCATGCTGCTATCTTCTATCACGAATAGAAATATTTTCCTACTTTTCTAGAAATGTTCTAGAACTTGGTCTCTAGGTCATGTTTACGCGTTCGCGTGTCCCAGTGTTTGCGGAGTTAGGTGTTTTTGTTTTGCGGAGGCTCGTAGTGTTGTCCTTGTCGCAGCCGGAGCTTAGGCGAGTCTAGTTGTGGTTATTTTTGGGAAGTTTGTCCGTCCCGGTAGATATCTAGGTGAAAACGTTCGCTTATAACTATCGTGCGTAAACGAAGATGTGCGACGAAGACGGACAGCGGCAAGGTTGAAGAGGGGGAGGTTTAACGCAGGGACAAAGGGGGGAGGAGAAGATGAATTCACGTAACACGGACACTATAGCTGCAGCCTGAGAAACAACACGTGCTGCAGTTCTATCTGATCCCGCAGCACATCCGCGGCTTCCATCGATAATCTCGTTACTCTTGATCCTCGCACGTGAGCTACCCTCTAATCTCTAGACCGTCGCGTGATTAATGAAGTATTCGTCGCCCTAACATATTTATTTTTCATTAACATGTCGGTTGCCTCAAAATATTATTTGTCCTATAATAGAGACAAGCATCGCTGCTAACGATCACTTATTGCTACGGGTAATACAGCCTTTGTTTTCTGCCAGTAAAAAATAATAATTTTCTTTAAACGATCGTCTAAGGAAACATTTGTATTTTCCTAAACGTGGCGTTGTAATTAGTATCATTGGTTCTGGTTTATTACAGCTTTCATTTTTTGTTAGTAGAGAGTGTTTGTCCAACGACATTCGCATAGTAATTGTTTTTAAACGATCGCCTAGGGATACGTTTATTTTTGTATACGTTCGCGGCGCGGCAACACGTGTTCCTGGGTGTTCCGTGTAATGTCCATAGTAAACATAATTGGCAAACGTAGCAGCATTTATTTTTAACGGTTTTTCTTCGGTCAAACGGTTCGCCCCTCCCCCGTGTTTATAACCTATGTCCGCGTAGGGTCTGCGGAAATCAGTGCTCGGTGATTTCAAGACTCGAATAGTCTTGAAAAGTTTTTGTTTCGCTCGTTCAGAAAGACTTTGATGTCACGCAGTTGAAATCATTGTAAGATGACCGACATTATGAGATCCGCGTCGCCAATCAGACCGGCTCATTTGGCGACTATCCAGAAGCACGCACGTTGGGAACAATATATCAGTAAGTAGCCACCCTCTGAGGGCTCACGCTCATCAGTGACACGAAAATACCCTTAATAATAATTACCCTTAAGAATAACCAGTAAATGAAGCCTGCAGATTTTTAAAATGCGGACCTTGTCATTGTAAACGTAATTTAATCTTTCCTGATATCCGTTGCCTACAATTTGAGAAATTTGAAAGTTCGGATCTTCCTAGTCACTTAGAACCTAACCCGATGCTCGGATATCATGTGACAAAACGGTCGTACGTATGTCACCAACGATCTTATGAATCGTATTACGTCAACTGCGGTCTCGTATTCCTCGTTTACAAGAAGATTAAGTACGAATCGGAATTCTCTCTCTCTCTCTCTCTCTCTCTCTCTCTCTCTCTCGCATGATTTATCGACCGTGTTGCAGCATGGCCGGACACTTAACGCCACAGAGATTTACAATGATACTGCGTTACGCGCATTTACTACGCAATATTAATGTCCGAATTGACTGTATGATTCATAAGCATAAAATAGATTCGGGGAAGCTCCGGCAGGCTGGTTGCCAATGTTGTGCCTCATTCAAGTGGACGGCTACTGTTCATTCGATTTAGTGTATACAGTTTCTGTAAAATAAAATAAAACGTGTAACGATACCATTAAAACGATAAAATTACAAAAAATCTCTTTCTATGCATTGGGTTATAAATTATGAATTGCTTTCATTACTAAATCAATCGTAGACTGACAAGTCTATTGTCATGACAATAAGTGTGCAAAAATATATTATTCATACTGCACAGTGTCGCAGAACATTATAAAAGTTTAATCAACATTGTTGAACTTAAAGTTACTTCTTAACACTAGATTTACGGAGCACTGACAATGACTATTTTACATTACTTTACAAAAGTAACATGAATGTATCGATCAAAGTTTGTAGCCATTCTTTTAATAATATATACCCAAAGAAATCAGTTTGTTAAATAATTGCTCACGGATGCATTTTTACAATCTCATCTTCACGGGTCCCGTAAATCTAGTGTGTTAAGGTATATGAAATGACTAATAACAACGGACACCTGTTTACATTCGTAACACAAGTCGCGCGACCTACTTTACCGATCGAAAAACAGCTTATGAAAGAGAAGTTGCAACAGCGGGCCACCGTTTTGAATTTTTAACCGGGTCACATCTAGACCCACGAATACGCACACAGTTTCAAAACGATTCATCCCGCCACGCGATACAATTACAATTACATCGGATGCAAGGAAAACGGCAAGAGTTATTTCGGTCAATAGGTTAAACAAACGCTGAGAATGAAGCACCTTCGACGGGACCGCGTTTCAGTGTTGAAATCGACGATTCCACAACTGCGTGTGCTGCGTACGACTATAGTCTTTCCTCATCTGCGTACGATACATTCGCGGTTGGGGTAATATTTCGTAATCGGCCGGGTCTCGGGGACAGTTACGATGACCTCGAGCTTCCGTAACTTTCGCAGAAGAATGCCAGACGATCTAGAACGATTCAGAGAACGCTTCCGATTCCGCGAAGAACCGTGCGCGCTTGCTCGCTCGATTCGGGACTGCTGCGAGCACACAGGTTCTAACATGCTACTTCTTCGCATGAACGAGCCGGCTAGGTTACGCTGCGTTCCGAGAGATGCCAGTTAACTGCGCGTCACCGTATTTCTATGTTTCCTGATTGTAAACTATATATCCAGAAATAATTGCTGTTTACGATGTTACCGCTAATCTACAGTCGGTCCAATAAGCGTCCGTACGCTCTTAAAATTCGCATAACTTTGTCAATATTGGACTATACTATTTGATTTTTTTTTTGAGAAGTTAGAAAAAAAGAGAAAAAAAAATTAAGGGGGCCGACAGGCATACAGACGTAGATTGGACTTTCAGGAAACGCAATTGACCGCTTCTAATCTGCTCATTGCGATATTCAAGCGGCAGTTTGTTTAGATTTTGACCCTCGCATAGTTTTTGTGGCCGTGGCCCTCGAATTTCTCGACGATGGGTAATACGATTGAACGGTACGATGTTGTAAAAAGTTTCGTGACAAAAGCGAGAGGGAAACGCGTGGAGCCGCAAAGGTTTTTGGTCTCCGTCCAGCCTGCATGAACCATCCGTAACAGCGTGCAGCAGCGTTCCCTCGTCCCCAACCATACCTCCCTCCATGCTGTTTCTCCTTCTCCAGATCGGATTCGCCTCCTCCAGGCTGCGGTCTCGAAGCCGGTCGCCTTACCGAGCGGGCTTTATTGACAATCAGTACCGTTTCGCCGATCGTGGCACGCAGGTTCGCGCGCGCGCGCTAATCCTTTCCACATTCCACGCGGCACGTGACACTCCGGTCGTTTCCATTGGTGCTCGGACAAGTCTAAAATCTCTGGTGTCTCTCACCGGTGAAAAACGCGAATTTTTCGAGTACGTTCGAATTTTTCTGGTTTCGTCTTCTGGCGTCGTTGTTCTTCGGAAAATTTTTAAACGCCGTGAGTGACGCGTCGAATCGCAAAAAGTGATAAAGAAAGAGAGAAAGACATAGTGTGTGCGTGTTTGCGTGTGTGAGGAAGAGAAGGGGAACGGTTATCGCAGTCTGGACGCGAGTAGGTGTGAAAGTGTTTTTATCGTCGATTCAGCGTCCTGCGGGCCCGTATCTACCAGAGGTGACGAATTTAATTCCCCGTGTACGTCGCACACCGGGAAAACCATATTCCAGTTCCCCGTAGCAACTCGTCGAGCGAGTGCGTGTCTCGGTCTCGGCTCGAAGTTTTACCGAATCCAGACCGGAAGTCCGTCGTGGGTGTGTCGTGGTCCGTTCTCTCGCGATGGAGGAGGCGTGCGAGTCACAGGGCCAAGTGGAAAATCTCTACGAAGCCTACAACCCCGAGAAAAACGAGACGAATCTGTTCAGCCTCGGTAAACGAATCCTGTACCATTTGGTTGTTACGCGCGTAGCCAGGGCCACCTTTCGTGTTTACCTTGAAGCTTTGTCAAACTCGCGTCCTGTTGTCGTTTCTTTTTTTCGAACTGGCAGCCGATGCAGAAATATCGGTAGTCTTCGATCGCGATGATCGTCGACAATTGTCGGTAATTGCACACCATCGGCTACCGGCGGAGATCTAAGTTGTTGGGGAAGTAGTAGACGCGCTCTGTCGTGCATCAGATTATTTATAGTAATACAGTTTGTACGGTGATGTACTCTAGATCGTTCACGATAACGCATTGATATCGCCTGTAAGCGTTCCCGATCTTGGCGTCTCTGCATACCTTTCTGATGCACTTATGACGTCGTTCGATTGTCGATTCCGTAATGGAGGCGGCGACGTCATTGACTAATATAGTACAGATCGGTGAAAATTCAAATGTTCGAACGAGGTTCGGATATTTCGATGTTTAGAGCTATGGTACAGTCGGGGATTGGTAAATTTAGCGGAATTGCAGAGTCTGTAAATAGTTTTTTTTTCCACCATTAAAATTTTCTGTTAACTTTTACAATTTACTTGCTCTCCGTGATTTATTGATGTACCGCGGCACTGTTGAGTTGAATGTTCAAAGTAGCGACTTTGAATAACAGTCAAAGAAACGTTTGTAGGTATAGGACTTTGTTCAAGGGCTAATCGTCGAAATTAATTGTTGATGTATTTCCGATTTCAGATGCGCTGCTGGCAGACCTGCAAAACACAGTGTCGTCGGAAGGGAATCATGTCGGTAGCAACGCAACACCAGGTTATGGATCATTGAACGGCGCCAGGACCGGCGCATATAGATCCTACGACAATCGCACCTCCCCGCTTCCGGCGCAGTCGGTACGTAGATCATATTTACGAGTCAACAAACTACCTAATCGCTGACGCACACCAGTCGACAGACTGACAACAATCTGCGTTTCCTATTATGCACCATAAATGTATTCATGACTGTACTCGGATCCAACGGGACGTGTCGGTGTGGATAAACAAAATACCGGCATGCCTACCGTGCTGACTATCCGAGAAATGTCACTTCAACTTTGTTGCAAGCGCGGCATTTGTTTACTTTTATTGTCCGAACTCCGTTGGACGAAGGATTTTAAATTCACGATTTAAGGAGAATTTAGAAACCTTGATATATTGTTCTCGACTCACTAAAATTACTAACGAAAAGAGAGACTGTTCACTGTGCTCTATTTTGCATAAAGATCCTATGACATTGTGTTTGTGCGAGATTCGAATTTCGCGCCGTTTCGCGTCCATTTTGAAATATCAGGAAATAGATAATATTTGAAAAACTGGGATTTTGGGACGAAATAAAATGATTTTAAGCGTCAATGGATTCAAACTGACAGGTCGTTGATCATAAAATTCTCAGAAACCTACGACCGTTTGTTTAACAAGAGCCTGTACAAGTAAACGTTTGTCACTGTCCCGATTCTTCGGACTTTGCCAAAATCTGAAGAATGGAACGATTTGTTTTGTTTAATATTTCAGCATTAGCTTCAACATGTTTAGCTCGCGCAACACGATCGCGATGGTTCGCATAACCGACGGTCGAATAAAAAGGAAATTCCAAGTGTCGTTTTATCGACGGATGTCCGGAGATGTCGCGGACGTTCTGAGATAGATGGCGAGGGTGACACTTGTGGCCGTGTTCAGACTGAACCGGTATTCAAATCTATAATTCAATTCGCTTGTTGCTACGAACAACCACGATTCAATGGGGGGAATAAATACATTGTTCGATACCGATGAAAAATATACGATAAAGGGGAAATATAAACATCCAGATACAGAAATAAACTTTCTGCTGGCGATAACTTAGAGGGTAACGAAAATACGATTTTATAAACGATTGCGATACGAACAGAAACGTAGAACGCTGGTCTTACAATCAATCGCAAGATATCGCGTAGCTTGTTCGCACAGCTATAATTAAATTCAACTCTTTGAGGACGAGTGTCGTCATATAGGCTACATCAGGTATTCGATTCTTACAATTACAAACAAGTAGTATGTATTCTAACGATAAAAACTAATTTGATTATTGCAGTTTTTCCCAGAATATAGGACTTAACTTCCCGAGGAAAATACTTAAAATATTTTTGAAAATCCTTGTTCGCGAAGGATTGAACGACAAACTAGATTACGAGTAATTAAATAATACTAACTAATAGTACTAAAAATGAAAAAATA
Source organism: Halictus ligatus (assembly GCA_028454255.1). Taxonomy (NCBI): domain Eukaryota; kingdom Metazoa; phylum Arthropoda; class Insecta; order Hymenoptera; family Halictidae; genus Halictus; species Halictus ligatus. The sequence goes on along the minus strand of CM052141.1, from coordinate 2,842,928 downwards.
GACAAATTTAGAATCGCACGCTCTTCGGTTCAAATTTCACGACGATTTCCATAACAGCTGGATACGCATGAACCGATCTCCGAAATCCTCGAAAATCGCAGGCATCCGTCAATAAAAATCGTCGCGATCTTCCTGCGATGATAAGATATCGGTTTCTCTTATCAGTCGGGTGGACATTAACGACGTCGTTACGCCGATTTAATGAAAATATCCTCGGAACAACGAAGCGTTCGATTTCAGAAGAAATCGCGAGGGTCGATCGTTGTACCGAATCGTGCCCGTGCAAAATAGATACATTCCAGAATGCGAGCCGATGACGCAAGCGATAGTTAAAATTAGCCTCGATATTGCCTCTAAAATTGACCGAACCTCCGCAGCCGGGCCACGAAAAATTCGGATGCGTAAAAATCGAGTGTGCGTACGGCCTCTCGATTTTTATAAACGGGCTCGGGTTACGCGGGAGCCGCGAAACTTTCGATCGCGAATTCGACGATCTAGCAATTTGCGATTTTAACCCCTGCGTCACTAAGGCTGGGGAATACCTTGTGCCGATTGTCATATTTTTTAATATTTGTCCACGAACGCGATCGGGTCTTTTATTTTCGGGCCAAAATCCTTTATTGTTTTGAACTGTGAAAAAATTTGAGAAAATTCGAAGATGTTTGTTATTCATGTCACATCTGCTGACAGAAATCGATAGGTATAGTTTAAAACGGTAAAAAGATTAGAAGAATTTTAAAATAGAATAGAACACGTTATTTTTTTATATACAATAGTACATAATATATATAATAAGTATAATAATGTATATAATGAGTAGCTTAAAATATAAGAATTTAAAGATACGTTCAACCTATTATTTGTTGCAATTCAGATAGAACATTTGTATTTCGTACAAAATCCGCGATCACGCTCTCTCAACACTATTTCAACTTTCTGGCTCGGCCGAGGACAGCAGCAATGTTGAGAATTTGAACTATTTTCATAATTGATGCTAGACAAAATTTACGATTTTATAATCTGTATCTGCATAGTGTTTATACTCGGTTTCGAATCCACGAAAATGCATCTTCTCTCGGAGAACGATCCACGGAAATTAACCTCTCAAAGTCTGTAAATTGCACAAACAAGTCTAGTCACGATGGGAATCACAGTTCAAACGATTCGTGTCCTTTCTTGGACTACTGCCGGGTCTGTGCAGACCCTAGGTTTAAAACGTCAAAAGTGTTAGGACACAATATCGAACAAATTTTGTCCGATCCCTTAACGCTGAAATATCTTACAAAATATTTATTTTGTTGACATAGTGTCCTAGCACTTGTTTGTTCAGAATGGCACGAGTAATGAATTAATGTAAACTTTGTAGGGTATCATTTAAAAAACACGTGCGCACTGCTCCTGTAAAAAGATCGCAACGATATAGCTTGTTGAACAATGCAAGATTTGTCGGTATAATTTTTCTCTATCTTTAAAAAGAACAAAATTATAGTATAGTATTATATTCTTCGTTCGGTAGCGATGCGTGGCAACGTTCGAAATATAATTTTGAAAAATGCAAAATGCATGCATGAGCGAACGTGTCCGAATGTGCCTAAGCATCGCCAACTGTGCAGCGCAGTATGTTTTAGTTGCGTGACAGCGTTATCGCGGGCCATTACCGTGGATTGTTCAATGGTCCCGAACGGAATTGACCGATCACCAAAAATATTTTCGCAACGATAAACAGTCTAGCATAAGCACGCGAGAATTTGGCTCGTCTCGGAAGGACTCGGCCGCGTTAATAATATCTTGTTAGTTGTTCCCAAAACGAGGAACAGACCGAGGAGAACAAAACGCGAATTTTCCGCGTACGGAAAACGGCTGCACGCTAGTTTCGATCGCATACCGCACGCACTATGCTCTCACTCGGCGTGATGCAATTCACCAAATTGCATTTATTCGATCAGATAGCTGAACCGCGAAATGAAATGGTCGCAGAAAAATTACTGCGGCGCACGATCAAATTATTAGATCCACTTGTGTTCACATTAAAATAATTCTAATCAATTGAAAGTTTAGCTACGCCAAATGTTTGTTATTCAATTGCGGTCTTTTGTGCAAAATAAAACTTGTTTGCTTTCTTCTCTTGCATATTTTTAACATGTTTTTAACTGCTTTAAATTGCGTCTATTCATTTTTCTCATATATGCATAAAATCCGAGTTACAATCACCATTGATTTCTCAAATATTCATTTTCATTAAATAAATTGCATCGACCTTTCGGGATATAAAGGGCATCTCCAAGAATTTTTTAATGTTGATAAACCTGTTTGTATTAAATCCTAAATGTTCGAGGATTTCTAGATGTAAAAAAATAAGAAATATAAATTTAAAAACATTTTGAAACGGGGAAGACCATTTCAGACCCGCTAATGGGAGTTATAGTAATGCGAACGAGCTTTTTAACAGCATTGTGTGGGAGTATCGAAATCTGACCTCGATATAAACATGATCGACCCGTCTCCGTTAGGGGTTAAACCACCCGTTTGAATGATTCACGAAGAAAAACGAGCGGGCGTAGCGCGACGATGATCGATGCAATGACCCCGGCCGCCGGATCGGTCTAACCGAATTAGGTTTAATTAACGTTTCGTGATCCGACGAGAGCTGCCTTATTGGTCATCAATCGACGAGAACGCATTGGTATGCTGCACCGGAAAATCGCATTCTTTCTCCGCCTACCTAACTTGCGCGAAACTTCTTTTTACCATTCCGTACTATTATCTAAATCTTTCTTCTTTTCCGTCCTATTATCTAAATCTTTCTTCCTTTCCGTCCTATTATCTAAATCTTTTTTTTAATTTTTATTTAATTTTAATTAATTTTTGTGATTTAATAGTTAAGGTGTTAAGTTGCACGCGCTTCTAAAATTGTCAGAATTTTAAAAGAACAGAATTATTGAGGGTACGAATTGTGCTCGATCAAATGAAAGACAAAACCAGTAATAATAATTATTCTAAATAATGTTAGAAAAGTGATTTGGCTGTTCAAATAAGCTAACGTACGATTATTTTATTTTGTCTTAACGATTATTTTTGAAATAATTTATTTCCAACGCGAGATCAAAGAGTACCGTTTGTACGCGATGCAAGCAACATTTCGGTCCCGAATCGTTGACATATATCGAAAGCGTTACCGGTGCCGCGATGATTGTTGCGCAACTCGAGAGGCCACTCCGATGGAGCCGTGGCATTGGGCAAGGCGGATCGAAGCAATTAACATTCGGATGAAGTTGTATTTTATAGTAAGTATCGGTTTTGGCAATACGCAACTGTGCAGTTGGCTCGAACGACCGCAGAGCTTACACGCGAGCTGGGAAATCTTCTGGCCGAGCCGAGCACGTCGAAAATCTGAATAATAGATGCGCACGCGGACAAGAGAGTCGATACCTCGACGGGAAACGTAACAGGTGTTACACGGGGCCTCTCTCATTCTTTCTTTCTCTCTTTCTCTCCCTCTCTCTCTCTCTCTCTCTCTCTCTCTCTCTCGGATCGATAACGCGATAGCAAACTCAGCCAAGAGAGCCCGCTGTCCGTTTCCCCTGGGAAACATTTACCCGTATATTTTTACTTCCCGATGTTCCAAGCTTTCTTCTGGACGCTACTTTCCATTAGCGAAACGTTGCATTAGGTTGTCGCGTGTGAGATGTCCGATCTTTAACAGTAACGTTTCACGAGCACAATTTGTCTCCTAATAAAATTATTTATCCGAGCAAGCAACCGCCATTGTAAGCGAAAAATTGAATCAACACAAAATATAGTTCAATTCGTAGCTGGAGAGATTTTCTAGCGCGAGCCGCTCTCGATTTCATCCAGAAAACTCATCCAACGCGCATCCTCAATTTTTGGCCTACTTCGAACGCTTATACTACCAAACATCCGCATAATCTCGGCAGCTGCTGACCAGCGCGCACTAGATTGAACCTTCCCCTTTCGAACGAGCCCTTTACCAGCGAAAAATATTCATATATAACGACTGAAAACTTGAGGCACGTAGAACCATTTTTCGACGGTAATGTAGTCACTCTACCTTATCGGGAATCTACGAAAACCGGGCCCTTGATGGGAAGTAAATAAATATCGAAACACAACGACCTCGGCAGGCTACGAAGGTGAAAGCTTATGGTAGGGCGCGCCCCCCTAATCTCGGCCGACGATCTAGTTCCCGGTAAACAGTGTCTAGTTACCCTACGGCGAAAATGTCTTTTCGAAGCCGGCGCGGCTGGAGCTTCTCGTTATAAATAGAATTTATTGCGCCCACGCGGTCACCGGCGGGTTCTGCCAAAAGTCCTCGGACATGTTTACGAAAAAAAAAACAAGTCAAAAAATCGCCGTGGAAAAATCCCTCGTCTAGAGCCAAGGAGGAGGGAGCGCGAGGGCTCACGGGTCGTTGGAAATTGGAGACTTCCGGCGGTAAAGTCGCGGCAATAACGAGCCGCGTCGACGCCGCGCTTAGATTTATGCTTGTGTCGCGGGGATAATGGTTTTCACGGTTTGACGAATATTCTTGGCGGTAAATCATGAAACGTGACGCTCGATCTTGGATCTCTTAGCCAAGGCGAGATATCGCGATCGACTCGATCTCTCTCGAGGAAGAAGAAGAAGAAGAGAAAAAAAAATCGGACAAGCGTCATCGAAGGACGGGGACCGTCTGCTTTCCCTTCGATTCGAATTTAGCACGTCGTAAAACGGTTGCGGGTGCGGCGTTTAACCGCGCGATCTCGAAGACGATTGCATAAACTGTGCACAATGCATCGATTCATCGGCCGTGCACGCGCCACCAGCTGCCGCTAGAACCAAGAAAAAGTATAGTGCGCGAGGCTCTCTAGGTGCCTTCTTGCGGCTTTCTTCCAACGGAAACGATGCCACTGCCTCTCTAAGAGTCGATTTTCTTGCCGTCGATTGCCAGAGGACCGAGCTAATTGACGCTGAACCTGCCATGCGCTATAATAAAAGCACATGTCGCTTTATTTTATATCCTAGTAATGCCTAGTATATTGCATTATTTGTAGGCAGCTGATTTTATGCGTTCGTGACAAAAATAAGCGGACTACAAAATAGTGAAAATATCAGACGATTTAACCTTATCACCTTATCTTTTCTATCGCTATAATAAAAGCAATCGGTACATGTCGCTTTATTTTATATCCTAGTAATGCTAGTATATTACATTATTTGTAGAGAGCTGATTTTATGCGTTCGTGACAAAAATAAGCGGACTACAAAATAGTGAAAATATCAGACGATTTAACCTTATCACCTTATCTTTTCTATCGCTATAATAAAAGCAATCGGTTCATGTCGCTTTATTTTATATCCTAGTAATGCTAGTATATTGCATTATTTGTAGAGAGCTGATTTTATGCGTTCGTGACAAAAATAAGTAGGCGGACCACAAAACAGTGAAAATATCAGACGATTTAACCTCATCACCTTATCTTTTCTATCGCTATAATAAAAGCAATCGGTACATGTCGCTTTATTTTATATCCTACTAATGCTAGTATATTGCATTATTTGTAGAGAGCTGATTTTATGCGTTCGTGACAAAAATAAGTAGGCGGACCACAAAACAGTGAAAATATCAGACGATTTAACCTCATCACCTTATCTTTTCTATCGCTATAATAAAAGCAATCGGTTCATGTCGCTTTATTTTATATCCTAGTAATGCTAGTATATTGCATTATTTGTAGGCAGCTGATTTTATGCGTTCGCGACAAAAATAAGTAGGCCGACCACAAAATAGTGAAAATATCAGATGATTTAACCTTATCACCTTATCTTTTCTATCGCTATAATAAAAGCAATCGGTACATGTCGCTTTATTTTATATCCTAGTAATGCCTGGTATATTGTATTATTTGTAGGCAGCTGATTTTATGCGTTCGTGACAAAAATAAGTAGGCGGACTACAAAACAGTGAAAATATCAGACGATTTAACCTTATCACCTTATCTTTTCTATCGCTATAATAAAAGCAATCGGTTCATGTCGCTTTATTTTATATCCTAGTAATGCATAGTATATTGCATTATTTGTAGGCAGCTGATTTTATGCGTTCGTGACAAAAATAAGTAGGCGGACCACAAAACAGTGAAAATATCAGACGATTTAATCTTATCATCTTATCTTTTCTACCGCCATATTGTAGTATATAGTATATTAAATTCAAACTTAATGTCTGTTATCTTTTAGTATATTATTAGATTGCGGATTTTATGCATTTATGAGGAATATGAGTGGATGTAACTTGGAACAGTAACAATATTAGAAGAATTTGAAGATACTGTTATATTATTTTCAATCTATCAAACATAATCGAGAAGAAATTAAATTTTTATTTCACCCCAGTCTGTTGAAATTCAGGTGGACAGTTTTTATTTTGCATAAAGATCTGCAGTCCGTATATTATATTAAATTCTAACTTGTTGTGTCATATTTTAGTACACTATATTAAATTCTAACTTCTTATTGGACTGTGGATCTTGATGCAAAATGTATGCATTGATGGCAATACACAGGAGCCAAACAAAAATGTCCTTCTTCTTCTAATTAGTCTGCTTGAACTGCAATCAACACACCGACGTCCTGAAATCTTTTTAATGTGTCCACTGCTTTAAATTGTACGTTCAATAATTGGATAATAGTATTATTAAAAATCTGCGAATTAGATTACAGTAAGCAACGATGCCAGGAATCGGTGAAACAGTGAGAGTTTAACTGAATTTTGGCACTCTTTGCAAATAACTAGCCAACGACGATACATTAGTTAAGAGGGTTAAGGGTCAAATACTAAATTTTTGTGTAGCTATCTTAAGAAGGTCCTGGTAAATACTTCTATGCAAAATTCGTCGTGGCCTCTCCTAAACTCCGCTCTTTGTCATTAAACAAAACGAAAGACGGGAAATAGGTGCTTTGCAAGAGACATTTTTCAAATTGTTAAAAAATATATATATACTTTTAAATATATACAGTATATATAAATATATACTTTTATACACAGCTCATAGCTCTTCAATGCGATATAGTTAGGGTAAGAGACCAAATTACATTGCCTATATTAATTACCATAGTTATTTTTAAAGCATGCTATATTTTTTAATACACACTATGCTTTAAAAGTAAGTATAACTAATACAGGCACAGTGATTGGTACCCCCACAGTAATCGGGTCCCTCAGTCCTGCACAAATGATTACCCAGAAGAATGCGATAAGACGAATAACGATAATTTCTCTCGACACTTGAAGAACTTCTATCAGAAAATAAAATGGGTGATTTGCAGCGCAACTAACGTCTAAAACTTCGTCCGAACGTTTGGACAGGCACTGGCATAAATTTCGCCGATTTTTGCCGAAGTTGAAAATCGGACGTTTGGCCGCGTTTTGACGTTCCCGTTCCACTGTGCGCGGCGTCTTCAGCGAACCGAGGATTTATGGGTTCCGCGGATCTAATGGATGTTTATTTTTTGATTCGGGCCAGGCCTTGAAGAGTCGAACGGCGGCCGGTTCTGTTTCGAGGCTCTATATGTGTTCGAGGAAGAACTGGTCCGCGAGATTCGAACCAGTCGTGTCCGCAGGACTCGCGTTTGCTACCGTGACATGTTCTCTCCGGGAAGAGGGGGCGGGGAGGGGAAGAAGGGGGGCCTGTACAGAGTTCTATGGATATTTTCGGACCGACAACTCATCGAGCAACCTAGTTTCCATCGGGATGTGTATCGTTCCTGTCTTCCGATCGCGAAAAAAAAAATACGAATCCCGCGTTTCTACGCGACTGGAGACTCTTTCCGAGACGCCGTAAGCTCTCCGAGAGAGAGAGAGAGAGTTAGGCTCTCGTGTTCCTCTTCCTCCTGTTTGCGGACGATCGTGTTTCGACCTTGGACGGCCCGAGGTCGATCCGATGTCCTTCCCTCGGCTTCCAAAGCCGCCGGGTTGGACCGCGCGGACACATGCTCTCCGCCTTGCGGGTTTTGCAACAAACGTGAAAATCCGTCGGCCACCGCGCGCGGGTCTTCTATTAAAAGTGCATGACGCCCCAGTCCTCCGCCGCGGCTCGTCCACCCAATTGATAATGTATTTACAAGAGACGGGACGTGCTGCAGGCACCGGCATCCAGAGTGACATCATGCTTTGAAATAATATGCTTCTACGGGGAGCTTGGCAACCGCCGTTTCAGCCTTTTCTTTTCCATCGAGCCAACGACGACAGGAGAGTTTTCTTTCCGTCCGCGAGATTCGATTACGAACCACCAAAATTGGTCGCCCGCCGTGTCGTAATCGAACTAACAATCTTCGACACACTTTTGGCCGAGACTCTCCTCGCCTATAACCAGCCTAACAAATTGTATCTCTGCGATAGCTACACCTGGACAAAATAACGATGTCACCGTTAACCCTTCGAATGGTGACTGTAACAATATGCTTAAATATGTAACAATATGATTAAATCTGAATATGCTAGAATGTAGCATAATATACCTGTATACACAAGATTATACCAGAATATACCATAATATACCAGAATATACTAGAATAGTATGTAATATACGTGTATACACTAGAATATACCAGAATATACGATAATGTACAAAAATATACTAGAATATACCACACTCTTCCAGAATATACCAGAATATACCAGAATATACCAGAATATACCAGAATATACCAGAATATACCAGAATATACCAGAATATACCAGAATATACCAGAATATACCATAATATACCATAATATACCATAATATACCATAATA
>CM052141.1:2744975-2834034 GCA_028454255.1 Halictus ligatus | reverse complement strand
GAATATGCTAGAATGTAGCATAATATACCTGTATACACAAGATTATACCAGAATATACCATAATATACCAGAATATACTAGAATAGTATGTAATATACGTGTATACACTAGAATATACCAGAATATACCATAATATACCAGAATATACCATAATATACCATAATATACCATAATATACCATAATATACCATAATATACCAGAATATACCAGAATATACCAGAATATACCATAATATGCCAGAATATACTAGAATATAGCATAATATACATTTATACACTATAATATACCAGAATATACTAGAATATAGCATAATATACATTTATACACTATAATATACCACGATATACTAGAATATAGTATAATATACATTTATACACTGTAATATACCAGAATACAAAATAATATGCCAGAATATACTACAAGATAGCATAATATATCTTTATACACTAGAATATACCAGAATATACTATAATATATCAGAATACACTAGAATGTAGGATAATATACCTGTATACAAAAGAATGTATCAGAATATACCATAATATAGCAGAATATACCAGAATGTAGCAGAATATACCAGAATGTAGCATAATATACCAGAATGTAGCATAATATACCAGAATGTAGCATAATATACCTGTATACAAAATAATATTCCAGAATATACCATAATATTAATTTGTTTGTATCCAATAAATTACTAAACATTTCTATAATAATGTATAATGTATAACTTGAAAAATATATATATTTATATAGAAAGGCAATATTCTAGGTGGGAAAAAATGTTTCGTTTTCGAGTTAAAATAGGTTCGAGTGTGTAAAGGGTTAAATAATTTTAAAAATATATTTTGCGTACAGCATATATTCTGGATATTGTGCATCTTTTTTGCGTAACGATCCACAATACAATGACTGTACTTGGCATTTTATGTTTACTCTATACATGTTCCAAATTCCTGGCCGATAAAAGTCCAAGAATTATCCCCACTCCGCGAGGTATTAAGATATAACTTCGTTGTCGTTTTCTACGTTCGGAGTGGATCGAAGAATGCCTCCTGGCCGGTATATGTCCCTGCCTAGACCCTAGTGTTTCGCACATGTATCGAGTAAACGTTGTATTTATGAAAAATATCGAATTAATGACATTTGGGGTAGCACAAAGTCAAAAGAATTTAGGAATATCGACGCCTATATTCTTCTCATCGAGATTGTTGAACAAGGAATGGAATATGGCTGCTATGGAATCTAATATGGCTGCTGTTTCTTGCGATCGAAGCGGACAATTTTTATCTTGCATAAAATGACCACAGTGTCGTAACGGGCGTCGACAATGCGTTTTGTTGCAGCCGACCTACCAGAACCGGGAGGCCATCGAGGAGACAATCGGGAAAAGCAGCGCCGGAGGGAAAACGCCATCGTTGAACAACAACCTCTCGGAGCTGGACACCCTGCTCCAAGACCTGAGCAATGCTCATTACAACGCGCATTATCAAGAAAGAGGTCAGCATCCTATTTTCGCGACCGGTGTAGCAACACCGATTCTCGTCGAGTAGCTACGATGTTCTCTCTCGTTCGGACCACTGTTTTCTGGACTACATGTGTTTATTTTCAACGGGAAATTACGGTCAACAATCCCGTCTGCCATTTTGCAAAAATCCAATCGAGCCAAGCTATGCTAATAAACTTTTCAACTCGCGAATTACACAAAGAAATTTTGTTGAATACTAATTCATGGATGCTTCTTTACAATCTCTTACATCATCGGCACAAAAATATTAGAAGTAATATTTATAGCGGAACGGTAAAATCGTAGAACAATTTTTTGATTGCATCTCGTTAACTTTCTCTTACGAAATTATTTTTTAAAAAGTATCGTGAAACAACTAGTTTCCGTAAAACCTGATTCACACAGATTCTAAAATATCCGTTTCTTAACCAGTTAACTGTGATCGACGAGTATACTCGTCAATCCGAAACTCCATCGCGGTGCAGTTAACGTTAACCACTTCGCGACCACGGACGAGTTATCTCGCAACCAACCTATAAACGAAACTTGTTCGCGAGATAACTCGTCTGTGCCATAGTGCAAGCGACATTGCGTCGCGAGATAACTCGTCCGTGGTTATTGTACGCACGGTATTTCGTCGCGAGATAACTCGTCCGTGGTCGCGAAGTGGTTAATCAATTGTTAAATTCTTATCGAATAAAAAACTAATTCTTTCTCATTTAACTTTACAAGGTCTTTCGCCTTTAAAATAACCGCATTTGGCATGCGTTCGACGTGTATATCCGTCATTGCTTGTGAGGGATTTTTCAAATTCAATTCCACGGTTAACTGGTTAAGAAGCATGGTTTCCAAAATGTTTCGAAAACATTTCCAAAACGCTTCCAAAATGTTTCCAAAATGTTTCGAAAATGTGTCCAAAATTTTTCCAAAATGTTTGGAATGCGCCTATGATTGCAGAGAACCACGTGTCCCCCGGAATGAACGGGGACTCTAGTCCGCTGCTTCGTTCTCCGAGCAGCATGTCCGCGTCAAGGCCAACGGTGGACTCTTTGCTCGAGGAGCTGAGCACAGCGGTGCCTAATGGGTGAGAGCGACCTGTCCCAAAACTTGTGTTCGTCCCGCTGTTGAAGAATCAAACATTAATCGCATTATTTCCAACAGGGATTACTCCTCCGACGGAAGGGTGAAAGTTACCATCCAGGAGACGTCCACCGAGATCCAACCGGTCTACGACGGCTACAACTCGAGACACGGCTCTCTGAATCGGTCCGAGGCGCAGAGAGGATACACGAACGGTCACACTGCTAGCAACGCTACCAAGGAGCTCGACGATCTTATGGCTTCCTTGTCCGACTTCAAGGTAGAGTAGACTTGCAAGAAAAGCATGGGAAATCCTGGAGGCTTCGTTCTACGATCACTGGGATTTGCTTGAGCGGAGGTGTTGTTCAGATTTTTATGTCACCGGGCACATTATTCACTTCTGAAGATTTACTGTCAGACGTGGTTAATTGCACCGTTCGACGGCAGTTCTGTGTTTTGGTAAACAGCGAGAAACATTTAACACAATAATTTTTCATTGGCCATCTAACCTAGAAGTTGCAAACTGCGTTTGGTTCTTTAGAACTGAACATTGTGGCAAGCTTCCTCAATTGTTCTATGCCGTTGTGTCCGGTGCAGAGTATTATACAAGTGCTCAAAAAAAATTTTAGCAATATTCAAATACATTTTACCGTCATCCGTATATCTAAGGGATGAAAATAGTCCCCTAACTTGGAGGTTGCGAGCTACGTATAGTTCTCATTCTCAACTATTCATTTCGACTGTGATATCTTCCAAAATTGAATTTAACCCTATAAACGAACATTATAAAAGATGCGTAATGTAACGCATTCGCTTAAAAATACGTCGCACACAGCCCGGACGTTGAGTCGAATTTCCCTGAATATGAATGACGAACTCGAGAGGAATGGGGGGTGGGGGATGAACTTGTCCAAGACCACCCCCCCCCCCGCCGATTATAATGGTCAATTACGCGATTCGTGGTGCCGGCTAATTGGACGCGGGTGCAATAAGCTTTTGTTAGTGTTTGCTTACTATTAAAAGTCACTACAGAATGAGAAAACAGCCGCGTGAAAACTACTCCTGCCCATTCTTGGCTCCCTAGGTTACCGAAATAGCTTCCATTCCACGATCTACCACCAGTCGCGGGTCCGGCCGTCATAGTCTGCTCCTCCTCCTCTCCTTCGGCTTGTCTCCTTTTCCTCTCCGCCGATTTTCCGTGGCCCCTCGAACATGTAAGAACAGAGAGGGAGGGAAAATATGAGAGGTGGGGGTCGACACTGATCCACGAAATCTCTCAAAGCTCGAAAGCCAGTCTGCAAGCTCGCCTGTGCCAATCGAGACATCGGTCGACTCGCGGCTACCTTTCAAGACTCCTCGTTTATCGGTACCTTGACATTCTCCCTCGACCCCTGTATACTAATCAGAGATTCAAGACACTCATACACGGTTCACATTATCGGGTCTCTTTCGGGTCTGGGCCGGGATCTCTGGTCCATTTCGAATCATTTTCCCTGCGTTTCGCAAGCAGAAGTTCGGAGACACGTTGCTACTGTTGTGGGGCTCTCCTAGCGGAGCTAGATCATGTTCCGGTTCACTGCTCGTCGCAATCGGAAAGGAGAAAGACCGGAACCATGAGCCAGCTTCGGCAGAGCTCTATCAGACACTCAGAATTAACGAGGATTTTGTGGTGCCCCGCTGATATATTAAATCCAGCTTGTATTCCAGTTTATCGCTCACCGAACAGTGAGAAAACTTTGGAAATTGGAACACGAGCTGGCTTCGTTATATTAGCAGAGCACCGCAAGACGCAACGCTAGCGTCAGTGTGTATTTTGTAGTGTTCCACAAGATCATACCAACATCAGTTTGTATCTTGTAGCGTTCTATTAACATAGCGGAGCTAGCTCTTGTTCCGATTAGCAATTACTCGCCACCAAAACGAGGAAGTTTCCGAGTCCGGAACATGAGCAAGCTCCTCTAAGTTAGCAGTGCAAGATACAGAGCCTGTCTTCCAACTCCTAGCTAAGCTAACTGTTTGCGAATCGATTGGAACAGAATTTCCCAAAAAGATCCTCGACAATAACAGACCTCCTCGACGCATCTCTGTACTAATTACAATGTAATCGCAAGAGCGTTCGCATTATTTGTTATACGTTTACAGATCAACAGCGGTTCCCACCAGCACCAGACAGTGACCGACTCACCGTACGCGAAACCGAACAAAGCCACCAAGAGCTCGCAAAGCCCGCTGCCACCCGAGGGCACGCAGACCAGGATCCACATCACCGAGACCCACACCACCCATCACTATCAACAGCAACACGGAGAGCCCTATCCCCCCCAGCCGGCTGCTCAGCACAAACAGAACCAGTTGGATTCTATGCTAGGTAACCTCCAGGCAGACATGAGTCGTCAAGGTGTCAACACCACTCAGAAAGGATGCTGCAGCGCCTGCGAGAAGCCTATCGTGGGACAAGTAAATAGCGCCAACCCGTTCTCGGAGCGCCGAAAGTTAATCTCGTTCAGAATGTTAACCGGCCGATCTGTCTCTAGGTGATCACCGCTCTGGGGAAGACGTGGCATCCGGAGCACTTCACTTGTACCCATTGCAACCAGGAGCTGGGAACGAGGAACTTCTTCGAGAGGGAGGGACAGCCCTACTGCGAGTCCGATTACCATAATCTGTTCTCGCCCCGTTGCGCTTATTGCAACGGACCCATTCTGGATGTAAGAACCCGTCGGGAGCTACGGTTATCCATTCCCGTTCTGAACTCGTTCAATCGTGTTCCCGTGATCGGATACTTTAAATTGTTTAGATTGCAACGCGTAGAGGAATGAACAAAAATTGTACAAAGCTGAAAATCCGAGGTTTGAGATATTAGTGTCTTTGGCAACAGATGAGAGAAAATGTAAGGGTCGTGTCCACACTGGAGCAACTGCGAGCAACTTGCCGCCTTATTCTTTTATTCGATAGAAAAAGAGGCGATGAAAAGTTGCTCGACGTTGCTGTAGTGTGGACATAGCTAAGAGCATGATTCTTCGTGGTAGCGTAACACAAAAATCAAGGATCAACGTATGCTTTACTTGAGAGGGATGATTCCTGAGGTCATTTGTAGCAACTTTCTCCTTCGCCAAAATGTTTCTCCTTAATAACTCTTCAACATTGCTGCGGAGAACATTTTCGCGCAGTAGAAAGTTACTTCGAATGACCTCGGGAATCATCTCTTTCGAGGAAGCACATTTTCGGTACACCCGGTACATCGATCTAATATTCTTCATCTTTGACGGAACATGTTACCTCGGAGAACATCCCACAACCTCATTAAAGACAAAAAAAAATACAAACGGCTCGAATATCCCGAAAGAGCAGGGTTAACGGAAATAGCCTGGTTCTCCAAAAGCGTAAACGCGCGTCCCTGTAGTGTCGGCCTGTCTCACCGAGCCAGACGTTTACCCGAAACTATTTTCAGAAATGCGTGACCGCTCTGGAGAAGACCTGGCACACGGAACACTTCTTCTGCGCTCAATGCGGCAAACAGTTCGGGGAGGAAGGGTTCCACGAGCGGGACGGGAAGCCGTACTGCCGGGAGGACTACTTCGACATGTTCGCGCCCAAGTGCGGCGGCTGCAACCGCGCCATCATGGAGAACTACATCTCCGCGTTGAACAGCCAGTGGCATCCTGACTGTTTCGTCTGCAGGGTAGGTTCCCCGTTCGAGGAGACTAATTCACCGAAAATCTGTTTGGTTACAGCCTTAGGGTATCACGCTGGAGTGCATACGGGAATCTCAGGGTCTCCAGAAAGCGTCGTCGGTCCTTACCGTTGATGATTTTCCGGCGGGAAAGATTGCTCCAACGATCAGTCGCGAGTAGACCGAGGCTCATTCGTTCATTGATCGCAAGAGGCGGGCTACAAATAGACGTTTCATTGTTCTTCGAATAGTTTCAACAAATGTTTTCGTTCCTTTATAAATAGCATCTACTCGTTTTTGCTAGCAGCGTGTGAAAGGGAACTTTTTATTTAGTTCCAGTAACTTGTAATCGACGACGAAAAATTTTTTATTTTGTATATAAATCCAATCTGATCGGAAGAGGTGCAAGAATGAATCGGTAGATTGATTTTAGTTCGAGTTAGAGCAATCTTTTCGAGAGGTTTGAAAGCCGCAACGGTGAGGACACAAGGTGGTCAACCAGAGACTCACGTGTCCTGTGAACGTTGCAGGATTGCAAGAAACCGGTGTCCGGAAAGTCGTTCTACGCGATGGAGGGCAAACCCGTTTGCCCGAAGTGCGTGGGCGTCGACGACGACGAGGAAGAGGAGGAGGAGGAAGCATAAGCGGAGCCCCCCGGTCTCTTATGTTTCTCCGTTTCTTATGTGAAATGCCCTACTATCCCCCCCGAGAGCCCCCTCTATGGTGCTATGTCGCTCCGCGAATGCGGAGCTCGGCATGTGTCCTCCCCCACCCCCTGAATTTCTCCAACAGGTGTTTAGGCGAATCCAACGCGGAGAGGAACGCGCAGCGACGGGACGTCGTCGTCGTCGTCGTTCATTCCGCTTCGAAATTTCTCATTGATCGCATACGCCAACACTACACGTACACTCGCACAGACAGAGACACGCACACACGGATCAATCTGTACAGAACACGAACATGCGCATAGACCATTAGCATGTTAGGGCATTGTCGAGGATCTTATAGTATCTCCGCCGGGATTTGATCAGGATAAATTGTGTTAACGAGGTTCAGATCGCATATTTCTTTTTCTAGTCTTAGAATATCAATGTTAACGAATCGCGAGCTCTACGATAGCAGTTTCTAGTATTGTATGACAAATAAAGAATAAACTGAAAAGAACAACAACAAAAAAAAAACAAAAAAAAAAGAAACAAAAACACACACAACACAAAAGAGATGTGCACGGCTGCAGCGTGTCCGCGCCACACGTGTCTTCTCAGTCGAGCTGGCGGCGGAACGTCCAGCCCCTTTCATGCTGTTTTATGGTTGTTGGCGACGAGGAGTGCTCGAAGTTGCTATCGTAGCGCGTGCGTTGCGTGAAGGTCGCTTTTACGCGATAATTTCATTTATACGCAGCGCGTGTTCGTGTGCGTGCGTATTGACCGTGGAGCGTTTCACGCGAAGCTGGTCGATTTGTTGCTGTGTCATTGAGATCGCTAGCAATGTTTATGTTTCATTGTTTACGGGGTTCGCGCGCCACTGTCACGTTCAATGACGACTTTATTTTTGGTCGCTGGGGTGTAGAGGTTCACGCACGAATTTTTGTTTGGTCCGTAGGACTGCAGACAAAAGTTCCAAGGAGGCTCGTTCTTCGACCATGAAGGCCTACCGTACTGCGAGACACACTATCATGCCAAGAGAGGGTCCCTATGCGCGGGATGCCACAAGCCTATCACAGGTCTCTTAATTAATCATTTTTCTAATTACGGGCTCCAACAGTTAGACGTGCAGTTTGTGAGAATCAATTGTAGATTCTTACGCAGTGCATAATATATGATTTTAGCCTGACAACCGACAATGACCAGTTTTAATACGTTATCCGGATGTTGTGCATTTATGACAAAAATAAGTAGGCGCAATTGAACACACTGAACAGATTAAGACCTCGAGTTAAAATTATTAGTGAAAAATATAAATTAGTAGTTAGGCGCCACGTGTCTTGCAATTCATGCACAACGCTTTCTGTTTTGCAGAAAGATCCGGAATCTAAATTTCCGTATTCACGGTGATCGTTTCGTGAAAAAAATTGATTCTGTTAGCACCTAGTTTATCAGCAATTTCCTAATACGCTGATACGAAATGTTTAAAAAGAATTGTTGATAAATAGAGCGGCGAACATCGTCGATTATACAATTGTGAAAATGGTACCGCCGTCCGAGTGTTAACAGATCATGGTCGGTGGCACCGGCACGCTAATGAATGTTAATGTTTCAGGTCGTTGCATAACAGCGATGTTCCGGAAGTTCCATCCGCAGCACTTCGTCTGTGCGTTCTGCTTGAAACAGTTGAACAAAGGCACCTTCAAAGAACAAAACGACAAGCCGTACTGCCACGGGTGTTTCGACAAATTGTTCGGCTAGGACTCGATTAGCAAAAGAAAAAGTATTGATAATTGTAACATATAACGGATAAAACAAGAGACAAACCAGTGGACTGTTTTGCTCGGTACTATATTTACAAATGTTACGTACTTTCCGTACGCGTTACACGTGTTCACGCGTAGTAGAGAGAAAGAGAGAAAGAGAAACGAGAGAAAGAGCGGGAGAGAGAGAGAGAACGAGAGAATGCAATCGCTTTAGTCGTTTTTAAGGAACAATTACAATGTACTTTTACGAATTAATACGCTTGTCGTCGCGCGACACGAAACAGTCCGTTGAGAGATTTCTTCGCGACCAGCGACGTGTTCGACATGGTGCAACCTATGCAAGTTAATTGCTCTTATCGCGAACGATAAGGTATTAAAGGTATCTCACAAGTCATCGTTATACTTCCATTGTCCTTAATAAGGGCTCGTTGCTAATATTTTTAGGAGCATTTTATATCAGGTACTTTACATTGACCGTATTGTCTAAGGATTAATAAAGGGTGCTAATTAGTAGCTTGTTTTTACTAATAACGTGTCCGTTGAACGTAGGGGTTACCACTGGGAATTCTTTAATTGCATTCTGAGCGATGTAATCGAGTTCAAAACTTCTCAATGTGTGCGTTTATAGATGGAGAACGCGATCAGTTGGCTAATTTGCATTGGCAAGCAGAGGCACTTTCGCGTAATAGAAAGTTTGTCGCCATTGAAATTAATTTTTCATAAACTGTCCTGGTTCGTGTTTCCTAATATATATATGGTAACCCTAGTTAAATAATGCATCTGAACGAACTAGCTGCATTAGGAATCAGGATGGTCGATAACTGCAGCTCTTTTGTTGAATGCACTTTTCTATAGCGTACAGAATGTCCCAGTGTTTGTCGTACAATCAGCTATTTCCACTCGGAACTATTCTAACTCGAAAACCAAACATTTCTTCCGTCCTAGAATGTTTTCGTTTTATATGATTTTTTTTTTGTTTTTAATTTTATGCATATGAATTTCGTATTACTTCTGCTCGCATTTTCCAATATATAATCGCACCCTAATCACAGTTGCACCACGAACACCAGGACAGTCCGTAGGTTACCGCTATTGCGACGCACTGTAACAGTCAATATCTCCAAGTTAGGTTTTCCTTGTTACTTACACTGAGATGATCGTCAACGTTGTATTGCATAACGATAACCATAACATGGTTCGAGATAATCAAAAGTAAAGAATGTTCGCGACTGATAAGGAAAAAATGAAACACAAGTGTTCTGGCTTTAGATCCGTTTATTGGACATACTGTTGCACAGCAGTGCACCACTTGTTACCTCGCTAGTAAACATCTAATAAATACATATATATGTATATCGTATATACATTAATAATCGACCGTTAAAGGTACACGTGTTTTTAAAAATTTTTACGGCGACTCCGTAAAATTGGGGTGTTCATCTCTTTCACAGAAGAAACTTAATATCATCATAATAATTATATATAGCGATGCAAATATAGAAAAATCGTACGAATACGTATACCGTACAAAATAAATATGTAATCGTATGTACGCCTCGAGATTGTACGAACCGGCTACGTATTTTAGAGAAGATGTGTTCTGTATATCGTGTTACAATAATGTCGTGCTGATTACAATTTTCGACAGAGTTCAATGTAGAAAAAACCGAGGGAGAGATATACACCATATAATAACGTACACAAGTCTTAAAATACAAATTGTCAATTAAAAAACGGTTGTACTTTACAGGTGTTCCAGATCCCTACAATATCAAGTCGAAAATTTCTTTTCGGGATCGGAACGAGTATCCGGATCAATTTCGAAAATATTGAGACTTCCGAGAATTTGGAGACTATACAGTTTAGATTAGATTAGATATCTCGCGGTTTTCACTTCAGTTTCAAACTTGTGTTTCGCAAAACGATCGCATCAAATGAAAAAAAAAACTAGTCCGAAATATCCGGGTTCTCGAAATTCTCGAACGATTCCGAAGGGTCCCGAATCAATTTCATGCTTTTCAGGTTCCAAATTCCGGGTTCCCGACATTTTCGGGTTCTCGCGGACCATTCATCCGCGGACGTTTGTCGTCCGTAAGCTCCGATTGGTCGCGTGTTGTATCACAGACTGAACAAAGACGGTACAGCTTTTGCCGTCTTTTTGATGCGCCGAGAATGTCAGGCCAGCGTAGGGAACAGCTCTGAGAAACTCTCGTGCCATAGGTCAGACAGGGCCAGGTTGCTCTTCTCGCTTCTGGTGTCGGTCGCTGGAGAATCATGGGACTCGTAACCGCAATCGGACGCGCTAGAGTTCAGTTTCGTTTTCGTGAAACCCGGGTCCATGTCCTCGGAATGTATACTAGACGGCGACATAGTGTCCGTGCACGTGTAGGTCGGTGAAAGCTGATTGTTCGAATCGTAACAATTTGGTGTGAAGTACGCGGTGTCCTCGGCCGAGCAGGCGCCGTCTGTGCTCACTTCTTGGACACATTCTTGTATACCGACGCCGTTCTCCTCGCCAGGGTAGATGATCGTTATCGAATTCGTGGTCTCGTCGTAAGTACCATAAACTGTGTCCAAGTCGTGCCCGTCGACTTCTTCTTGCTTGACCTCGACCTCCGATTTGATCGGCACAATTGTGGTCTGGTTTCTTTTACTGGTACAAGGTGTGCTGCTGACTGTGCTGCTGCTGGCAACAGTATGCCACGGCTCGTAGCTGCCGCTCAAGCCTCCACAGGTTCGACCGGCTTCCACATTTTCTGATGTCGGCCCCACCACTCCTTCTGGATGATCACGTTCCTCAGCGGTATCTTCCTTGACTGACACCTACGCAAGACGCAACCGAGACACCGTCAATGAAGGGAAGACTGAGACGCCAGTGAAAAATATTTATTTAGGAACGAACGAACCGTTTAAAGTTAACAAAGTCAACTGCCGACACTTCGGATCTGCGGAGTCAAAGTTATAGAAGAGGCGCCTACATTCTTTGTAGTGTTGTGAATGTAGATTAACAAAAAAAGAGGGACTGAGGTTCGAGCGTTCGGCAAACATTAAGCTGTTAAAATTGACGTTGTGTTAATGATCTCTTTTGGACAAATTTCTAAAACAACTGTTTTTTGGCTCAGTATTCTTTTTTAATCGAACAAAAAACCTTCAAAGACTTTTAGCCCTCCAAGGTGGTCAGATCATTAACCGTTTCGATCCAGCATTCTAAAAACATCTAGTAGATCTCCTTTAAACAGTTCATTCATTACTATCACATGTATGGATTGCAATATCGTTTGAGAATGTTGTAGATTAGGATTAAGGTATCGTAATACTCACTTGTTCATTTGTTCTAGAAGGATTTGTTTCCACTTCGGCGGTAACCTCTCGCAGAAGGCTTTCTGCAAGTTCCTCAAGTCGCTCGATGTAGTCATCCCCTTGGAGGTCACCAAACAGTTCTTCAAGAGGAGGTAAATTGTCAATATCTTCAGCAGGATTGCTGCTCCTGGTGTTAGCGTCAGAGACGATGCCAGCTGTGTTGCTCCACCCTGCTGCAGAGGGTGATTGGGGGATACTGTAGATCCCAGCGAGGACACAGCACAGCCAACACGGCCTTGACACAACGAGCAGAGCAGTTCTTCCGTGTTCTTTGAGTCTTTCTCCTTCCTCAAGCGTTTCGTTTCGGTGACCAACAATTCGTTCTGCGACCTCAACATCGTGCACTCTTGCGTCAGCAGTTCATTCTGTTCCCTCAACGTTTTCACGGTCTCCTCGAGCTCGTCCAATTTCGCCTTTTTGCGGTCACGGGAGGTTTGAGCCGCTACCCTGTTTTTTAATTTTCTGAAATGAAATCAAACATTTTAATCTTAGATCCTATGTATCCTAAAAAAAAAGGTAGAAGGTATGGCATCCGACAATGAAAAAGAAAAAAAAAGAACGGCACAATAAATTAGAAGGGCGAGTTTTTAAAATGGGCATTTCTAAAACAGATGCTAAAAATAAAAGACGCGAGAAGTATGAAGAACGCGGAACTTCCAAACAAGTGGTTTCAAACGTCAAAACAAACGAATCTTTCTGCTGAATCTTAAGCTGTTTTCAGACTAAATTTTGTCACCACGGCGACGCGAATTGTTCTCGAAACGCAACGAATTATTAATTTTGCTGAAGTCAACGTACTTCCGTTGCAGCTTCTCCTCCCATGTCAAGTGATCCAATCGTCGTTTCTTTCCGCGAACACAGGTATCGGCCTTGAACATCGTGGCGTCGTCCTGCATGCTGTCGTGTTTCGCGAATCTCTTCGGGTCCATCTTCGATTTATCGGAGAGCAGAGAGGTGAAATTTAGTTTAGCGACGGATTTGTGTAGCTCGTTGCCAGGAATGATTCCGGCCGCCTTGGGCAGGCCTTTAGGCAACGCGATGATGACGCTCTTCAGTACGCTCATAATCTGCCATTCGATAACCCGACGGACTTCTTGCCCCACTGCCTCTGTTTTTAGAACTTGATCTTCGCGTGCGAATATCTCCTGTGCTCGTCCTCGTGAACGGTCGGAAGGCTACTGATCCGACACATGCTCCCCGGCGAGGGAAATTCCGCGGTTCCGGTCACGTTATTAGCTGATGCAATCGGACTGACGGCCTGCACAACTTGACGTAGTGAGGAACATCCTAGAACTATTGTCCAGGGAACGCTCGAGCGCGTCTGGCGGGGATAAGCAATGATTACATGTGGCGTACCGTTATTGGCTGCCATGTCGCTCTTCAAGTACCTCGTCCCCTACTACCAGGATGCCGCGGCATGACGTCGTCGTGTATGGTATACGGTGCTATCGAATCAGAATACTTCTTTTTGTTTTATCGTTGCAGCACCGGTTCCGCCTACGGTGACGCTGGCAGACTCATTGACTCGTAATCGTCTCGTGAAATACTCTGCTGAAAGATCGTCATACCTTACGCCTTACGCTCATTTCCTAGTATGAGAAACCCTGTATTAGAAAACCGTCGCTCCTTACGTACGGTCTCTATTAGAAAACCATCATGCGTTCAAGTTCTTATTTTATTCCGTTCTTTGTATATTTGCAAATTGTATACGGATCGTGAATTGAAGGATAAGATAGGAATTATAGAGGCAACTGGAAGAGTTGATATGATTCTGATAAATATTGTTGTGGTAGCAGACTTTTGGAGATTGCACGTCACAGATAACGTTGTATATTTTCTATAATTCTGATTATACATTGTTGTTGATAGTTAGACTTGGATAAATGTAGATAAAGAGGTTTATCTAGGAGGTCTATTATTTGCGTTACTACATATGATAATGAGAAATGAAGGAGAGTATTCTGCTATATCCGTGATGAAAGTTGTTGCATTATTTAGAGTCCTCCCGATTAGTATTCAGTATTTCTCCACTGGGTGGCGACACGTACAACTTCCAGCAAAATCTGCAAACAGCGCCATTTCTCGTAGTGGTGAAACGCCCAAGCTTGTAGCCGATTAGTGTTCGGGATCCCTCCGCTAGGTGGCGCCACGCAAATCGTCCTGCAAAATCTGCAAACAGCGCCATTACCTTGTAGTGGCGAAACGCCCAAGCTTGTAGCCGATTAGTATCGGATGTCCAGCGCCAGGTGGCGCTGGCGGTATCAATGTCGGTTATCGGTCGGTAACGTTTGGCTAACAGTTTGAGCGTTTTGCCGCTACGGTCTAGTGGCGCTATTTTGAGATTTTGGGAAGCAGATGATTCCTGCCGCTTATTGCACTACACCTTATTCGAATATCGGCAAGAATCATTTGTTTTGTTCTCGAGGGGTTGGATATTAACAGAGAGAGGAAATGGGAGTGCTCACGCCGGAGATTTTACTGTCAGGCTAAAAGTATGATGCAGAAAATAGAAAAATTTCCTCTCCAGTAGAACGTGCAAGATCGACTCTCAGTACACTGTCACTAAACCTGCATGCCAAGCAGCCATACCGTTCTACACATTAATTCTATTTTGTTCAAATGTTCTGTCTGACTTGACGTTGTCAAGTTTCAGAAAATTTCGAGGGTCTGACTTGACGTTGACTTATACTACTGACATTTCCGAGAATTTTCGAAAATTCCAAGAATCGATTCAGTAGTACAAGTCAACGACAAGCCAGACGCTTGAAATTTTCTCGACATTTTTGAAAAAAATTGAACCTTTGTATTAGGAGAACATGATATCGAAGGAGGTATCCGAATTTCAGTAGTACAAGTCAACGTCAAGTCAGACGGCCAAAATTCTCGGAATTTCAGTAGTACAAGTCAACGACACGTCAGGCGCCCGAAAAATTTCGGGAATAAAGTAGTGCAAGTCAACGACAAGTCAGGCGCTCGAAAAAATTTCGGAAATTAAGTAGTACAGGTCAACGACAAGCCAGCCGGTCGAGATTTTTGCGGTATCCGATTTTCAGTAGTACAAGTCAACGACAAGTCAGACGTTCGAAAAATTTCGGAAATTAAGTAGTGCAAGTCAATGACAAGTCAGACGATCGAAAACTTCGGAAATTCAGTAGTACAAGTCAACGACAGGCCAGCCGGCCGAAAATTTTTCGAAATTTCAGAAGTACAAGTCAACGTCAAGTCAGGCGGTCGAATTTTTCCGAAACTTTAGAAAATTGTGCTTGGGAATTGGAAAAATACCGAAATTTGGTAGTATTACTCAACGACAAGTAGGATGTACGGGAAAAGTTAGGGGGATTCAATAATTATACACGCAGATACGTCTTTTGATTTACATTTTCTTTATTTATTCATTCTTAATTCTTACATAAAATGATTCTGTTAAAGCACAATATAAATGTTTGCATACAATATGGTTTGCACATCGGTAATCGTGTTATCGTTAATCATGGCGTCCAGTAATTTAAGGTTAGCGTTATCAGAGAGGATACAATTACAATTACAATTTCTAAAGGCTTCTAGAAATGTTCGCAATTTGGAATGCTGAATTTAACTACGAAGTAGGAAGTAAAAACAAAAGCGAAATAATATCTGTTACGAGCCAGGGCTGCGAGCAATGCGAGATGCCGGCGAGGGGTTATTACTCCAGGAATAATATTTGGTCCAACGATTTGGTCCTTAGAATGTTTATAATAAATCAACGCATCCAACTCATACCGCAAAACCCGTAATTGGGACTAATTATAATTTTTAAAAATACTTGAAGATTAACTTACCGGCGGTGGGACTGTAGCCATTATTGGCAATGTAAGTTTCTATTTTATCAATAGTAATCAAATTAGTGTGGTGTGCAGTGTGCGTAGAAAATTGTATGGTATGGACACTTGCACGGTCTGTACGTATCTCGAGTCTGTGGTGCAACGAAATAGTTTACAATTGGGGAGTTAATGCACATTTTTTTCTTATTTCAAGCGCAATAGGACATTACCAAGTGTTGGTATTACCCGAAATACCGACATCGTTAACGACAACTAAATTTTCTGACGTCCTCTACTCTGCCGGACGATAAATATTGCAACTAGATCCACGAGAACCTTAGACCATATACCTACAATAAATGATAAAGATACTACTCTGAACCCCGTACAAGTCCATCCCCGTACTCTGAACCCCATGCAAGTCTAACCCGCTCACGAGAGCAAACCTAACACCCGCTCGAGAGAACAAAACTAACCCCGCACACGAGTGCGGCCTATATTTTCCCCGCCGATTTCATTTTTCTGCCACATATGGTGCTGCTAATTCAACGAATGGGGTGCTAATATTTGAGGAGAAGGGGTTTGTTATCTCTGTTTACCTTCCACCTTGAAGAATCTTTTAATCGATGAACTGAACATATAATTTATTTCTCTTTACATAGAACAATGTATGAAACATCAAGATGCGTCTTCAGCTACTCAACGCCCCGCAAAACTCACCCCTCATCGAACAGCGAATTGCTTATCTATTCTATATTCAATATTCTTTAAAGTATTCGTCTTTTCCAAGCTTTCGATCTTGTAATACCAGGACGGTAGGGCTCGTTAGGACTCGCTGGTTCCAGCGTTAACACGAAATACGAATACAGAATCCGGTCGATTTAAATTTCCCGCTTGCTACCAATTTAAAGGGACAGTTCGCAGCCTCTGGTGATACCAAAATACTCTTCGCCCTCGAAAGATCCCTTTACAGGGCAGCCAATCCCCCAGTCGTCGGACGTCGAGCGAATCCAACATTTTTCCCCGGCAACTCGACCAGGTTTCCCTTCGATCCGCGTAACCCATAAGGGTCTCATGAGGACGGTGCCCGAAACTGTCCGCACGATCGACCACCAGGCATCGCGGCGCTTTCGGTGAGCCCTCGTGATGGCTTCGTGCGAGAAAGAGGGCGTTGCAAAATGTCCGAGGCTGACACGAGGGTTCGGGCAGAACACGGGCCTCAGTCGCAGCTCGGCAGTGCACACGGGACAATCGAGTTACGTCCTCGAATCCGAATCGAGTGTGCGTGCCCTACCCAGAATACGTGTAGATACCGTCGGCCTGTATCGTAGTGTGGCACCATAGGCACGGGCTCTCTCTCCTTCGCGTGTGTGCCCGAGTGTGTGCGTGTGTATATATATATCTATATATATATATATATCTATATCTATCTATATATACGTACATATACATATATGCACATATGTATGTACATGTACGTGTAACCGATACGTTGTGCGCCGGACGGAGTTGACACACACGCGCAGCAATGGCGTACCCCTCCGAGAGAGCCTGAGCGTGTCTTCCTCGGTCGAATATCCTTTTGTGCGGCGTGTGTGTGCGCGAGTATCGCGCGCGCGGTGTGTAACCTCCGGGACAGAGAAAGAGGATACTCCTCCGAGCAAGGCGGAGCAAAGCAGATTATCCTCTCCGGTCGTGGACGTAAAGGAAAACCGTACGACGACGGTGGAAACGCGAGGCGTTACATCGGCGTAGCGATACAGGGTGTCCGGTGGCACGGACACACACGCGCACCAGACGACACACGGGGCTGACAGAAACGGGAGCCTAACCCAGCGGCCGCGGCGACGTTTACGCCCAGGCCTGGAGAAGAGGCCCGATCGTTCGCCGACGTGTAACGCACGCCGACGAGTCAGTCTGTCTGTCGTCGTCGTCGTCGTCTTTCGTTCCTCGTCCTCGTTCTCGTCCTCGTCGTTGGTACCCGGTTTCTCACGGTGTTCCCACGGTGGTCCGAGCAAGTTCATCGAAGGGCTTCGCCACGAGATAATATCCTCGAGCCGGAGAGCGACGCGATGCACGGCTATTGCCGTCGGAAAGATTCGTGCGGAGGGATCGTCGTGACAAAGTGAAATGTGAGATCGCGCGTCCGGGGGAAGGGTTTCGGACGAGACACCCGAGAGACGGATTAATAATCTCTCGAAATATAGAGGGAGAGAGAGAGAGAGAGAGAAAGAGGGATAGATGCGAGACTAGTGAGATCGCAAGGAAAGCCGGTCCGGTCCCTAGATCCGTAACGCTGTAGCAGCGTATCCGTATGCTATTCAACCCCTTTCTCCATCCGATAGAGTACCGTTTTCGGGTGGTTCCTCGGAGTTGGATATAAAATTGATTTGGTCCAACCCTTGGATTCGACGACCCACTCCTCTCTCTCTCGCGACGATGAGACGTTCCCGTGTTCCCGTCCGCATCGCTCGAACCTGAGAGAGACCTTGGTGAACGCGACGTCGCCGGCCAGTGCCATTTTTATCGTCGCGACGACGTGTTCTGCTGGTCGTCGTCGTCGTCGAATGCCAGTAACCCTTGTTCGCGTGACAACCTCTCGTAACGAACCGCAAGAAGAAGACGAAGTACGAGGATAAGCGACAAGGGTGAAGAAGCAGCAGCAGCAGCGAGAAAGAAGGCGAAGGCGATCGGTGGATCGCGATCACGCGGGTTCCCCTCGAGAGGATCCCCGAGACCAACGCTGGGCGAGACGGGGAACTGTTGGTCGTCATCGAGGAGAATAATCGCGAGGACCCCACGAGATGAGGGCCTAGCGTCCGAGGTGGATCGTTGGTCAGCGGGAGCGCAAGAAGGGACGGTTCGCCGGCGGAAGCCTGGATAGTAGGAGGTTTCCAACATGGCCGCCGCCTGTTACGAGAAGGAAGTGGTGGTAGGTGCCGCTATGCACGGACACGGTCATCACCATCACCACCACCATCATCACCACCATCACCATCACCACCACGGGGGGACGGCTGGCCAACAAACCGGCCAACAGCCGCCGCCACCGACGCCGTCGTCGCAGCCGCCGCCACCGCCGCAGCAGCAACAAAAACAACAACAACAACAGCAGCAAACGGTGTTGCCGGCAGCGTCAACGATCCTGGAGACAGCTACCGTCAGCTCGGCGACGGGCACGACAGGGAACGCGACAGCCACCGCGACCGCCGCAGCGGTGGCGGCCGCGGCCGCAGCCGTCGCGGTGACCACCTACAAAGACTACAAGGACTACTCGCAGCCGCTCCACGTGGACTGCAGCGTCGAGTACGAGCTGCCCAGTCAGGCGAAACCGCCACCCGGCGGCGGCGAGCCCCTTCTCATGATACACCCCTGCTACTATCGGCGCGCCGAGCGCGAGAGGAGAAGTCCGTTCGTGAACAATCTGCCGCCGCCGTCGAACGCGCCCATATCCTCCTCCTCGAGGAGGAGCAGCAGGAGGAGCGCGGCCGCGGCCGCTGCGGCGGCGGCGGCTGCAGCGGCGGCCGGTGTCGTCGTCGCCACCGCGACAGTGTCCTCGACCTCGTCGGCGGTCGCTGCGACGGAAGTCGCCGCCGCGTCGGTCACCACCTCGACCACCGTGTCGTCGTCGAGTTCCGCAACGGCCGCTGTCTTGTCCGCCACCGCGGCGGTCGTCGCGACCGCGACCGACACCGCCGCCGCGAATCTCGTCTCGACGACCGGTCAAATGTCCGCTGCGATGGCCGCGTCTTATCGCGCGGCTTTGAACGCTGCTGCCACCCTGTCTCAACAACAACAACAACAGCAGCAACAACAACAACAGAGACGACATCATCCTCAACCTCAACCTCAACCTCCACCGCCGCCGCCGCCACCGCCGCAGCAGCAGCAGCAGCATCATCATCATCATCGCACGTTAACCGCCAGCCAGCATCCTCACCACGGCCAGCAGCAATCGCAACAGCAGCAAGGAAGCACGCCAACCACTTCCGGCACCGAAATGATCTCGGCCGACGAGAAAGCAGTCATATCAGGTATTTATCAACACTACTTCCGCGCGATGCGCGCACACAATCATCAGCATCAGCAGCAACAGCCGCCGCCGCCGCCGTTGCCGCAACATCAGCAGCAGCCGCCGCCGCCGCCGCCGCCGCCACCACAGCATCGTACCAGCCAGCATCAACTGCATCATCAACCTAATCACCAAAGCGACCGAAGTTCCTCCTCCGCGTCCGTCACACCGACGGCCGCCACGTCGCTCTCCGGTATACTACGGCAGAGCTACCAACAGACATACCAGTCCGCGAGCAGCAGTTGCTCGAGCGCGTCGAGCCATTTGCGCGTCGCGACCGCGTCCGCCGTCGTCGCCCATCATCCGTACAGGCGGCCGTCGGCGACGTTGCTGTCGCGGGCGGCCTCGCATCTCGGCCATCAGGTCTCCTCGTCGTCGTCCTCCTCGGTCTCCTCGTCGTCCTCCTCGTCCACGTCCATCGGTGCTTCCAGCGGCGTCTCGTCCGGCGGCGTATCCAGCGTTTACGCGAGCACGATACACAGGCATCACGCCAGCTCGCTGCACGCCCTACAAGCCGCCGGTTTCTACGAGACGCCCGGCTATCATGCTCTCCTGCCGCAGAGTTAGGTGACCACCAGCCCGATCCAGACCGACCCCGTTGCCACCAGCCTTCATTTATTCACGTAATCCGGCTGCTCTCTCTCTCTCCTCTCTATCTGTATCTCGCTCTTGCTCTATCTGTATTTCTCTCTCTCTCTCCCAGCCATTGTGCGACTTATCTCTTCCACTCGTTAAAGAGCATACGGGTTGGTCTAGTACACACCGCGACGGGATACATCTATCTCTGCGTACATACCTAAATACCTAACTACCTACCTACCTACCTAACCAACCACCCCTACCCGCCCATCTACCTACGTGTGCGTAACGTATGTACGCGAACAGTACACTACCGGCCGAAAGTTCGGGACTCGCTCCCACGAATCGACGAGCTCCGTTGCTTCGATTCGTTAACTCTGCCATTGTGCCACCGGCGAGAACGATTTTACCAAGGGACGTCGAAACTTTTGGCCCAACGAGTCGACCGAGTTCAACCCTCGCTGTTCTCCTCTCGGTCGATTAAAACTGTTGTACTCTAAGTACGGTTTTTATTGAACACCGCGTGATGATTTGCACGATCTGCGATTGCGTTTTTCTTTCGTCGTGTTTCGAATCAAAGTACCTATTCGGCTTGACGTTCGCTGAATTATAAACAATTAAGAAGGTGGGGGTGAACTTCGACTCGTACAGCCAGGAGTTCTTTCGAATCTAGTTTTACGGTAGTACAGTTTCATTTTCGATACAAGACCGATGGCGCTTGATGTACCGCGAGGGTACCTATTCGGCTTGCTATAGTTTTTGGAAGGGTCCCCGTTTATGGGTTCCATAAATTTTTCGTTGGAAAAATATGACGTGGCCTCTCGTTCTGACACCAATCGGTTTCAGACGGACAACTTGAAAGGAAGAAGAGGGGACAAACATTTTTCCCGTTGCGAGAGAAACATCGGCGTCTTATATCGAGAGGAGATTGTACCGAGTAAATCGAATTGAATATCAAAGAGTTTAGACTGCTGATTATACCTGATTTCTCGTGCCTCGTTGCGCGATCGCATCTTCCCGGTTCAGAACAGAGATTTCTGTAGCATCATCTGCCAAACTGTTTACAACTATACGTTAATATACATACTGTTAATCCCTTGGCAACATACGATCTCTGCACAGTTCGTTTCAAAACTCTACAGTCGTCGCAAAAGGTTCCCTAATTCGTTGTAACACAATCCAGAATCCCTGCAACAAAGTACATAAAGATCGATGCATAAATTTCAAGTACACCGTACTACCCCAATTTGAATCGTTGCGCCGGCAACCGGGCGTGCACTCTTCGAGAACGCAACCCCAAATTAAAGATCGCACGAATCTCGCGGCGCACAGGGGTTTCGCAATCGTTTCCTCGATCACGGTTCGCACAAAGGAGAGCCTAAGCTCGTTCGAATGGAGTCCGCAGATGCGCTCGAACGTCGCAACGTTCCGACTCGAGTCCCGGCGCAAGCGACTTCAACGTACAAAATTTATGCATCCTCCAATGGTACAAGGGGATTCGCAATTGGGTTTTTACACGGTACCTACCTCGGGCAAGGTTCTCCGAGAGAGAGAGAGAGAGAGAAGAGTCTCGTGGAAAACGGCGAACCGTCTCTCGAAACTTTTGGTCGGTATTGTCCGAGCTCCGCGTGTGCGCGAGTGGCCGTCGGTTGTTGTTGGCAGTGTGCGGGTGGCCGGACGGACGTACAGACGGGCAGAAAGCCGCAGGATAAACACAGGAACCCTCTCTCGTGTGTGCACGCATCCGAGAACCATACACACGCACAGAGAGAGAGAGACACAT
Source organism: Halictus ligatus (assembly GCA_028454255.1). Classification (NCBI taxonomy): domain Eukaryota; kingdom Metazoa; phylum Arthropoda; class Insecta; order Hymenoptera; family Halictidae; genus Halictus; species Halictus ligatus. The sequence continues at coordinate 2,811,766 of CM052141.1, read as the reverse complement.
ACACACACAGAGAGAAATGTATACATAGAGGAATACATAGGAGAGGAGGGGCACACTAGCGCAGATACGCATCTCGTATCCAGGGACAGATGGAGGGAACGGTGGACTACGTAGAGAAACGACGGTCGTCGTTGTACGCATCGAGCGATCCCTATCCACCTGCGATATTCTAGCCCCCAGGTAGACAAATCCATTTGCTTAGGGCCCGCATTAACTTAACTTACGTTTCCCGGACGCCGGTTGGTTGTCCTCTCGAGAGCCTGGCTGGCCGACACGACGGAAACTCAAGCGATCACGCCTATGTACACGCGTTACACACCAGTGACATACACGTATATACACGTACGGTATATATATATATATATAATATAAGATTCGCCCTGTCCACCGGGGTCTCTCTTTTCTTTCCGCCCCGGGTCGGGTCGGGTTCGACAATAGTATTTTTAGGTCGCCGGATCGATGGACTTGGGGTCGTCTCGTTAACGAAACATATTACCGATATAGTATTAGTACCGCCGCGCGCGCGTTCCCCGCCTTGCGAGAGAATTCCATTAGCCCCGGCGCGCATGTATATCGATATATACGCCATTCCGAGCGACGGGGGCACGACGGGGTTCTCTCTCCCGGGCCTCGACGGTGTTTGTCCCCACGCTGTAGAGAAATCCGATCGACAATCATCGCGGGATCGTCAAGTGCCAAAAATTCCCAGCCCTCGCTGTCGGGGAACACGTTGCATCCAGAAGAAGAAGAAGAAGAAGGGGAGGGGTCGAGGGGGCACGTCCGAGGACACAGAGCGTGCTCGAACAAAGAACGGGGGGAGGAGGGAGGGGTGTGTTCCTCGCGGCCGAAAGAGTCTCTCTTTCCTCTTCGTCTCTTTCTCCTCGTTCTTCCTGGTTCTCGTTTCGTGTACAGGAAACGGCTCTCGAGTATCCCAAGTTTTAACAGCTCTCGCGACGGTAATCGCGCATTCAAAAATTTCTCGTGTATCCGCTTTTCGGTTTATTTCTGTGTTTCGATTCCGTCGAGCGTTGCCCCGTTTTCATTTTGTTACGGCCGCCCAGACATCCTGAGAAAATATACGATTCACGGCAGTTGCGAAGAAAACCGTACCGAGAATGATTCGAGCTTGGATCTGTGGTTTTGCGGCCGGGATCGTTCTTGGTTCGTTCGAGTGCCTCGTGTAGTACTATGTATTCGCAAGGTTCGTTCGAAACGGTGGATCCACGGCCGATGATGTCACGGAAACAGGATCCGTCGATCTCTTGCCCGTTTCCACCGCTTCTGTTTCGGTTGGCCGGCGGATGTCCTTGGAAGGGTACGTTTCTATTTCGATTACCCGAAGGCCAGATCCAGTTTCCGACTTTGTAGACTGTTGCCGCCGGTTCCTCAAAATTGAAATATTCTTTTTCAATCTTCCCGGTGTCTGATCGATCTTCTTGAGAATCTGTGTCGTCTAGGTCCTCCTCCTCGCTGCCCGTGCACGTCTGCGTAGTCATTGTTGGCTGAACACATCTGCAGGATGTCCTACTGTAATGTGGGATGCACGTGTGCGTTTCGCTTCTCTACGCGAGACGCCGAGCCGCGACAATGTTGCTCGATTGGCTATATCGTTTTGTTCGATTGGCGATAGCGTTTTGTTTCGACGGAACGTTTTGTTCTTCGTGACGGAACGGCGGCAGTCGCACGGTAAAACCCGGACAGAGAGGGCGCATTTCTAATAGATCGTTGGCGTCATTTCCGTCGAAATAATTGGAACTACAGTGATCTCTCCGATATATGCCGGCGAGGGCTGGACGTTAAGCGTCGCGGGGTTAACCCCACCGCCGTTGACGGGGCCACGAAGCTCTAGCGGCCGAGGAGTGTAAACGTAACACGGCTCGGGCGTGTCTGCTGGACGATACACGACGCTGGCAAGAGACACACCAGTGCTGTTGACATATATCAAGAATATAGTGTATCCGAGTTTGAGAGAGAGAGCTCCGAGTCCACGGAGCGTTGTGATATAAAGTTATCAACAATAATACTCTTTGTATAGGTGGGCGAAGCGGGCCTACCGTGCAGAGGTGTGTGTGTGCGAAGCGTCTACACCTATCCGTACACGGGGCCAGCGTTCCAATGGCAGAGCGAGCGTTTTGTCCTGCTCTAACGGAACGCCCCGTACCCTTGCTGCTCTCCCTCTCTCTCTCTCTCGATTCCTTTTTCTCTTGCGCTCTCTTCTCTTTCTCGGAGGATCTCTCCGGGAGAAGAGGAGCCTGCTGGCGGCCAGGATTTCTTCTTTCTTTTCTTTTTTTTTTTTGTGCTGCGCCCTTTTCAAAGAGCGCGCTCAAGGAGAAACGGACGGGGACCGTATTTCGTTACACGGTAACGATCGATCAACGTGACCGCACGACCGCACCGGCGCGGCGCACAGTGGGACGAAACGACTTTGATGGCGATCAAAAAATCTCTACGGAATATTTTCCACGATAGCGTTTTCTTTCTCAAGAATAGTAGGCGAGCCTCCGCTTCCATACGCAAAGATCGTGTGTGTGCGTCCACGATGGTGGAACATTACGGATAATCCCCCCAATCGTATATGGCCCAGTGGGTCTGGTCCATGCTCCAAATTGTTGTTGAAATTCTTTGGGTAACACATTCGGCAATGAAGAGTAGAATTCGACTATAATTTCGCGGAAGTGTTTGGATCCATCGAAACCAAAGATTCGGCCGAGGGCTGCTTCGATCCAATTGTTGGATAGACCGCGAATCTCGGATTCCAGATATGGTTGGATTCTTGAGAAGGTTTGGGCTGTTGGATCTTTCTCGTGATGTAGCGGCTGGCCTACTGACCCGATGGGTCTCTCGCACAGTGCGTCTACCAACTTCATCTTCGTTGAGTACGTTGCGTACCTTTTCTATAAGCACACGGTTAATACAAAACCCCGCCAAAGTCATCGATGGTGACACCGGCATCCTCTAAATGAATGCGCTGGTCCGATGACAATGTTGTGGCCCGTGCCCAGCCCGATAGGTTAGCTGTTGATAGTCCTGGTCTGTAGATCTGCTCGGGAACAGCCGGTCTTGTCTCCCTGAGCATGTCTTCCAGCAATTACAATCTCCTGTGGTCGAAGATTGACAGGTAGGTCCCAATCTCTGCCAACTCTAGGATCCGTGGTACACCTCGGATCGGCTTTCACCGTCTCTGTTAGTATGCGGGCTGCCGGATAGGGGACATATAAATCCAATGATTATTTTCATCGATGGGCCCAAAGTCGCCAAATCAAAGTCGTCAAATCAAAGTCGTTTATTCGGCAATGCCGTAAATTCCAAGTGTTTTCCGAAACCGTCAGTGAAATCACCAACGCTCCTGAAATATGCATCGATTGCAGGCGGGGTTGTACAAGACTGGCCTTTAACCCCTTGCGCTACGATTTATTTTACTGTTCCAGTGACTAGAACTTTTTTGTAATTCATAATTTCTTTAAGAAAGGCGAAAAATTGATATCTATTGTAAGCGTATACGTTCTTCACTAGCTGTACATTTACAACGCGAAAATAGAATTTTATTTCGCTTTTAAGGAAATTAATAATATACATATTTATTGGACTCTGTTCACAAATTTCGTCACGAGTGTGACTCGGTATTGTAGGGCAAGGGGTTAATATAGGTCAGTGAAGGATGCTCGTCGCAGAAAATCGAGAAAATCACGTGTTTCAGCGTACCGTGCATACAAGTGTGTATAGACATCACGTGTATCTAAAAACAGTTTTAGACATTAGAACGCCAAACCTCTTGTCTCCTAAGAAGGACTCGTTTGTAATTGCGCAAAGTCACGTCTCGCACGATACCCTCGATTAGGCCGACGAAATCATCGCATTCGATATCGTCGAACATTGGGTCATTGCGTAGGGGGGTGTGGCCTACTTTCTTTTCCATCTTCTTCCGGCTAGGAAATTTCTTTGCAAATCCAGTTTTACGTTCAGGTGACGGTGAACTTGAGGGTGATTTGTCCTTAATCGCGCTTTGAAAATCGTCTCGATTTATCCATGTTGCCCCATCTAAGCGATGCCACCTAAATATTGCTATATTTCGGCGAGAGCTCTTTTCTTAGATCCCTTGCGCAGAGTTTATCGGAAATCAATTTTTCGATACTTCCTCCCAATCGTTAGACGAAAACCAATAAATGGGACTTGTACTCGTTACTGGAAATAACTTTCACCCAACTCTGCCTTCGGGCCCAGTGCCGCCACGTAGTCGTAGGGGATCGACTCGAATTTAGGGGAATACGGTCACCCTCTCTCTCTGTCATTACCGGATTACGTCACGCGACATTGCAACGTACGCACCGCGGAGAATAGGCGCGGTAGAAGGGGAAATTAGAGTGGGGGAACATGTCTTGATCTGGCGCCACAACCAGGGCCCGATCTCGGGGGCGCAAGTAGGGCAATTGCCGACAGCGAAAAAATTGGCAGAGACGAAAAATTAAAAGGTAATTGGCACAGCAGAATCGCCGAGAAACTTGTTAATACATTCGACGCCAACGTTCGTTTCGACAATAATCTTCATGTTCTTGAGTAGACTGTGGATCTTTCTGCAAAATAAAAATTGGTCAAAAGAAATCTGTCTGTGCGTTGTACGCATTCGTTAAATTGTGCCAATGTGCTGACCGCATATAAAATGTCTGACCTCGTTGATACGACCTCCTCCTGTTTGAACGATCTCCATCGACTTTATTCAATGTAGCATCTTCGTCCACGGGATTAGCCACTGGACTGCAATCTTCCAATCCAAAGCGTTTCAACGGATCCAAAATATATCTCTTTTCCAGACATCACTATTGTCTTAGATATACGGGTTTTTTCCAAATATACAATATATTGTTTGTGGAGACTCCGCCTCGTCAGAAAACAGCAAACAACACATCTCTTTTGTTAACAACTAACGAAAACTTTCGATAGGAACAATAGCAGACGATGAACTGCGGTGATAAACTGCGGGACGTATAATTATACTATTTTGCTGCAACAGTGGTTTACACTTTGTCCACTACTATCTCTCCTGCAAAAAGTTGAATATTCTTAACTATTATTGGTGCCTAAACCATGGGACGTGACACTATATTAATTATACTAATTTTCAAGACATACTGAACATTAAAAGAACAGATATTGAATTTTGTTCCATTCAAATCGGTTATATGTTATACATCTCCCTTTTAATATTCGTTATGCTTTAAAACTAAGTATAATTGATACAGGCACTGTGATTGGCGCCCCCACAGTAATTGGGTCCCTCGCCCTAGACTGTTTTACATTTATTTGCCGGTTCGCTTGGATCTTGCTCATAGTTTGCTTCGTCGGCACTCGCGGCGAGTATGTTGCACAGATCTTCGGACAAAAGTAACCCTTTTCTGAAGTAACCCTGAACCTCTGGTCCAGCGAGGTGACAACCCTCGCGGCGCCATAGTCCGCATACGCGTCACTCCCTGGACTATCCAGCGGCCGTAGGCCCTCAGCCTCTTCTGATGCCACCTTACTGCCAGGATATTTGTCAGAGCGCCGATCATAACCCAGTCCACCCCGATTAGGAAGTAGCCCCGAGTATACGCGGCGAAAGTAACCCTAACCCAACCAGTCGGGCCCCCCGGCCCGAGGGGGTTAGGGATTGCCCAACACTGGAAAGTACTCTAAAATCGGGCCGGCCGGCTGGAATTGTTCCAGGTATGCGACCGCATATCCCCTTCGTATAATAGTCCTCCGTTCTTGTTCTCGTTCTGCAGCACGTCGATTATCGTGCGCCTTTGTACTACAGGTATGCAAAAATGTTCATGGAAGGGTAGTTTACGACCCCGAGAGGGTCGTCAACCTTCTGGAGACTTAGGTACGTCTGTTGGGCTAACAACGGGGGTGCCGAATGGTGCAATTTCTCTGACCTTACGACTGATCAATGAGTATCGGTAGCCGCAATGGGCCCCGGTAATGAACTTTGGGGCCTGGGCCGGCCGTTCGGGTCGTGCCTGATCAGGAACACCTGTTACCTCAACCATAAAATCTTTTCAAAGGCATTTGACGATCTTATTGCATACAATAAAAATAGAACTTTGTGTTCTAGCGTCGGTGTACAGTGTTATCGCCCAGTCTTGGTACCTTGGGTCCCCTGCAGGACTTTTTACGAGGTGCGAATCGCTGGTCAGAAGGTCCTGATTCATTCGAAATTGGCTGCAATCCTGTAATACACACGGGCTGTAAATAGAACAGCCTCCTCCTGTCCTCCGCGCCTCTTTTCTTGCGAGACGGGCTGCTTCGAGGGCCCCGCAAACCCGGGCCCTCTTCTATAATTTCTGGAGCACTCGAATGGGGTACTCGGAGCAGCAAGTCTCTTCTAGATAATTCCGCCTGTGTCGCCAGGAAGTGCTCCACACACTGGTCCTCGCGTCGAGCTTCGTAAGTCGCTGAGGGTTGCGCCACCGCAGGGGTATTGCCTGGTTATCTCCCTGGCCGGGCAACGTGGCAGATGTTCCGCAAGCCCAGCCTGAAAAAAAGACTTGTTAGAATGGCGGCTAGAGTCAGTCCTTTCCGGCGAAGGCCCTCCAACTAGATCAGGTCCCCGCCTGGGGGGTTCGTACCTGTCCCGAAGGAGGAGCACAGGTAGTAGGGAACGCGATCTGGTTGTAGACGTGGAGGTGTGTGGACCCGAAGAGGCGGAGTTTGGATTTGGTGGTGCTGTTGGACTTCGGAACTGGCGTACAAGCCTAGTTTTTCGTACAAACCTAGGTTTCCGTACAGCTCGATAGGAAAAGGTCAGCCCGTGCGCCCCTGTTATTCAGATTCCACAGGGCTCGCCCCGTTTCTGGTCCCACCTCGCCCCGCGATACGCCGCTTCTCCCTTTTCCCGATCGAGCGCGCGTTTATCATCGTTACCGTCCCGTAAAGACCTAGGGAAGGTTGCGTAACGGAACGTTGAGCGTCTCCCAGAGGGGGAGATAAGAAGACAGCGTCGCTGGCAATGGCAGCGTTCCTCGCGGCTGCCTACACTCTCCCGGGCGCGCGGTGTGTGTAGCATCGTCTCTCCCTTTTCTCTTTCTGGACTGTCTTCCTTTTTTTTCTCTCTCTCTCTCTCGCTCTTTTTAGCTTTTTTACCCCTCCCTCCCATCTTCGCTCTCTTCGCGGTTCTCACGAACACGAAACCAGGCTCCGCAGCCAGAGCCTGGTTTAGAACCTCGCCCGACAGAAATTCCATCTCCGAGGCTCGCGATTATTTATCCGCGGCGTTCCGCTCTCGAACCGCTTCGACAACAGATATTCCCACCGCTTCCAGCGGATCGAAGAGATCCTCGCCGAGGAAACACGCGAGATCCCCTCTCGATCCGGGGGATTCCTGGGGGTAAGTTTCCCCCCGCCCTTTTTGTTTTTGGATTAAATCGATGGTTCGGGAAATCTTGTGCTTTCAGAGGTTGTGTTCGTCTTTTAATTTTTCGATTCGATCCGGTGTTCACTTTCGTAGCCCTCGCACACGTGGCCATCTTTACTCCTCTCGCGAACACGTGTTCTCAATCTCACGAAACCCGATCAATTCCGCGTGTGCTGGTTTCAAATATATCACCGATTTTTCCCGGTTCCCGAAACTCGCCGCATGTGTTACAAATATATTACACGTATATTATTCGGTATATTTGCTTTTAAATATATACTCTGTTCCGTTCTACTCGATCGAGGGAGATCTCCCGTGATACCAAATTTCTCACGATTCACATCTTCTCGTTAGAAATAATTAGTTAGGGTTTTCGTTGTTAGGTAACCGTGCGTGGAAGGTTCCTTCTCAGCGATTTTGAGAAAATTTCGATACGTTGTGGAACTCAACGTTCCGAACAACTTTCTCCTGTACATGTAATCGCCGCTTAGGCTTAGTTTATTGCAGTCAATATGCGGATACAGATTCGCTTTATGTGGTCAGAACGTGGGTCTAGCCAGGGACATGTATTGGCCAGGATTCTTTGATTCTACCAGTCGCGAGCTTCCTGGCCCCTCGCGGGGTATACTCCGCGGCAGTGGGGATAGTTCTGTGACGTTTATCCTCTAGACACCCGCGACGCGTATAGAGTAAACGCTGTAGTTTCTTTTTACCGTACGTTGACGGCTCGATCAACCTATTAAATCCTATTAAATCAGTATGCCAGGGCACCGTAATTTGCTCGTTACTTTTTCTATCCTTCGACGAGACTTTCCACACGCGTTTCCTTCAACGGACGATTGACATCTTGCCTTTCTTTCTCCGGTCATCCCCGTAGCCGGGAACAGAGATTGACCGATTGTTTAAATGGCCCTAAGCGGGCGCAGTATGGTTGTCAGAGACGTCCGGTTTCCGGTGGTGGTCGACGGGGGAGGGGAGGGTTGCGATGAACGTTTGCATTCGTCGAACGCTCGGTGCGTGCGTGTCCGCTCTGGTCGGGTCGCGGTTCATCATTATTTTCTCTTTGCCGCGTGCGGTTCCTCCCTCCCTTCTGTTTTCTCTTTTTCTTTTTCTTCCCATCCGTTCGTCCGAGAGCGGCACAGAGCCCCAGCAAAGAGAGAGAGAGAGGGAGGGAGGGAGAGAGAGAGAGGGAGAGTACAGTCCGCTGTTGTTTGATCGCCTTTGGTAGCCGACGAGAGACCGAAAGGGTGCTGCGTGTGTGCGTCCGCTTGTTCCCTTCCCTTCCACAAGACTTTCCTTTCTTCGTTCGTTCGTTCCTCCCTTTTTTCTTTCTTTCTTTCCTTTTTTTTCTTCTTCGTTTTTCTCCTTCCTCCGTATCTCGAAACTGTTAGCGCAGCGGGCACAGTTGCGATACAGTTAATTACGTTAAACGCGTTCCCACGACGAGTGTTCCGTAATTATCTAATCCCCGTTCGACACACTGGTACCGTTTCACACCCTCGTCGGGAGCCTGCCAATTGAAACACAGGGTATATGTCCGCCGTGTATTGGTGTTTCACCAATTTTTGCGCAAATGTCGCTTCTCATTTGGTTATAGCAAGTACTCACGGAAATTCTTCTTGATTCGTACTCAGTCAATTTTTTATGCCAATCTCTCTCGCATACATCCCTCGGACATCTTATTGTTCGCACTTCCAGGTGGATGGATTTCGGAAGAGGCTTCCATCCCATTATATCGGTGTATGTTCGCCTACACGTTCTTTTATAGTAATCGGTAGACTGCGGATTCTATGACGAAAACGAGCAGGTGAAATTTCAGATAATTAAGACACAATTTAAGACAGATTAAACAAAAATTCAGGATACAATTGAAGATAGATTAAAAAGATTTAAGAGCAATCATGTATCAGTTGCAGTCGATTGATATTATTTCAATTCATGAATAATTTCGTGCATTTGTACATCATACTCCTTAGTTAACAACTATGCTGCTTATTTTAATATATTGTTCCTCCATTTTTCCCTCTCGCGTAACATTGTCGAATTTCATAGAAATTTCTTTACCCGATCAATTATTTGTCAAACCACCGGACGTGACAGAATTCATAAATTAAACTCAGTTTGACTCGAATTAAAAATAGTTTTCAACCAGAGTTAATAAACTTCGACACGTCGAGAGTAGCGTGTATCTTTGTTCTACGATTATCCTAATTATTCTGCCGTTTTGAATTGCGCCATTTTCATTTTAACCGCATAAAATCCGCGGTCTATTAACGACGATCGAACTATTCAGACGTTAAGGGGAACCGAGCACAAACATTTTGCACGACTGGTTCGCCATTATTTCGTTGGTCAACAGCCGATACAATTTCGCGAATTAGCAGCTCGTTTCCGCGGAGTTCGAAATTCTCGGAGACGTGGAACGGAAACGAGAGAGAGAGAGAAAGAGAGAGAGAGGGAGAAAGAGAAATAGTGCTCGATCGTGCCTCGCCCTCCGATGTACTTTTGTGCGTGCATAAAAGCTCGCTTCACGTCGCACGGTCGGCCGAGCCTAAGCGAAGGGAGACGAGTTATTGTCTGCCATTGGTCCCTCGATCGTTGGGGATCGAGTTCTAGCCTCGAGAACGGCGTCTACCTCGCGAATTTCCATTTCGCGATCCGGGAGGGTTCCGCGCGAACTTGTCGGAAAAAAAAACGAGGAAGCCAATCGACGGAATCGAACGCGAAATTCGCTCCGTTCCACCGATGACCCTTCAGGAATCATGCGCTGTACCCTAAAAATACTTGCGAATGTTCATCACGGAGAATCTTCCGGCAATAACTGTGCGCTCGAGGATAGCTTCGAGAAATAGCAGAAACGATTGTGCGTCGTGTCGACTCTAAAAAATATTTCCAAATTTCTTGGAAACTTGTGCAAAAGGAAAGAGAGCGGACGCAAGAGGGAACGTGCAACGTTCTTAATTTTCTAAATATCAAATTAAGAGATGGAAAAGGTTCCCCCCAGCTCTCCCTGTTTCTTAACAATTTATGTTACAATGTGCAGAACACATTTTGCATCTACGGTACGACTACGATTAGGTTAATTTCCCCGGTGATTATCTAGTTGGCAAGCAATGAAATCGAAGGTGGTCACAAAACCAGACAAGTCCAAATTTTGAAAATTGTTGTCGAAATTCTTTGGGTAACACGTTCGGCAATGAAGAGTAGAATTTGACTATAATTTCGCGGAAGTTTGAATCTCGAGACAGGAAGACTGGTTACGAAACAGGCGAAATCCGCAACCATAATCGTCCGACCGGCCGCCCGACTATGCCAATCTCCGAAAGATGTACGCGTGTACACTATAGCAAACACACGTACCTACTCGCAGCAGGACACAGACACGTACACACACGAACAGTCAGACACCTTTATAGTTCACTATACTGTTAACTCGGCCTTAAACAAAATGACGTAAACTGCCTCAAATTATTTAATATATTAACGAGCTAGCGCCCTCGCTACTTTGACTGACACACAAAGCCTAATCTCCTGTATAATTATATGAGCCTGTCTACGCAAAAATGGTCTGCAAGTCAAAACAGTCGATCATTAGCTAACAAAGGATGTTACGTATGCCTTATGCAAGTCAAATTCTATTACAATTTACATGTTTTCGTTTAATCGAACGCTCGACTGCCGGTGTTCAACCCGTTCGAGGACGAAGATCGAAATGATGTATCCAATTTCCGAAGTTGCAACGGCATAATTTAATTATGTTTGTTCGTTTTTCCCATTATCGAGGACTTCAACCGTCTGAGGTCGAAACGTCGACGTACTCGATGACGTCAGAATTACGTGCTTCATTCTCGAAGTCGCGTATAATTTAATTAGGTCCAAAGAGGATTTAATTAAAGATTTAACACTGTAACACATAATCTGGTTTTCCGAGGGGAATGATTTTATTTAAACGAAAAACAACCCCGTCCGCGAAGGGTGAATAATCCAGTTATTCGAGAAACCATTGTTAAACGTTTTAGAAAAATCCTGAACGATTTGAACCGAAACGAAAAACAGATTGACTTGCACCATGTTTGCGTCGAACGGCTGAATAATATATATATACATTACATATATATATTATTACTATTATTGTAATTAACGACATGAGCGGAGAGAGAGAGAGAGGGAGAGAGAGAGAGACAGAGAGAGAATGTGTGCGCGTGTATGAGAGAGAAAGGGAGGATGGTGGACGGAACGATAAAAGGAGAAGCGTGCGTAGATAATGATCGATCGAAACGAGCGTTTAACGAGGTACAGGGAGCGTATAAGAAGTGTCTAGAACGTTGCTTGTTGCAGCGAATTCCTAAAACGAGAACTATCCGGCGAAAGATTATGATTCGCCTGGAGATCGTGTGTGCGTGTGTTTGTGCGTGTGTCGGAGCGAGAGAGAAAGAGAGAGAGAGAGTATCGCCGCTGGTGTTGGAGAGTCGGATGCGTATATCGTGTATCGATCCGTGCCCGGTTACGTTAACTCCTCGTTCATCGCGATATAGGATTTATCGTCTGGAAAACCCGAGAAACGTTCTTTCCTCTCTCGGAGGAGCACGAAAGAGGAGGCTCGAGAGAGAGAGAGAGAGAGAGAGAGAGAGAGAGAGAGAGAGAGAATCACAGAGTTCGAAAGAAAGATTCAGCCGAGACGAGGGATGACAATACAGGGACGCGCAAAGTTCAATGGAGAAGCGGAGGAGCAAATTGCGAGATACTATGGCTGTTTCAGGTATTCCGGGACGGGTTGGGGAGGTTTCGAGCGGATTGGAAGAGTTTGAAGCTGGTCCGAGATGTTTAAAAAGCTCGGCGCTGAGATTGAATCGAATTTTTATAAGTAACTGCGAGTTCAGACTCCCGTCAAATCGCTCGAAGTTGTTCGAAGTCGTTTGTAGTCGTTTGAAGCAATTCGAAACCATTCGAAGCAACTTCAAGCTGGTTGAAGCGGCTTGATCAGCAACGGAGCAAATTACAGATGCCCGGAGTTGAGATTGAATCGAATTTTTCAAGTCAACTGTGGACTTCAACTTTTTAAAGCCGTTCGAAGCAGCTTGAAGCCGTTCGAAGCAGCTTGAAGCCGTTCGAAGCAGCTTGAAGCCGTTCGAAGCAGCTTGAAGCCATTCGAAGCAACTTCAAGCCGGTTGAAGCGGCTTGATCAGCAACGGAGCAAATTACAGATGCTCGGAGTTGAGATTGAATCGAATTTTTCAAGTCAACTGTGCACTTCAACTTTTTAAAGCCGTTCGAAGCAGCTTGAAGCCGTTCGAAGCAGCTCGAAGCCGTTCGAAGCAGCTTAAAGCCCGCTTAAGCAGCTTGATGCACATTCTCCAAGTTAATTGTAGGCAAAAGCTGCTTCGAAGCCTCTTCAAAGCCATTCGAAGCAGCTTAAAGCCGGCTTAAGCAGCTTGATGCACATTTTCCAACTTGACTGTTGAAGTTGCGCGAAATTTGATCGAAGTCTTTCGAAGTTGCTCGAAATCGATTGCCAACAACTTGAAGCAGTGCGAAGCCGAAGCTTCAACCGAGTCGAATTTCGAACGTTGATCGTAAACGCCAAAAACTGCTTTAAAGTGTCCCGAAGAGGAATCTAAGGCTCAAGCTGTTTTGAAGCCGCTTCTTCGAGTCTTTCAAAGACATTTGAAGTTGTTGAATACGAAGTCATTCTGTACAGTCGCGGTCGGAGCAGCTTATCGAAGCCGTTCAAAGCAGTTCGACGATTAATTACAAACCTAGTGGAGAGTTTTCATTTTACCAGCGCCACAAGACGGGCGTACGGGCCTCGGACATTTCGAATCAAAATTTCTCGAAGCCGAACAACAGCTTCGCAAGACAGGCTCGCAGACCTTCGTAACTCGTGATATTCAAAGCAGAACAACAGCTCGAAAGAACCCTCCTTCTCGGCATTCTAGCGCTAGACAAGCCTTACAAATCCGATTTCCCATCGTCCTCCATCTCCACGTCATCAAGCCCGCCGGATTCCCAGCCGAAGGATCCTCGAGCGAGTCTTTTTAGTAGCCTAACATTGTCACGGGACCCCGTGCGGGTCGGGTCGGGTCGGGTCGGGTCGGGTCGAGGCGGGCCGGGTCTCTCTGTTGGAGCTTTTCGGCGATCGTGAACGACGGTGGCAGGGCTCGGTTCGTGTATTATACGGGCACGAGGACTATACAGGACAATAAGGATCGCGTAGCCGCCGTCGCCCCGGTCGAACACGATCCATATACCGGTGAGCAACGGAGACGACCCGCGCGAGCTCGCGAGGAGAGCGAGAAAGAGGAGGAGAGTTAATCGAGAAACGGGCCGGAACTCCTACGGCTTTTATGGCTGTGCTCCTCGTAAAGATATATACACACCGAAGGCTTTTTCTCGGGAACACCGGGACCCCTCCGAGCTCGGAGCCAGGTCCAGGGCACACTGGGGCACAGAAAACGACGGGGCTAGGTAGGTACTGCGCGAGAGAGGGCGGGTACGCCAGGTACCAGAGCGGTTTAAAGCCAAATCTCTCTCTATCTCTCTCTCTCTCTATCTCTCTCTTTCTCTCTCTCTCTATCTATCTCTCTCTCTTTCCTTCGTTCCCTCTTTGATTCTCGAGCGAACAGGAGAACGAAAAGTATGTTCGCCAGCCCCGTGCGGCAGGTAGTTGCCGCAAACCACCGGCCGGGCATAAAGCGACCCGCAGCCATTTTTGATCCGTCGATCTTCCACCGGCCCCGAATTAAAATGTGCCTGACCACGGTTCCACCTTCGCGACTCTTCCTCCCCTTCGATTCTTCTTCAACTTCTCTCTCGCTTGGTCTCTCTCGCAAGGAACGTCGCCCTGGTGCGACACAACGATTTTCATGAAATTTTGTACAGGATACCAGGTTGCTAGAAAAGAAAACCGTCGAACGTTTACATGGTATATGGAACAACACACTGCGCCGAGTAAAAAAGCCTCGGTAAACGTAGGTCGAAAGGTCAACCGTTTCTGAGATACGAACGTTTTTGTTTGTTAACATCGTGATTCATTCAGTATCGACCTTTCGACATTTACCGAAGACTTTCCGATACTAACTGATTCCAGATGAGATCTACCATCGGCACTTGAATGAGGACATTCAGGACGCGGTTTATAAACACTGAAGTAACCAACACAAAAATATTCGTGTCTCAGAAACGGTTGACCTTTCGACCTCTGTACACTGAGGCTTTTCTACTCGAGCACAGTGTGTTCTACGTCACATATAAATATTGAATGGTTTTTTCAACACCTTGTTTATAACACCTAGTCTGTTTTTAACACCTAGTTTGTTGATAAATACTTCATTTTCGTTCCTCTGCAACGATCCGTGTCTAGAGGGTGTGAAAACAGCCCTCAAAGTTGACGGTGAAAACCCTATTTTTGCAAATACCTTGGGAACTAGACGGTCCAGGACAATTATTCCCTTTTTAATTTGTGCGTTCCCGATCCAGGAATGTGGTCATACAAAACCTGTTGGGAACACGTAATCACGTGTTACGGCAACGCGAGAACAGCACAAAAGCTGTCGCCCCTTCGGAAATGCTGATTTTTGAAAAAGATTTACAGCCTATGTATTAGGCATTAATCGTCGTATGACAGAAGTGCCGCAGTTTTAGAGATTTTCCAAAAAGATTCGCAATCTTGATACTAGAAATTCGCAATTTCAGCACAGACTGTCGCACCTCATAAGCTCTGGGCTTAGAAAAAATTTTGACTTTCTCGAAGATCTGTGTACCCAGAAATTGGTCGTTTGAGTTCTCTCCCGCTTCCTCGATATCTCTTTGCGGCGCAAATTTTTTCTCCCTCTTCCTGCATCCTACTCCATCCTATTCTCTCTTTCTCACGCTTATGGTTCCCCAATGATCCCCCCATCCTCGGTATCCCAGGTCTTTCCAGCTCCCAGAAGGGCTGCGGACCCTCTCTTCTGCCCGATTGAAAAGCTAAGCCCAAGAACAAGCACCCAACAATGACCCGGTTCCTCTGACGCGCCGAATTGTGTTTCATGAAGAGAGAGAAAAAGAGAAAAAGCATGTGTGTGTTTGTGAGGCAGAGGGTGGGGAGCGCAGAGAGAGAGAGATTCGGCAAATATGGCCACAGCGTTTCGCGCTATTCTTTGCACACGTCTCGAGGCACACCCGGCTAGTCCCCAGATAGGTCCCCCCTTAATTCTTCGACCCCCTCTTTACAAGGCCCCAGACTGTATTCTTTCCGATGTCCTTTTACCTTCAGGTTTTACCTCGTCGCCTCTATATCTCGGTCTTAACCTTATCTCGCCTCGAATTACCTTGGGATAATCGTGGTACGGGATTCGTCGAGGGAAATGGAGAAAATGCGGGCTACAATGGAGTTTAACATCCTTTTTGATGATTTAGTGACGGAACGGCTAGTTTCTCGAGTCCCGGGGCGATTTTGTAGAATGTACCGCTAAATATTTATCGTTTTCAATACGGGTCAAGTCGGTACACTGTACCTTCCGAAATGATTTAGTGGAGGGATGCGGTTCCGTCGGATCAGCTGTCGGATCGGGGTAGACACCGTCGGTTGTTTTATGGCGGAGGAAGATCGGAACATCCTCTTTCGACCTTTCGTGACAACATGTTGTTCGATTTAGGTGAAAGACGGTGGTTCGCTCCGCCTGATTTTGCGAACGATTTTACAGAAGGTCGTTGCTTCGACGGAAACGTAAGAAATTCCTGGATCGACGATTTCGAGCACCGATGCTCGCGCGCGCGCGCGCACACACCGTGTTACGTTCGAAAGTACGCGGCGTGGAAACGTCGAAGGCTATTTTCTGAAATTCCGTGCCGCAAGATCGGGCCGGGACGGTCGCGGCGGGCTTCGATGACGAAGCACTTACGGCTTCGCTCGACCACGCTCGACGCTCGAGAAGGGGTCGTGGAAAAAGGAATTAGGTTCCGGAGGTGCCTCTTCACGAGAAACCGCGAGAGAGAGAGGGAGAGGGAGAGAGAGAAAGAGAGCAAACTGTGCTCGAACCCCGATGGATTCCTTCAGAGAACCTGGGCGAAAGAGGAGAACAGGATGCCCATCCTCGAGCAAAGACAAATTAGCCGAAGGATTTTCAAGTTTGCCGTCACCGGAGACCGTGGTAGAACACACCGACAAAATTTCAGCTTCCTGGCCCTTCCGAGAATCCTCAAATTTCAGCCCCGGGTCGTTCGATTTTATCGTGTACAGCGAGTTCTCGATATATGTCAACAACACGGGTCTTGTCGGTGACATGTATCGTCCAGGAGACGTGGCCGAGCGTGTTATGTTCACACTCCTCGGCGTTCAAGGCCCCTCACGGGACTGGGGATAAGTCCGCGACATTTATCATCCAGGCCAGAGTTATGTAGAGAAATCCTAATTTTCCCACTGGAAACTCTTCAGACCACTTCTTTTGCTGCCACTGTATGGTGCCACAAAAATTCTATAAAACAGATGGAAAACCAGGCAAACTGTTAACCGTCAGTAATCGTCTTTTCGCAAAATCGTTCAAAAACGTACAAAAATAACTTTTGCATTTACTTTCCTCAGTGAGACCGTTCGATTGTCGTTGAATCCGATTGGAACTTTGAGTTCGTCACGAGATGGCTGATTTTCGTATTATTTTTTTTTCAAGGGAAATTGTTCACCGGACTAAGTGAAAAGCTTTTTTGGCGTTCATTGTACTGGGAACACTTAGAGTATCGAAACTCTTTTTCCATGTCGTTTCTGTTCAGTTTTAAACCAATCATTCCATCGTTTCGATTTCACCAGGATTGGGCAACTTGATTTCCAAAAATCAAAATTATTAAGAAACTGAAGGCCTTCGTTTTTCAGAAAAATCTGCAAAGTCTGTATACTGGAAATTGATCGTTCGAGTACAGAGATAGTGAGTCACAGTTCAGAGGTTCTTATCCCACAAGATTCTCCACGAAGCCCCACAACGTGCCTATTGTCTGCCAACTCGAAATCCACCATTCGATCATCAAGAGCTAACTATACCAAGAACGGTCGGCCTAGGATAATCGCTGCCGAAGCTTTCCTTCGTATCCCGACAACCACAGGTCTGCGAAGGATCTTCCTCTCGGATTCGGTTGCTCTCTAATTTCCGAGCATCCGTGCCGAGTGAGTGGCTCGCCGCCATTTCTTTTCCTCTATTCCCCGTTTTCTTTTTCCCCCCGGTCGAGTTTGGTCGCTAAACGTCGATCGCGGCTCCTCGGGGCATAAATCAGCTCTTGGACGGCACTCATTCATGCGCGCGCGTCTCTGTGTGTACGTGTGCACAGTTGTTTCGAATCTAGATCGCGTCGGGCACGGTCGTTTCGGTCGCGCTGGGGATTTCGATAGATCTTGATCAAATATATGGACCGTTTACTCTGAGGGTGGTGTAAGTCCATTTAAAAACAAAAATGAGATATCGCATAATTTGTATATTTCTGTTTTATCAACAAGAAATGCAACACTTTCGAAATAAACGGTCCATACGATTTCTCGGAGCCGTGAGACATTACCCTAACTAACGCTCGACTCTTCAGCTTTTAACGCTACACCTACAAAACATGCAAAAGTGAAACGTCTTATAGGAGGGAGAAGATTGAATTTATTTAACCCTTTGCACTCGAAGCTATTTTAACTCCAAAACGAAACATTTCTTTCCACCTAGAATATTGCTTTTCTATATATTTTTGTCATGTTATACATACGAAAATAGTGCAATTCACTCGTACAATACCGAAATGTTTAGTAATTTATTAAATACAAACAAATTTAATAATGTAAAAAATATTTTGGATAACGATACAACACTTTTTCGTGATGCCGAACAGTCACCATTCGAGTGCTAAGGGTTAAACTTTGTACGAGTGTAATATGTGCTTAAACGAAGATGTTAATTCAGTATTCTTCCATGAAAACTTTTTTATAATTTCGATAATTGTGAAATGGGAAACCGGTCGCTTTGACCGTGGTAGGTTTAGTGTTAAATATTCTCTCGTGTTTTTTATTTAATGTAAGGGATTCATCGTATCCCCTCAAAATGGTGCAAGATAAAGCAGCAAGAGCATTAGAAAAATTTACAAAAATATCGTTGCATCGGGTTGGAACAATGGTGTACACCATTTTATCCAATAACATATTTTCTGTTCCACCGCTTTTGCCATTTTCGTGGTAAGTTATCGCGTCGTTGACCAAACTTCTGAACAAATATCTTAATGTCATCCCCGGATTTTCGAAAACTTTACGAATTTTCGTTCCAACCCAACCTACATTACGAAAGAAACTAAATGTCTGTTTCACTCGAGTTCGTTGCAGTTTAGCTTTCTCATTTTCTTTTTATCGTTTATTATGCTGCGCGACCGGGACACGAGGGGTTGCGCCCCCGTCAGGGTGGTGTCGTCAACGTCCGTAGGAAGGTTGATGTCTCATGGCCGGCTGTCTCGATAAGAAAATTCTGCGCAAACCACCGGGGGGGAAGTGGTGCAACTATCGTCTCCCTTGTGCACCTCGATCGCCTCCGATCTGCAACGCGTTCCGGCGCCCCGCCCCGTTGACTCTTGGGAAAGCTATTCGTCGCGTCTGACCCGTGACGCGATTCCACTGCTCGAAGCCCTTGCGTAGGCACCTGGTCCTCTCGAATCTCTCAGGGCCGCCACTCTGTGTACGCATGGCATTTTAAAGATCTCCTGTCGTCTAATGATTGCTCTCGAGGGGAGACTGCGACGAACGACGGTGAGCAAACTTGAAAGGGAGGGGGAGAGAGAAAGAGAGAGAGAGGGAGAGGGAGGTGGAACCTTGGGACTATCAAGGGCCGAAGAGGGGGAAAAGCTCGATTCCGGATAGCACCGACTATAAAGAGAGGAGCAACGTCCATGTGTCACGAACGTCAGGATGTTATGGGTCTACGGGATAGTCCCAGCTATTCGAAACGATGGACCACGCCCAAAAGGCCTGCCATATTCCTGCTTCGACTGACTCTCTCTCTCTCTCTCTATCTCTAGCATGACTGCTGCTATGTCTCTCTCTCTCTCTATCTCTCTTAAGGTCTGTCTGTATGTCTGTCGGCGATCGATCCTCTTTCCTCGCGACACACAAGCTGGCAAAAATTTACCAGCCGGCAAAAGTCGGAGCGACGAAACGGGACACAGCCGAATACGCCCCTGGCTGAAGCGCGAGCCGAGGCCTGTGCCAATCGATAACCAACCTCCTGGTGCCTCTACCGTTTGACAGCTTCCACGAGACATTTCTACGTGCTTATTTCCCTTTCCTCTTCGTCTCCTATTTTCACAAGGCCCTCCGGTATCGTCTCGCTCTCCGTGAGGCCACCTCTCTCTCTCTTTCTCTCTTTCTCTCTCCGTCTCTCTGTCGCAAAGAATCGAATACAGAGAGAAAAACAGAGAGAGAGAGAGAGAGAGATTTTATACGGACTCCTTTCCTTTTTCTATCTTCCTCGCTCGCAATCTCTTTCTCTCTCTCTCTCTTCTTCTTCTTCTCTGGCTCTTTCTAGCTCCGAGATCGACGGCCCCGCTTCCTCGATGGGTCTCCTTTATAGATCGAGACGGGAACGACACACAAAACCAGTCGGAAACACAGAGGAAAAAGGAGCACCGCGCGCGATCGATTAAAAGACTGAAAGATTCTGCGTGGCCGGCTTGTGCCGCCACGTGCTCGAACCGCCGTGCTACGCCCCTCCCCCCCGCGCCCGTACGCCACTCCCCCGCGCCGCTCCGCCCCGCCCGCTTGCCCGCCCCAGCCCCTTTTTTGCACCCGCGACGAGATAATGCGAACGGTTACGCGCGTTTCGAACGATTCTCGCAGGACACCCGCGCTCTCGCTAGACTGCGGATTTTATGCTTTTCATGAATTTACGACAAACACGAGAACACGTTCGATTTTAACCCTCGGCCTGCAACCCGCGAGCGAAGTTCCGCTCTTGGATTTCATTCTTCTCGATATTTCCGTTTTCCCATTAATACCTCAATACGTACTCCAGAATTTTTTTCCGGTTTTTCGAAGGCCTAGAACAGTCAAAAGTTTAGTCGTGAATAGAATCGTAAAAATTGTAGAAATTGTATAAATTGTGTGTGAAATTGTTAAACCTACCACGGTCAAACTATTGAAAAAATGCTTTCGTAGCTTGATCGATGCACGACATTTTTATTCCGCATGAAGATCCGTAGTCTAGCGCTCGCGCACCAGCTGTCACGGCTCCAGGATTGGCCCCGGGGCCAGCTCCAGGGGCCAGAACGCCTAACGATCGAGATCGTGATCTGGGAGAAATACGTGAGCAATAACGAGCGATTCTCTTTCTTGAACTCTGCGGTGGTGGATCGGTATTTTGAGATCGATGGACGGGGATTGCCCCCAGGGGCATCAATAAGATTGTCCTGGCTCCGTCGGGAACCGATTGCGTGGCCCTTTGCGTAAAAGCGAGAGATAAGTTTGAGATCGATGAGAGATTCTGTTTTCGACGGTTTGGCTCTCGGGGCCAATCTCGGGCACTCCCGGGGCCAGAGCATTTTGGCCACGTCTCCTGTTCTAGAATTTTGATAAGTCGATATTTTGCTGCGGTAGAGGATGGTTTGTGGACTTTTTCACTGGAATAGTGTTTTATTATTAAGTCGACGAATTATTGCGGACGACGAATATGTTTACGTTTCGACAATTGCGTTTATGTTGCGATACGTGAGCGAATTATTGGAAAACAGCGGCGTGCAATTTATGCTAACAGATGGAAATCCTTTTTCAATTTTATCCACCCGGTGAATAGAAAGCGACAGTTTATTGGTCTCATTGTATTCCGTTTCACTTGCTGTTTGATCGAATTGGATAATTGTTAAGTCGAGTCATAAATAATTTACTTACCAATAATATAACAATTACAGTCGGAACGATCTTCGTTATTATTCGTAACGTTGTCATTTGTCAGATAGATCAAGACTGCGATGCTAAGTTGAAATTATTTATGACGAGACTGCGGATGTTCGTGCAAAGCGGAACAGGAGCTAAATAAAAATGTATGTAACAATTTCAACAAGTTTCGTACATTGTTTGAAATTTCGCCTAATCATGTTGCGAATTCGTGAAATCCGCAAGTCTATTTACGACTCTAGCAATTATTACTCCCGGACTACAATGCGAAAAATCTGATTTGCGGTTCTCCCCCTTTTGCGTCGCAGCCTTGCGCAACTCCGTTAATTTGAAAAAGACTGTGACGAATGCATGATCACTATAAGCACTGCTGTGTTATCGAGCAAATAGGAAGCAACCTCGAATCCGTTACCGATAACGTCTAGCAGCGCGACGCTAAGGGGGAAAAGTACAAATTTGTATGCCGCAGAATATATGAAATGCTGCAGAACGAATCTCCACGAAATCCACAAGCAGCAAATTTTGTTACCGTCGCAAATATTCTTGTATTTTCCATCTGTTTCTTGATACGAGCCTTGAAGCGGAAAGAGACGATAGAGGGGGGAAATAGAGAGAAAACTGTGCGCTTACGATCGGTTTTCTCGGTTAGTTCGTTATAGATGATTATTTCTTTGAGACGGAGCATGAGGGAGCGTGCGTTCCAGAAGAGAGGGGAGTGGCTTAAAGCTGCTTTAAAGCCGCTGACAACTATCCGAGATCGCTTGGCGAAGTTCAAAGRTGTTTGGAACCGTTTGAGGCTGCTTTGGGTTGGAACAGCTTGAAGCAGCTTCGGCTTGGAACGGTTTGCAGCAGCTTGAAGCCGCTTGCATCGGCTTAAAGCCGTCCGAAGCTGCTCCAAAGAGCTTGAGAGTGCTTCGAGCAGCTAGTAATCGTTTTGGTTCCGAGCTATTTGAGATGTCTTCGGTTTGAAGCAGTTCAAAGCCGCTTCAGCTTGGTGCAGCTTGAAGCAACTTCGACTTGGAACGGTTTGCAGCAGCTTGAAGCCGCTTGCATCGGCTTAAAGCCGTCCGAAACTGCTCCAAAGAGCTTGAGAGTGCTTCGAGCAGCTAGTAATCGTTTTGGTTCCGAGCTATTTGAGATGTCCTCGGTTTGAAGCAGTTCAAAGCCGCTTCAGCTTGGTGCAGCTTGAAGCAACTTCGGCTTGGAGCGGTTCGAAGCAGTTTGAAGCCGTTTAAAGTCGCTCGAAGCCGCTTCGGAGAGTGTAACCTATGCTATTCTGTATTGTGGAAGCCTGGAGACAGAAAAGAGCGGCGAAACGACAGGAGAAAAAAGAAAAGAAAAGCGCGAACGAATGAAAGAAAGAAAGAAAGAAAGAGAGATAACGAAAACATACCTTCGCATTTAAGATAATGTACAAGTCTCTAGTGTGATACATTTCTACGCTTATTCTCTAAACTAGTAGTCATGAAGCCTAAAGTAAACGATACCTCGTTGTGGTTTGTAAAACGTGGAATAATAAAAGAGGAAAGAAAATGATACGGAAAGAAAGAGAGGGAGGGGAGAGAGAGAGACAGAGAGAAAGAGTGAAGTGCACGGATAACGACGAGCGAGAAAAAACGGCGAAAAACAAGTAACGTAGTTCTGTAATAGAAGTGTGTAATAAAACGGCGAGAATAAAAATCGATGCGAGCAACAGAGCGCGCACGACAAAACGCTAAAAAAAAACGAAGTATATAAGTTAAACAAGCAAGCGACGAATAAACGAAAAATAAAAAGCATAAAAGTAAAAAAACGTATGATAAAACACACGCAGACACACAGGTACCGACGTGTAATGATCAAAATCCGCTTAGGCTGACTTTTTTGCGAGAGAATTGCGAGAGTATGCGAGTGAACGGGAGGGAGTGCGAGCGTGAGAGAGTGTGTGTGTATGAGAGAGAGAGATTATGCTCGCAAATGGAGCCGACGAACCCGTAGATTCGAATTGTCCGGCGGCAGACGTCCTAATTAGTCGCAGAAACACTGGAAATTGTAAGCGAGCGCCAAATATCGCTCGAACCAGCGATAGGGAAATGATGAAATGGGAGGAAACACTATACTATACACACGGATAATAAGAGAGAGAAAGAGAAAGAGTGGGGGACACACGCGCGAAGTGTCACAAAAAAACAGTTGCGGATGGATGCGTGAACGCCGATGAATGGATGATTATTTCCGAAAAACCGAGAAACGTGTGTGTGGGACTCGCTCGACCTTGTGCGCGCGTGAGTTTACAAGCAGAGTGTTCGAGGATATAGTGTTCGGCATGTACATAATTCTGTATATACGAACGAATCACTGACTGTACAATACCACCCAAATATATTTATATTTCATGTTAAAACAACTTCGCATACCAGTCATTTCCACCGTCCCACCTTATCCGACGTTAAACATACTTAACGCATTATCTACCTTCAGTTGGTTACTGATAGACCCTACAACAGCAACAGAAACTTCGATCATAAACCAACAGCTCGCCCTGAATAACGTAATCGAACTGTTCAGTTTGGAATTGTTGTATGAGAGAAAATTTTTAAGCTTCCACTTTTATACAGCAGAATTATTGAAAAGCCTAACAGGCTTCTTCCGGTAGATGAAGTGTTCGCTGGCTTCAGAAATCGAAGGTAAGCAATTTGTAAATTTTTTTATGAAATCTGCTCCACAGTAATTATTAGACCACGGATCTTTATGCGAAATTAAAATTTTCCGGAAATAACTACAGTGTCTATTCTATATATGTCTCGAATGCCTAGCAGATAAAAGTCCCAGAACTATCCCCACTGCCGCGGGGCGTACCCAGTGAGGAGCCATGCACCTGGCCGATATATGTCCCTGTCAGACCCGTGTTTTGGACATTGTCGAGTAAACACAGTAATATTTTCTTCCTTCAGCAATTTTAATAAGTTGACGATATTATCGGTACTTCACAGCCCACAATCTAAAAAATGACACAATTGGGTTAAATTAGTAAGCTATCTCGCACACGATATGATTTTGAAAATTCATTTTTATTGCGTTATATTCGCGTTAATTGGA
Organism: Halictus ligatus; assembly: GCA_028454255.1. NCBI lineage: Eukaryota > Metazoa > Arthropoda > Insecta > Hymenoptera > Halictidae > Halictus > Halictus ligatus. Next base: position 2,787,422 of record CM052141.1, on the reverse strand, counting down.
TTTGATTGGATATCCGATATAATAGATACCAATAGAATAGAATGAACTCGACGAAATAGAATAAATCCAATAAAATAAACCCAATAAAAACAAAATAGGTGCAAGAACGTGTTTAAAAAAAGCTTGTTCAACGCGATCATTTGACCTGTCGTGTTAACAAAATTTTGAAAATTCCCTTCTCGCTGTGCTGTGTTCGATTGAATTGAATTCGAGAAATATTTGTGAAATATGAAACGTAATGGAACGCGATGGAATAGAATAAATCCAATAGAATAAATCGAATGGGATGCAGGGCCGTGTTGAAAAAAGGATAACTCAACGAAGGCGTTCACTATCAAAGAGCGTTCACATGTGCCAGCAGGAACGGGCGAAAGGGTCCGCAAGAAAGACAGGTCTGTGCCTCTTGTCAGTATCGTGAATCTCAGGACGAGGAGTGAAGGGGGCGCAGCCACAGTGATTTTCAGGGAACTGAATCGACAGATTTCACTAATGGCGATATGACGCGTGCGTATCGTCAAGGCGAACCAGTCCGGAGGCTCGTGTGTACACCCGGCAGTTTAATGATCACGCCGAGAAAGAGAACCCCCTTATTTCTCGTTGCATCGTTGTTGTCTCTTCCGTTTTCCTTATTCCAACGGATTACGTAACGCGAACGTAAATAAATAAATTACGGCATTCTGCACTTCGACCCTCTCTAAACTCTCTTTTCTGTTTGTCTAGTTTCTTATATAAATCTCGTCATTTCCATTCATCATTAGACCGCGGATTCCACGCGTTTATCAACAAATTTTCATGTAACTTCAAACGGTAAAAAGATTGGAAGAATTTTAAATTATATTATTTTTGTGAACCTGTTAAACGTATTCAGAAAGAAAATAAATTTCCATTTCATTCCAATTTGTTGCTGTCCGGGCAGACAATTGTTGAGTTGCAGAAAGATTCGCTGTCTAATTAGTAGACTGCGGATTTCACCAAATGCGAGACAACGTAACTTCTGTTTGGCACAGCACAATTATCGAGAAGATAAAGTGTAGACGAAGGTAGATAAGGTGTTAAGAATTAATTCTCAATTCAATAAAATTATTAAGCAAATATGTAATTAGTACGGATTTCGTTGCACACCGAAATCTGCAGTCTATTCATTATTTTACTTTAGTCATTGACCCTCGGATGGCGGACGTGAATGATCGTGAATAATGTGTCTCGAGTCACGTGAAGTCACAAAAAGGAACCCTCTGTCCGAACTCCGAAAATGCCGGGTCGAACGTCGAAATTGTACACCTTACCTTAGTCATGCGATTTTTTCATTCATCACGCTTCTTTCTTACACAAATTTCTTCCCGATCGTATAGCAGTCTTCCTCTTGTTCCGTTTGCTTTCGATGGACCACTGAAAAAATTGCAGGAGACATTAGCTATGTCAACATCTTTTAGCGAATATTCATGGAGACATGAAAACATTTCCAAAAATGTTCAATATCTCGTTAAAACAGAAATATTCACGACACTGTCCTGGAAGGTAATTATTTATTACTATTGAATCATTGATTTTTCAACATGCATAGGTCGATACCTTTTTGTAGAAAATGGCGAGCCGCATCGAATAGTGCGTGGAAAAATACATACTCCCGTTCGGAAAGATGAAGGTCACCTTGAAATGTCCGGAACTCTTTCACCTACAAAAACAAAAAGCTGTTATAGCAAATATTGTAGTCGTCTTTACGCTGAAAAGTTGATGAAGCTTTTTCCGAAGGGACGAGCGTGCGACCAAGGTCAGTTGAACCACCTACTGGCAACCTAACGACCGTGAGCGTCATAAATTACGAAACACACGTCCAAAAAAAAAAGAAAGAAAAGAAAAATAGCAAATGTACCCGTAATTTAGAGATTCGAGACAACCTAAGGGAACGCAACCGACGGACATACGTCGTCGTGTTTAGATTTATAGCCGTATGCAACCAAATGCACTTTTCCGAATTTTCCATTATTTCCATCGTCGACATTCGAACGAACCTTGGACGTTTGGCACCTAATGCGTTGCACGATTATGTGGAAAAGCCGTTCCCCCGCCGAATATTATTTGGCATAGGGGGCGAGGTGCCGGGGGCAGAGGGGTGCAGGGTGCAACGGATGCACCGGGCGAGGGCGCGGGTATTTTAAACCCGGTGCGCCGTTGTAAGCTTGGGGGAGAGATCTTTTAACCTTCGAGCCGTAACCTCCCGGCACGGATTGAATAAAGTTGCATGCGCGGAAGGTGCGCGACCCGGCACAATGAAATACAGGAACCACGGCTTCCTGGTGCAATTTCAGCCATTGTCACCGTTATTTTTGTCGCGGCGCGTTTTCCATTCTATTTAACATTCCTCCGGCTACAACGCCGGTCATTGTTTTTCATTCTCTTTATTCTTTTTTCCTACAAGCGTGTTCCCTTTGCCGTCACTGTTCCCGATAAGGCTATACCGGAACGCGTAGCTATCCTGACTTCGGTTCACGATTGACGCGCGGATTTGACTTATCTCACAATTACTAAACCACGTGCCACTAGATTTTATGCATTTGCGACAAACCTTGCTGCGACTTTAAAGAACAGCAAGGTTAAACGTGTTTTGAAATATCGGCGTGTTATTCAACTCTTTGGGGCACGGTGGAATTAAAAGTGTCCCACCGTTTTCTGCAAATGTTGCAGAAATGCTGCAAATGTTGCAATAGCTGCATGTGCATAGGTTTATATTTTGTCTTTTCTATGTGGCACGGTGGGACTGTTTGAGCCGCGCCCAATAACAACAAGTTTAATCGACTATTACTATTTTGTGATGGTTTTACATGATGTTATACCTTAATCAAAATATACCAATTTTGTTGCATTTAAAACCCGACAAAATTCCTGTGCAACATGGGTCTATTTTTCATCCGAAATCCTGTGACGCGAAGAGTTAAAGTGTATCGAAGTCGTTAAAGAAAGAACAGAATTTTTACTTGATCCCTGCCCCTCGCAATTACTGTGGAAAATTTTTATTTTCCCGAAAGATTCGCAGTCTACTTATGCGAAAGGATCATTGATAATTTTGCAAATTAAATATCGAGTTCGGCCAGCGTGATTGTGAATAATGGATGCTTCGTCGCACTCGCGCATGGAGAACGGTACAAAAAGTTATTTGCGCATACAAAATTATTTCCGACCTTTCGCTTCCAAGGAAAGATCATTAATGGTTCTACTCTTGCAATTTAAATATTGAGTCCCGTCCAGCTGGCATGCGCAGTTCGAAATATTGAAATTTTATTAGTTTCAAAAAAAAAAAAAAAATGGGAGCACAGAAAATTATTTCTGATACTTTACTTGCGAAGAAGGATCGCCGGTGCTGCTGTTGTTGCAAATTAAATATTATTAATTTCGTTCAGCTAGCATGCGGCAACTTCGGAGTATCGAATGCTTCGTCGCTTTGTTCTCGGTTCGTCTAACGCGTTAAAAACGTGTCGGGAACAAATAAGACGAGCTGCGTGTGTTCGCGTAAGGCTGCTCGTTTTGTGGAAACGATTTTCTGGAAGTATCGACGAAACACACGGGGCTAGACCAGACGAAACGAAACGAGACGTGACGAGACGTGACGAGACGGGACGGAACGGGACGGGACGGGACGGGACGGGACGAGACGGGCGGGACACGAGACGGGATGCGATTAAACACGGCCCGGCACAAATACGATGACTCTACGATTCTTTGTTATTCATGATATTCCGGCGAACACGCCGCTTTCCGTGCTATAGTTGCCGTGACGTCATTAGTCTTCCATTGTATTCGATGACACGCTTCTAAACCGAGCCTCGATATATGGAATTATTGTTGCCTCGTGAGCCGCGACCAAGTTCTGTACTACCGATCCCGAAAAACACGATAACAACGGAATATTTTCCACGGGACATCCTCTGCAAATCCGCCATCTTGACGCAGTTGGCGATTCTCTAAAAAAAAAAGTGATAAATAGTCTGCAGATCTTCGGACAAAATCGAAAAATTGTCTTCTTCGAGAAGCAGAGGCTCGATAAAAATGTAAAATGAAGTGACGATAATTGTATAGTGGTGCGAGGAGGTAAGAGAAATGTAGCACTACTCTACGCACTCTAAAATTCCCATTTCATCTAAGAAAAAGTGATAAATAGTCTGCAGATCTTCGGACAAAATCGAAAAATTGTCTTCTTCGAGAAGCAGAGGCTCGATAAAAATGTAAAATGAAGTGACGATAATTGTATAGTGGTGCGAGAAGGTAAGAGAAATGTAGCACTACTCTACGCACTCTAAAATTCCCATTTCATCTAAGAAAAAGTGATAAATAGTCTGCAGATCTTCGGACAAAATCGAAAAATTGTCTTCTTCGAGGAGCAGAGGCTCGATAAAAATGTAAAATGAAGTAACGACAATTGTATAGTGGTGCGAGGAGGTAAGAGAAATGTAGCACTACTCTACGCACTCTAAAATTCCCATTTCCTCTAAGAAAAAGTGATAAATAGTCTGCAGATCTTCAGACAAAATCGAAAAATTGTCTTCTTCGAGAAGCAGAGGCTCGATAAAAATGTAAAATGAAGTAACGACAATTGTATAGTGGTGCGAGGAGGTAAGAGAAATGTAGCACTACTCTACGCACTCTAAAATTCCCATTTCCTGAGGAGTAGACGGTATAAAAGCGTTCGATTAACCAGTTAACTGTGATTGACGAGTATACTCGTCAACTCTATTGCGGTTAATGAATTGTTAAATTCTTATCGAATAGAAAAGTAATTCTTCCTCATTTAGGCTTTGGCTTTTACGATAGCCGCATTCGGCCTGCGTTCGACGTGTATATTCGTCATTGCTTGATTTTAATTCCGCGGCCTTGAGGGGTTTTTCAAACTAAACTCCACAGTTAGCTGGTTAAAAATTGCGTTAATCCTTCTGATCGACGGTTCAAAATCCGACAGAGAGAGAGAGAGAGAGAAAGAGAGAAACTTGAAGCCTTTCTGGCAAGGAAAATCAACGTTCGCGGAAATCCGTCGAAAATCGCGAAGTTCCGTCAAAGTTCGGGCCACATTGTCGTAGGAGGGCGGGGTGTGTTCGGTGGTCCCACGCCGCTGTGAGATCTTCCAGGAACCGTGTGGCCACCGGGTGGAACTTCCAACAGACCTAAGCGCGAGGTCCAGTGAAAATTGATGAACACATAGCACGGGGTAAGAGATATATAGGCACGGGTTTTTTTTCGCTCCGGGAAACGCTCACGAGTTAGCGGTGTACGCCCGTGTGTTGTGGACTCTGTTCATTCCGTTGACTTTATTCGCTTTGTTCACTCTGTTCACTCGGCTGGTCAGTATCGCGGCACGCTAAAAGGAAATCGCAGGGACGTGCGAAAATTTGCAGCTCGGGGAACCACGGATCGGGCGCGTCGCTCTCCGAAGAGGCTCCTCCTCTCTCTCTCTCTCTCTCTCTCTCTCTCTCTCTCCTCTCTTCTATAGCTATCCTTCATCCTCTATCCTCCGTCCTATCTTTCCCCGGAGGAGCTCCGCACCCGGCGAGATGCAATCGAACCGCAGACTTCTTTCATTTAAGGAGCGCGATCGATGACGCGATGCGCTTCAAACACGCGCAAGTGTGCGTCGTATTCTCCCGGCGTGTACACCCGCGTAGATATTGCACGTATACGTATGCACGGGCCTCCTCCGTCTCTCCTACCAGCGTCGTCGCATCAATCGTTTTAAGACGGCCGTTCCTCTAGTTTCGCGTATCGACGAGCCGCTCCCCGGCTACGCCCCCGAAAACGCCGAACGCGGACCCCGACTCCCGTGAACGGTCTGCAACATTATTGCAAAATTGGCCAAGGGAAGTCCGACGAATGCCGCACGGTTGCGTCCTCTCTGTTATCAGGTCAAATCTCCTCTCGAAACTGTGAATTCATCGTTAACGCTGGAACTACCGGACCAGTCGAAATGACTGGTACCTGATTTTTTCTTTCACGATTACCGAAATTGTCGAAATGTGTTCGAATCGGAAATTTTTTAACGAACCTCCTCGTTGAAGCATATATTACGATAAAAGTTGTACGAAGGCTGAACGGGCACAGCCTTGTCATTGTTACGAAGCAATCTGTCGCATTTATTGCTCGGTAGTTCTACTGTTAGTTTGTGCGCCGGGGATGATACGCTACGTAGATTTTGAAACATTCGTAAATTCGTAATATAGAGGTCTACGTAACGATTTTAATACCATCGGTCAAAATGGACCCGGCACCCGCCGTCGAAGCGTTGAGAAAGCTCACATCATTGATCTTGTCTGACATACCTTGTTTTCATAGAATTTTTAGCACAGTCTTTGAAATATTAGTTTTTCGATTATTATGTTACAACAGAATTTGAACATCAGACTGATGCTTCTAGTCCCCAAAGTCCTAGTAGCAATAACAGTTTAATTACATTTGCAAAAGTAACAAAACATCAGAACTTATTTTTCCCCAGGAGAACACTTTGATGCGATCCGTTCATTTTCTAAATTGACGAACTCCAGAAAATGGAAGAGAATATTGATGAAGTAGTGTACATTTATTATTAAAAATTCTTTCAATTTTAATTTTTCAATTTCAACTCTCCGAATTTGCAGGAATATATTGGATGGAAGCGAAAGTTCGTAGCGTTTTTAAATTAACGCTCAAAGTTTAAATTAAAATATTTATTTATGTATAGGTTTACTCAATAATATGACGAGCTACCTGAAAAAGTTGCGAAAAGTAATAGAATGGAAAATATGTTATCGAAAAAATCTACGAATCTTAATTTTATCTTTCAATGTTAATTCAACTTTTGTTCGAACCTAACACAGTTTGTCCCGCATCGGTGAACCCCTTGGCCTGTGTAATTCCGACGGAATAGCTAATTTAGAATTCGTTCCAATGATATCTCACTTATTTTAAATCGCGATCGTGTTCCTCGAGGCAGTCCCTTTTCCATAAATTCCCACTCGGATCGATAGCCTTGAGGGTCTGTCATTGCTGCGACCGACCTCTGAACAGAGTATTGTTATCTACGCTAAATTGTATTCGGGGCTTAGGTATCCGAACATTGTTGCTCGTATACCTAAGCCGAATATTCCTCCGGGTCTGCAATGTTTATCCTGGCGGTTTATCATTCTCGTTAATGAACAGATATTCCGATGCGGTCATAAACAATCTTTACAATTGTTACCCTTCTTATTTGAACAATGCATTTTATTGGATTTAGAAGTGTACATAAAATGCAACTCCGCACATTAAAATCTGTCTACCTAAATATGCATTAATCCCTTATAGTAAATATATCCATAAAAACTTGTAAATACCTTTCAAACTTGTAACCAATGTATACAAATAATGTAAGTACTCGACTAAACAATATCCTATTGTAAACAGTTTGTACATCTACAAACTGTATCTGTGTATCCTTGAACAAAGCCTCGAATGCATTAACAAAAAAGAAACTTGCAATCTGATAGCAAGAGAAGTGTCTTACAATTCTCGCTACTATAATTTTCCTGTACGGAAGACAATCTTTACGACAGCGAAATAAATTTTATCGGGGTAGGTTGGAGGTGGCCGCGCCCCTGCACATTCCCGGGTGGCTACGCCACTGGTTGGGCCTTGTACGCAGGGCCCACATGGAGCAGTGAAAAGGATAAGGCTCTCAAGGGTCTCGTGCTCGCCGATCCGAGCGACGCCTTCTTCTCCAGGTAACCCGCGTCTCGATTCTTTCGCGAACCTATCCCCGACGTGTCCGGATCAGTTGCAGAAAACTACAAAGGCTGCTGCAGGACCAGATGTTTCCCGACTGCCAAAAACCGAGACACGCGGGGGACAGTTAAAACGAATCGGTTTCCGTCCTCGCTCTCGCGTTTCAATCGATATCGGGAAAAGCCTAGATGCCGAGCGCACAATGCGCCGACCATATTTCATCTTTTTTTCTTTCTCCGTCGCCGACAACGAAAACGCCATTTAAACGATCGGAAACCGAAACGTTCGGGAACGATGAAAATTCGCGTTTCCCCGGAAATGTCTGAGAACTCCCGGGGCGAAAGTTTCAAGCTTTCCGTTTGCCACAGCTTTTAACCTTCGTTGTTGACATTGGCATTGACCTTGCGCGAGCAAGTTGCGCTTTCGCGCCGGCCCCGAACAATGTTGAACCTCCCGGCGCGGTTGTTGATCCTACTAAAATGTTGAATCTTACCTGGTTGATTTGTCACTGCCGGCTTGCAGGGCAGGGTGCTAATACGTGAAAAGCGATGCTAATTTGGGAAACCACGTGGAAAGGTTCCTGAGAAGAAACCGCGGAGGTGAGACTGTGGGAATAAACCTGCAGGCAATGGAATATTTCAACGACGGCCGGAGACCCTGGGAGAATAACGCGAGTCGATTATATTGAGACACACAATAACTTTAGGGATTACGTCGATAAGCCCCTTGTCCACCCTAGTCTCGCAGGATTTAGGCAGTTTAAAGGCTGGTTCATCGATCGACTACATTCCCCACCAGATGGAACCTCGAACACCTTCCTAGAAATCCAACAATCTGATTGGTCGTCGCCTTAAGACCAACTTCCATTGAAGGCATTTTGTCCAAAAAATTTGAGAAAAGCTAATCTCGAAATGCAGTTTTGTACCTCGTATCAGAGAGTATTACAATTCTAGTATCATTTACACTAATTTGCACGATAATTTTGTATAAATCATGAACGGTGTAATGCCGTTTGAACGACTCAACACTCTGGCGGAAAATTTGAATTGGTCGTCCTAGAGGAAAAGGAAGTTTCGCTTAGATCTGCCATTGAATTTGTTACTGAGACGCTGTATTATTAATATTTCTAATTCTTGTGATCCAGTAATCGTTTATTTATTTGTACGTTCTATTTAATTCGCATTTACAGCGATTTAATTGATAATTTCGTATAGACCATAAACTGTATGACGCCGTTTAAATGTCCCGACAATGTCGCGGCAAATTTGAATCGTTCAATCTAACAGAACGGGAAGTTTCGCCCAGATCTGCTATCGTCCACATTAACGAAACGTTATATTGTTAATATTTTTAATTCTTGTGATACAGTGGTCGTTTATTCACTTGTACATCATATTTATTTCATTATACCAAATGCAATTTTAAGTAGAAAATCACAGCATATGCGTTAACCAAAAATTTCCTGTACAGTTTGATTTTACCTACAAGCGCAAGTGGAACAAAGCACATAACTGAAGGTAAAATAAATAATTGCATTTGTTAATAATAATCCGAAACTACTTTATCCGACATAATGATTTTGTCATTATACGAGAATCGAGGCGCCACCTGTGCCTCGCGCATGGCGTTGTCTGCTTTTTCTATCATGAAGGCATGAACGAAACGCCGCAAAAGTGTTTTTGCACGTAACGTTGACTAAAAGTGCTGTATTAAAACCGCGAATGTTCAATGTGAGTCGCGAATCAGTGTTCCGTGTACTATGTATTACTTAGACGTTTCTCTGTTAGTACATTCAATCTCTTTTAAGATATTTGTCCGCGCACGCACAATCTAACCTAAAAACTCGAGGACAGTCGATATATATATATATATATAGGTTAAATGGAGAGCAAACGTTTCCGAGGAACCGTAAAAAATCACTCGATCCGATAAAATACTAAAAAAAAAACGACTCGTTATCAATTATTGCCGACATTACTATCGTTCACCATTGATCAGTATAGGTTTCGTAACATTACGAAACAGTTTTTCAGTTGCTCTCTCATTTGTTTTTTCGATAGTTTACGTAAACGGTTGCGATCCTAATTTTAGTGTCCGTTAAGAAAATAGGCGGTGAAATTGTCGAGAAGTATTGCCACACGTTTGCGTGTCACTATGTTTTAATACATCTTACACTTACATCATTTTTCTTCATTGTTTCCAGAGAGCTGCCACATTGTCCTAACCGTGAAATATCGAAAGTATTCTTGAAGAAGAACATCTTGCAGTCTGTAAGGCAGTTGTTTGGAGAAGAAGGAACCAAGAGTACCATCGATATTCTGAAGTTTGAACCGGAAAGCTGCAGATTTGTCTTACGGTGCACAGATGACTGTTACGTACGCCTGAGGGCAGCCTTGACTCTAGCAGAAAAGTACGAAGAGGAGCAATGCATCTATAGGGTTCATCGTGCTACTGCGAATTTACTATCGTTCTCTGCGGACAGCAGAAACTACCAGCACTGATCTATAAAGACATTGTAATCCTTAGTGCCTTTTGTTCCGAGGAACTGTTGTTAACTTTTTGTACGCTTGTATCTTTCGATCAACTATGCCAGTAACTCATAAGGAGGGGAAAGACACTATTATATTCGCATCCAAAGAGGATCATGCGACACCCAGTAAGATAGACCTGCCAGAACCAGAACCAAGTCCTGGTCTGATCTTGCCTAATGGAGAAATCAATTGGAATTGTCCCTGTCTCGGTGGCATGGCTACAGGACCATGCGGATTAGAGTTTAGGGAAGCCTTCTCGTGTTTCCACTACTCGGACGCGGATCCAAAAGGCTCGGACTGCTACGAAGCATTCAAAACTATGCAGGTATGCATGCAACAATACCCAGCGCTATACGGTAGCAAAGAAGCGAACTTGGATTTTGATGATGCGGAAGAAGAGGAGGCAAGCAAAAATACCAAGAGTATCAGTAAACACTCTGATAGCCAAGAGCAGCTAGAATCGCGAAGGGACGAAAGGTCGGAGCCTGCTAGTACAAAAGTAGATATAGGACGGACTAATGTTAATTGAACGATCGCCCCCATCATGCTATGAAATCGACCGTCGGTGATGCGATCGCGTTGAATGGCAACCTAGAACAAATTTCTATTGGGACTTAACGGTATATAGGCTATTTGCAGTTCTCACAATGGATAGATTGTGTGGAAAACTATGTTTGAAGGAAATAAAGTATTCATAAATATCGTTCCGCTGATATCTACAGTTCCCTACCTTTCGCGGAACCGAGATCGCCTTATCGACGACAGACGGAGTTTCTTTCGCCATTTGCGTTTCGTTTGAAAAGCAAAACGGATTGCGCCAAGCGTGCAACGAATATATTTGAATTTTATAGTCCGTTGACTTAGCCGGCTGCGCGGGTATCTCGCATTGCATGATTAAAGATAACGGGCGAAACGTTCACAGACTTACCCATCAACCCCTGTTTAAGCGCCTTCTGACGCATCGTTCCCAAAGATAAGTTTTTGTCCGTTCCGGGAACACGTTCCATGTTCGACGAGACGAACAATATTATAGTCAGAAATCGGCCGGGCGAATGAATAATTACGCTGTGTAACGAAAATGTTGTGTTTCAATCGCTAATAGACTACCGTGATTCCTGGAGCGCCATATTTGAAACCGGAAGTCATCTACATTGCGAAATTTAGTTTTAGAAAATGCAATAGATCCGAAAGTTCGAAGATTCTAAAATCTCGGTAGCTAAAGATTAAAAAATTCTAAGAAACAAACCACGGAATAAACTGTATTATTATAAACAATCGAATAAATGAAACTTGGAACCGAGCGAAACTCGACTGTTTCTTTCGGACAGAAACAAATTGAATCTCAACAACGGAATGTATGGAACTGGAACGACTTTCGGATGTAATAAAACGCAAACAAAAAAGTTGAGAATCGTTAGACAATGGTTACCGGTTACTGTGCGTTCTGAACGAAAACCAAACTAAACGCTAGAAATCGAAATCAATCTCGTCGAGAAACAATTTCCAGATTCAAGTCCCGCGCATTAATTTCTCGGCAACGTACCGTCGCTAACGAAACGCAAGAGATGTTGCTCACCGTTAGACAGCGTTATCGGATACCTATTCCGTTGTTAGAAAGCCGTTGTGACGTCAATCTCGTCGAAATTCCATCGGGGGGGGGGGGGGGGGATCGCTGGGACAGATAACGAGAGTTCGTCGTGCTGTTTGTTGTCCGGTTTTTGACACTTTGTAATCGCGCGACCCGCTGCTCCGCCGCTTTCGTCGAGCTGCTTGACGTCACTGCCGTTCGATGGCGGTAACTACAGGGAAGATGTCGCCGTGACGTCAACAACAAGAGACACTTCCCCCACCATTCCTGACGGTTCAGCCAGAGCCGGGGTTCCGTGTATACAATCTCTCCGAACGCCCCCCACCATTTTCCGAGCGGGCCGCGGTCGTTTACCACCACTACCATTGTAGCCTCTCGGCGCACCAACACCACGCTAACTTCTCACCCGTCGTCATCGTCATCGCCATCGCACCATGAGTTTGGCGTTCGTCGTGCGTTTCACACGGATAGCAGAGGAAGGATGCGGTTTCGTCCCGGGATGTTAGCATCGCGAGACCATCACGGCTCCAACGTGTACAGTGCGTGTCGCGTGTGAACGAAACAGTGTGTGCGACGATACCTCGATAACGAATCCCCGAGTTAAACGAGCAAAAGCGCAGAACAGAAACGAGCTAAAGAGAGAGAGAGAGAGAGAAAGAGGGACAATTAAGACTGTGTGTGTGTGAGAGAGAGAGAGTGCGAGGGTCGTCGGGACGATTCCTGTGCACGCTGGATACGTTGCTTGGCAGTGACCGAGAGTGTTCCGGGGTGTAGTGCAGTCTGAAAACAGGAACAGTGTCGTCTTCAGGATCGAGCTGTTTGCGTTATCATGGAGCCGCCGAGGAAGGAGAAGAAACACAAGGAGAAAAGAAGGTGAGTGGTTCGTTCGGTGAAGACCGTATGGGACGTTAGGCTTCGTACACACATCGTCGATCGCTTGTTAGAGCTTGGCTAGATCCGCGACCTATCACGCTGATATCGCGGACGAGTGTCTTAGATCTCGTCAAACGAATTCAGTGTGTCACGCGTGAGAGTGCGCGCGCGCGTATGTCACACCGTGCGTAGAAGCGAGAGAGAGTACGCGTTTTGACGCAATTGCGTTTCTTTTCTCTCTTGCTTCGCAACGACTCTCTCGCGGTCTCTTTTTATGTCGCGATTCCGTTCGGTTCGTTTGCTCGTAATTCTTTTCTGTTTGTGTGTGTTTGTACCACGAGTTTTGAGTCAGTGTGGGACAGAGAGAGAGAAGTAGGAAAAGTTTTCGAGATTATTCATTGGTTGATGGATTTGGGCAGCCACGTTAGTGTTTGGTAAAACCGGTGGCCGAGCGAAGGGGTAGGACCGTTGTTGGGCGGGGGACCGATTTCTCTTTTCTTCCTTTTAAACCGACCGCCATTTCGAGCCGCACGCACGCACACACGAATTATTTACAGATTCGATGCTCGATCCCCCGTTATTACCATCGACAGAGACGACGTCCTCGCGATACCGACGCGAGCTCCTTTGGAATCGTTCCGGCCTATGGCCAGAGAGCGAGCGCGACTCCGTGGCGGTTTATTTGAATTGTTTATCGTTAGAATCGCGCTTAGGTAACGGTAAATGCTTTGTTTTGCTTTGGAAAATAATTACACCGTTTCCGTTTGAATCTCGAGCGGTTTTATGACTCTACTGCGACCCGAGGATTTTATGACTTTATGACGAAAACGAGCGGGCGCAATTTCTAACGAATAGGAGGATTAACCGTTAACGGTCTAGAGGTATTTCAAGGTTTCTTACCGCTGGGTCCAAGCTATTTTTCGTATGAAGGCAAAAGCATTTTTCGCTGTAAAAGCATTCGACCTTCATTTGATATTTGGACTTTTATTTCGTGAAAGAATAGCCATACGGTTTATGGATTTTTTTTTGGTGTTATGGTATCGCGAACGAGTTTCCAGAATTCACCACGTGGAGCACCTGTGCCGCACCAGTGTCGCTACACTATGTAAACATTGGTTTTCATCCGTGGCTATTATTAAATCTTTCTTTGAGCAATGATGACGCATTACTAAATAACACTTGATTGAATATAAATATTACGGTGTCGTAAATTGAAATAGAGTTTGTGAATCGAAGGGTGAGTGAACAGTTCATAACATTCAATGGCAATTTAGAAAGATACAGTTACGAGGGTACAGAATATTCAAACTCGTTTTTCCGGAAGTCATTATTTTCGGGTTATATTGTTTTTATAGAAAGTATTCTATACGTTCAAAACATCCATTCATTGATTAAATCCCCCTTAAATCCATCCATCTTACATTTTCAATGATCGTAAAGTCCTAAATTTGAAATTCTATTTACGACGGGTCAGTGGGTCATTTTTAATCGAATATTCTAAACCTAAATTTATATTTTTAACTAAACATTTTCAACCGACTTTATATTTTCAACTATATATTTTAAACCGAGAATTATATTGTTAAGTGAATATTTTAAACCGACTTTATATTTTCTACTGAATATTTTCAGCGGAAGGTTATATTTTCAACTGAATATTTTAAAACGACTTTATATTTTTAACTAAACATTTTAAACGGAAAATTATATTTTTAACTAAACATTTCAAACGGAAAATTATATTTTTAACCGAATATTTTAACCTGAAAAAGACAACATACATGCCGATTGAATCAAGTAACCTTCTTTTTTTCTTCGAAGTCAGTTAAACAATGAAAGCATTCGTTCGGAGCTTGTATACTACTCGTGACAATAGAAACTCCTGTGCCTCACGTGCAGTATTACGAATACTTTCAATTGTCGTGTAAATACATAGTAATTGTCGACAAACGAACTGTGTACCAATACAGGCCACATTGTTTTGATTCGCGCGCTGTTATGCTTCGAAAAACGCGGAAGCCATTGCGTATTCGTAACCTTGTTATTGTTGTGCTTTTACTTTCTTTGGTTTCCGGGCGTTTCGTAGTAAACGCAAACGCGTGTAAACACGTTTAGTACGACGAGGTCGACATTCGCAGGCGTTTAGAATCGATGGGAACATCGAACGACGCCATAACCTAAAAAAGAACTGTTCGAGACGCCGAAAGCTTTCGATCGGAATTTTTTTCCGTGGCCACGCGTGTTGACTCTCCCGGCTTGGAAAGTTGTGCGTGCACGATAAAACGTTTCTTTGTCTAATGTAAAAATAGTCCCGCGTTCTTTTCTCGGAACCATTGAAATTCAGATAAATCGGGAGCGCTGCTGTCACGCGCTCAGTATATGTTAATTTCCAGCTGACGACGCATAATCGCGGAAACTAGTGTGCGATAAAGCGTCGACGGCGGCATGTTACCGTGTGTCGAATTTTGCCACGTATTTTTGCGGCTGTGTCTCGACCAGTGTTTTCCTTGCTTGTTTGTTTGTTGTGGGTTTTTGAAGTGAGGCTTATTGACGACTTTCTGTGGGGGGATGTAATAGTGATGAACGATCACGAATAGCGTTGAACGTGACGGAGAATCGTTCGGTAGTGTTCCTGTGGCGCGAAGAATTTCAACCATGGTTTCAACCATGCCTTGGTTAGTATGACTGATTCTGTTTTAATGTGATTGTTTACGTTCGTGTACTGAAGACAGATAAAAGATACTATGATTAAAACATTCAGAAACTTAGAGATTTACAAAGTTTTAAAATTCGAGAATTTGGCCATTCAAAAATTCGAACGTTCAAAAACTCGAATATTTTTAAATTCGAAAACTGGACGGTTTAAGGATATTAAAAGAATATTAAGTAAAATTCAAGAATTTGGCCATTCAAAATTCGAATATTTTTAAATTCAGTAACTGGACGATTTAAGAATATGAAAAGAATATTAATTACAATTCATGAATTTGGGCATTCAAAAATTCGAACATTCAAATACTCGAATATTTTTAAATTCGAAAACTGGACGGTTTAAGGATATTAAAAGAATATTAAGTAAAATTCAAGAATTTGGCCATTCAAAATTCGAATATTTTTAAATTCAGTAACTGGACAATTTAAGAATATGAAAAGAATATTAATTACAATTCATGAATTTCGGGCATTCAAAAATTCGAGAACTGGACGATTTAAGGATATTAAAAGAATATTAAGTACAATTCATGAATTTGGGCATTCAAAAATTCGAACATTCAAATACTCGAATATTTTTAAATTCGAGAACTGGACGGTTTAAGGATATTAAAAGAATATTAAGTAAAATTCAAGAATTTGGCCATTCAAAACTCGAATATTTTTAAATTTAGTAACTGAACGATTTAAGAATATGAAAAGAATATTAATTACAATTCATGAATTTGGGCATTCAAAAATTCAAACATTCAAAAACTCGAATATTTTTAAATTCCAAAACTGGACGGTTTAATATTAAAGTACGAACAGTCTTGAACTCGACGATTTGCGAATATTAAAATTGGTTGAAAAAGATTCGAGGAGGCGAAAATTCAGACGTTAAGAAATTTTTTGTCCGTTTTTTCTGGTAAAACCAGTGTTAAATCTGGTGCACTCCCCAAGATAAAAGACCGTTAAAAACACGTTCCTTTAAGCTTTATTTTTGGCTTGCTCCATTTCGGAGTAAATCCTCTCTCTCCGAAAAACACCGGTCGCCATTAAGAACGCGGCGGCGTGTGGCATCGTGTAACGCGGTTACATGATCGACAATGGTCCGCGCGCAAAAAGCAACAGTTATTTTGTACATATCACGATGTTGGTGACTCTCGCGAAGAATCTCGTGGAAAATTTCTATCGCGGGACGTGTCCGTAATGAAATATCGTCCTGTTGACTGTGTTACGTTAATCTGTAATCACCGCGTGGCGGTGGACCTCATATTACAACGTTCTAGGTATTATAATACTCTCTCGAAGAGAGAACGAGAGGGAACTCTCTCTGCTCCGGGCGATACCTCGATGTTTTCCTTGCTCGATGGCGAGCGTGTTCACAACGCACATTGACGGACGCGTTCACAAATACAGTCAGTCCCGTAATTAACGACACGCACTTCAAATTAGAATAACTTCTTTGTAAATGCGCCAAACCAGTTTTTCTGCCAAGCTAGATTAGCTTACTAGCAGATACATAATTAAAACGTTTAAAAAATAGCGTTTAGTCTGAATTACGAAAAAAAAATGGAAGTTGCTTTTCACAGCAATTTCTTATTTGGGCTTGTAACGAAAATTTAACAAATGTGTTTTGTAGATTCATATAATTTATATTTGTAAGTTATAAATGATGTTTGGTGCATTTAGCAAAAATTTGTTGTGTACCATTAATTATGGGACTGACTGTACTTTTACAAATACGTTCGAAAATGTACGTTCACACAGATACGTTCATAACACACACACACAAAACGTGCACGCCGACCGAATAACGACGCAATGGCCTTCTGGAAACTTTCTTTTCCAAACTACACCCGTACCGGCCATTATCTGCTTGTTTACGGGGTTTCGAAGCTATGGCCCTAATAGCTTTTCCCGATTGTCCTATCGCAGTGAACGACTCAGGCCAACGCATCGTCGAATCTCTCTCATCCGAACTCAGAATTAACTGACGCACTGCAGTATTTATTTGGTTGTTTGTTTGCTATCAGTGTATCTATCTTCTCTTCTGCTGATTAGCCTGGCTTTCTTTGTGTTATTATATTCTATATATTGTCTTATTTGTGTTTGTGTACACTATTTTGAGAGCTCGGTCTGTAATATTTTCTTCAAATTCTGCACGAGGGACTAACTATGATTAGATATGCATTATTAGTGTATTAGGTACGCGAATTCTTGAATTTATTAATTGATAGATCCTTTATTCTTGAATTCATCAATTGTCACCCCTCTTTTGAGATAAATCCGTAAAATTCTTAGTCTAGTTATTATATAAATATATTCCGAGGCAGTAATTAGGTTTGAAATTATGAAACAGTATGGAATTGCTGCAGTTGGTCTGGCTTAAGGCGGACATTGTCACTTGCGCGATAAGGACCATATGCGATACGGAGGAATAGCGTTCGTCGAATACATATCCGTTTCGGATGCTAGCTGTTTGCTTCTAGTAACCCAGAACTTCCAATCTCAATCCGTTGTGTCGAACAAAAAGACTTGTCCTGTTTTGCAATTAACTCGGAAACTAAAAGAACAGAGAAACAAACTTTTACCATTTTTTTCCGTCGTTCTAAATCTCCTGGAAGAAAGAGAAAACGCAAATATGTGTTGCATACATTAAAAAAAAATTGTGGTATTAACTCGAACAATAACGGATTATCTTCAATATAACCTACGGTGTTTTTTTTATAATATTGAGAAAACGGTGACCGTTGAAAGCAAGAATATCTTTCTCGCTGGACAAAAATAAACTTTAAACATTTATAAAAATTCAACAGATTAAGATATCAAGAAAAAGTGTACGCTATATTGAAGGTAATCTGTTTTTGTTTAAGTTAAACAATTTTTTTTTCTCCAGTCACTTTTATCGCTGGCTGCTACAAGCTTCCAAGGTTTCTCTGAACATGGAGTTAGATAATGTTATACAACTCCGCAATTTCGTAATTTTATTTAATGAAAAAAAATATGGAAACAAAGCTGAAATGTTGCTTAAGGTTTTCTAAAAAAATCTTTTTTTTTGGCAGTATCTTTATATGAGAAAAAAATTTTTTAAAAGCCCCTTGAAAACACAAAGTATGTTTGTTTCCTCCAGATTTCCATTTTTGCATAAAATTGCAATACAAACCACGGAGATTTCACGATCGGAATGATCCAGCCCTGCAGGTCCCCTAATCTACCGACAATATGTCCGAGATAAGACTAATGAAACGGTTGTAGAGAGCCTAATAAAATCGTTTATTGTGATGTCAGACCGGTCGTACGTGGATGTTGTAGCGTCCACCCGAAGACGTTACAGGGACTTTTTATAGTGTAGTTCTGCTTAGTCATTTGCAAGACCAGGATTCCCGGAATTGAGACAATTAAGAGCCACGCGAAACATCTGCGGATAAGATAGGTGCACGCGGAGCGCCGCTGGATCTCGATCGTTTAACGACCGATTAAAAACTAACGATATCCGCTGTTCTCTGCGGTCATCGTTGTCGTTGTCGTTGTCGTCATCTTATGGCCGTCTGACGAAACGTCAGCTTATTTGAGGGGGAAGATCCGATAATGAGCTGTTGTGCGCTGCCTATTGTGTATTATACTGATTGTGAGAGAAAGCCTCCACCCCACTCTTCCCCTTATCTGATCTTTGGTGCCACCATTTGTTTCCCGAGAGTCGCAGCAATTTATTAAATTTTACATTATTCGGTTCCATTTAACGTACAGCGGCTCCAAAAAGTGTCTGAACAACACGGTTCAAAATTTTCGAAAGATTCCTAATATTTGTACTGTTGTAATTAATTTAAAGCTCGAAGCATCTACTTTCGTATACCATTATTCATTTTCTGTGAACGTTTTCGAGAAATTATCGAGGTTTCCACATTTTGATGAAAATGTTCTTGCCTACTGCTGGAACATTATTACACCGAGGTGTAATTTCTAATTTATTTATATTTTTGAATCCTCCAATTGCCCGAGTTTTAGATTTTTGATTATTCAAGGAAAACGTGGAATAAAGTTGATTTGTCTTTCCCTGTGCAATATGCGAAATACGATTGGTTATCGATCACGTTCGTGACTATCATAATCAAACCTATGTTCTTTTCGATCAACTATCTTCCCGATTCTGCACAGTATTATCTTTCAGTTGTTCACAATTGGGTTTCGAATATGCTCTGCCCTTGCCCGCATGCATCGGTCTCGCGTGTCGCCACAAAAATGGCATCAAGGATGCACCGGGCAGCGCATCTCAAACATTTATGAGCACCGTTACCTCGATCATTTCGTGGACAACTTCGTTCACCTCGCGTGTAGTCGGTCTTCTTCGGGATATCGACGAACGTGCAATCTAATACTGGATTTTCCTTCTCATTGCACGTTGTTGCGAATGGGGATGCAATGCACTCCAAAAATGCATCTCTGCACTCTTAGTTCCTTCGTTTCCTACATTCTAGTCTATTATTTCACCTGGAAAAAAGTAATATCTATAGCTACTTTCTCCGATGTTACATTGCATTTTTTTTCTCACTGAAATGAATTTTTATTTTGCTCTAGTTCGTAGAACATTTGTGCGAAAAGTGACACAGTCTGATTGCAAGCCTGTGTACACGTTACAATCACATTTTATTCGTACTATCTAAACAAATTATATTTTCATCTAATTGGAATTGCTATCGAAGAGTTTTTAATTTTGTTCGCACAAAGTGGCTGCCCAGGTTATTCGGCAATGTCGCCGCACGTTCCCGGTTCGTGTTTGCAAAGAAAGCTACGTCGCACAAACACGCGAAAATGTGCTTGAATCGCAGGCCTGCCTGCCTATAGTTCGCGAAGCGGCGGATAATCGATCGAATGCACAAGCCACTTAACCTTAGCCTGATTATTCGTGGCGTATCGGAGCAACATAGCGGTCGACAGGCCGATATTGTTGCGAACATTGTGTCTCTTTCTCTTCCGCGTGCATCGTTTTCCCTTACAATCCCGCGTTCGCCGACGGTATCGCTGTCGGGCCTGCCGGGCTGGCTATTTGCGCAATAAAGACGTATGAGTAACCGAGATAGTTTAGCCGATCAAGGACGGTGTCTTTGACGAGCGATCGATGGCCACGTGTCAGCAGTTTCGATATTCCCGCTTCGGGAGATTCTGCGGCCCGGATCCCCCACCGGCGAATTGCGAAATTTTTCGAGAGCGTGAAATCCGTCTTTTATTTTTTGACATTTCGTATTACGGTATCAAGGTGCCTTGACTCGAATTTCGGGGGGCCTTGGACCAGTTGTCGAATCGGCGAACGGAAATGCCGTTCGATTTGCTGCTAATAGGATTGTGCAATGCTTTGCGGTTTTATCCGAAAACGTCCTCGAACAATTGAAAATATTGCATCGCACGATTGCAAGCACAATGGGAACAGCGAAAGTTTCAATCTATCCACAAGCGTACCTAAAAGTCGAAGAATCCGCAAACGTGTGGGTCCTGCAAGAAGAAGATCACTGTTATTCCTGCTCATTATCATTCTTGTTCATTGTCTGCATAAAATTGCCCGAGAAAGAATTACCATCTCCATCTAACATTGCTTCTAACAAGCTCAAGTCAACTTCAAGTCAACTTCAAGTCAAGTTCAAGACAAGTTTAAGTCAAGTTCAAGTCAAGTTCAAGTCAACTTCAAATCAAATCAACTCCAAATCAATTCCAATTCCAATTCAACTCCAATTCAAGTTCAAATCGACTCTAAAGCAACCATAATTCAACTCCAAGTCAACCATAAATCAACGCCAATTCAACCTCAAATCAACCTCAAATCAACCTCAAATCAACCTCAAATCAACCTCAAATCAACTCGAAATCAACCTCAAATCAACTCGAAATCAACCTCAAATCAACTCGAAATCAACCTCAAATCAACTCGAAATCAACTCCGAAACAACACAAATCAACTCCAAACGAAGCACTCATCACTCACCGACACCACAATATCAATAACCTCACCAGCTTCCCCATAGATCACCAACAGATAACCGATAGATCCGACCGTTTAACTCTCGATTATCCATACGCCCAAGATTACCTATCCCTTAACAGTCCCGATCAAGCTCGACTTCCCGATCGAATAAGATGAGAAGCTCAACCATATTCTATATCGCCGGATACGTCATATCGTTATCGTGGCAGATAGTAATCGCACTCTAAGCGCGCGAGACGGTTAGGCAGTGGTTTTTCTCCTCAGTATCGTTCGAACGGTAGCCGCGGCTCGGCTTTGAGATCTTCTCAATCGATTCGCGAGAGCTGCCGTCGCGTTCTCCTGGCGACATCATCATGCGGAATAACTGGGCTGGATCTCACTGGGCACGGTTCACATTTCGGGCACACCCTCCTCAAATCATCGCCGATCCTCTAACTGATCTCAAGGATCCGGGGGTACTCTGGCTTTCAGCTTGACAACGAGAGCCAAATCTTTCGTAGTGCTAAAGCTAAATCTTCACAGAGCTAGAGCTAGATCTAGGGCTAAATCTTCATAGAGCTAGAATTGGAGCTAAATCTTCGTAGAGCTAGAGCTAGAGCTAGAGCTAGAGCTAGAGCTAGAGCTAGAGCTAGAGCTAGAGCTAAAGCTAGAGCTAGAGCTAGAGCTAGAGCTAGAGCTAAAGCTCGATCTGGCTCTATAGCTGAAGTGCTTCACGGCTTCTAAGCTTCCACCAGCTTAGACTCCACTTCAGATAAGCCAGACCTCAAATCAGTACACAAGTCTTCATCATCGCAGGCGAGAGTCTTCAGCTAGCGGACTCCAAATTCTGTTAGCCTCCAAGCTGGGGAGACCAGTCGAGAAAAAGAGGACAACGTTGAAGACGAGAGTCTGCGTTCCTCGGTAAAAAAGAAAGAGACTCGGAGGCAAGAGGAAGAAACATACTCTCGGGAGAAAAGAAGAAAAAGAAGAAAAATACTCGGGGAAAAAGGAAGAAACAAGAGGAGCGTGTAGGCAGAGCGGCACAGGTTCTAGAAGTGGGAGAGTGAATTCAGGACAGTTTTATTTGTCGGTTAACGGGAACAGGCGCCGCCCCGGTATAGTTCGGAGAAAGCGACACGGAGAAGGGCCCGTTGAAGAAGAGGATGACGGTGCCACGTGTGCAGCCGATAGACAGCGAGCAGGGTCGTTGCTCCGATTGGTCGGCCCTCAGATGTCCCAGCTACCTCTTCGAGAATCGAACAGCATTGCCGCCATGTAGGTTCGCTGGCCAGCCGTCCGCGCAAAGAATCGATGACGTAATGAGCATCAGAAGGCCCGCGGATCCTCAATTGGTCCCCGAGATGGCCCTTTACGACGTGTCCCCGCCTTGCGCCGAACCCGCGGTCTGCATAGAGGAATTGCCATCTTTTTGCAGCCAGTTCAAAGGTTGCAGCACCGGCCCCAGTGCCCCCAGGAGCTGCCCCGTTGACGTCGAGGATCTCGCTCTCTGCTTCGAACCGGATAAACAACAGAACAGTAATTGTATGCCGCAGAGATTCAATGCTGGCTCCAATTCCTATAGGAGGGTTAAAGCGAAGTACCCGCAGTACCCAAGTTGTTCGCCTGATAAGGGACTCGGATTCGACGCAGTCGTTGAAGATTGTAGGGGCAACGAGTTCGAGGCTAATTGGATCGACGGAGGGTTTTGTAACGGGTGTCCTCAGAGTTTCGGGTTTTGTTCCGAGGAACAATGGCTACAGTGTCCGGCGAGCGATAGGTGTCCTCTGTTTGCCACCACTTATTCTCCGTACGCCAGGGATTCGCTGCCCCCGTGCTTTTATGAGGATTTCCGGAATGGGTTTTGGCAGTATCAGTGCAGCGAGGATGAACAGCTGCTTGAGGATTATTTGTAAGTGTTGGGGTATTCAGGGTGCCGCGGGAGGAGGGGTATCTGGCTCTGTGGGGGGAGCTGGAGCTGCGAAGCCACGCCCACTAGGCCGATTTCATGTGGTGGGGGGGATTGTGTTAGGGCTGTTGGAAGGTGTGAGCTTTGTATAAAATGTTAGGGGATGTACCGTAGGTTTTAACAGTGTTTTTGGTTTGAGAGATATTTTTCCAAAACATTTGTAATGGGTTGATCTTAGGGTTATTATTGTTTTACGGTGGATGATCAAATTATTAGAACCACTTGCATCAGTTGACGATTTTATATTGCTCACGATGCCGCATAAATTACAAATGCTCATTTGGCATGATTTTTCATACTCTCTCTCTCTCTTTGCGGTTCTTGTGATTTGAATCAGTGCTCCGTGCAAAAGCCGGAGCTGCGAAGCCACGCCCACTGGATCGTGACTTTATGCGGAATGTTCAGGGTTGTACTGTAAATTTTGACAACTTTATTACAAGATACTAGATTATAATACTAGTTGCAGATGAATAGATACGTATATAGATCGACAGATTATTAATCTCTATAGCAATTAACCTTGCACTTGATGCGATATAAGGTACAATTCAAAGAACAAGAGATATCTGGTATGGTTCTGATTTGAGCACGCAGAAAATAATTAACAGTGTGTTTATTCAAGCGAAATTCTTTTCGATATCGCTTTGGATATAACTCACAATCGTCGATGGCGTAGAATGGAAAAATTATCTTCGATATTTAATCATGAGAGTGTCGTTTCATTCTCGTCTGCAATGCTTTTAAGCAACAGACTATTATTAGTAATTTATACATTCATTTATACTACAGGTAATGAGTAAACGTATATATAAACACAGTGAATTAGTAATTGAACGCGCGAAAGCAAAACAGGTTATAATTGATAAAATATTATCAATATTATTGGTACGACAAATTAAACGCATCTTTTAATGCGAAGTTGTTACGAGACCGATTTTATCAATGATTTCCTGATCCATTTATAGCTCGAAGCAGAAGTAGGCATCGATTGAGACAGGAGCCACGAGTTACCTCCGATTACTCTAATTACTCCAATTAGCGAAAGAATTCATTAACCGCGTCCACAGACCGAGAAAACGCGAACACGCGTTCCACTCGAAGGAGACCGTTGATATCGATCGCGATTTAACCGCGTCGCATTCTTACACTCTCAATTACCCCGACACCTGATTCGCTCGATCCTCCTTTCTCCTTGGATCGGTCGTGGATCCCTGCATCAATGATCAGTTGTAGGAAAGAGCAGAATTATGGGTAATTCGGATCAAAAAATTCTGAAAAAATACTAGGCATTGATGCGGGTGGTGTGGATACCAGGGAATTTTTTCTGATTTTTCACTTGGAAAATCTAAGTATAAAAAATAAAAATGTAAAAATCTGTAACAAGTTCCCCGAAGGGGTAGTCGTAGGAAAGCATAGGATTATGGGTAGTTCGGACCGAAAAATTCTGAAAAAAATACTAGGCTTTAATGCGGGTGGAGTGGATACTACGAAAATCGTAGCCATAAAAAAATGAAATACGTGAAAGACTATAAGAAGTGTTAGAAAGAACGAATCAACTTGAATTCGGTTCTGTTTAAACCTGGCGAATGCTGACGAAACCAACGAAATTTAAACAAATAGTTGTGTTACTTTTATGCGAGTTGAGAAAAATCAAATACAAAAGATAATAGACCTTTTGTGAGCCATCCGAAGCCGCTCGGCTGTGTATCTTTATGCAGAACGAAAGCTTTATAAATCAAATTGTGCTCTATTAAAGGTCTTATCATCTTTCAACAACGATAAAAATCTTCGTAAATCGTCGGAAATATTGTTACGTTGAATTCGAACGTTATAAACGCATAAAATTCACGATGCTGTTATCACCGACGAAAGAAACGTAGTTCACCGCCTATACACGGCCACCGCCTAAACAAACGCAATCGTTCGACAGCGATTCGAAACGTAAATACGCCTAGAGCACGTCGAGATTTCGATCGATCTGAGGCGTCGCACGGTGTTCGAACTCTTATGGGAATAGGCGGAAAATCGATAACATCCAAATTCCAAACTAATCCGTTTACGACCCAAGACTGTTAATAATAAAATGTGACAATCTTAATTTTTTTTTATTCAAACCAAAAACGTTTCTGTTATTTTTTTATTGTCCTATCACGACTAACTTTTGATTGGAAAATTTTTTATCAAGTTATCAGAAATGGGTACAAAAATTGAAATGAAAATGTAAGAAAATGGATTGACAAAATCCTATCTACTAAGAGTACCTTTTTGGTTATCTTTAAAGAACTCGAATCTCACAGTCAACGAACATTTGGCGTGTAAAATTGGGGAAAATTGTTAATCTAGTCTACTAAACGTAACTGTAAAAATCTAATGAACGTGCGACGAGCGGCACGTGTTTCAGAAAGTATTGCGCGTAGTTGTTTCAAGCTGCATTGCATTACCAATGTAATTATATTACCAATGTAATTGTATTACCAATGTAATTGTATTCTGTTTTACGACAGAATTTTTTTTTTTAGAATTCATACTTGGAACGCTGTACTACTTAGCATGGACTATTCGCGTCGGTAGCAAACGAAGTAAAGCTCGCCTCGCGTTTCTCGAGAAAACTCGAAAAAAATACCGTCGTTCGAAGGTCGGTTTGTAGAGCAGATAACGAGTGGTTCGTGCGATAGTCGGAGACGTGACGAGACAAGTCCGATGAGAATCTCACCTATGAGCCGATACCGTGGATCCATATCGATCATCCGTTCGACTCACGAAAATATCTGACGAGCTGTTTCCCTTTTTCTGGACGACGACGCGGAAAATTCGGGAAATTGGCACGTTCCGTGACGATCCAATTTTTTCTGGAGAATAGCCTCCTCTGGTTTCGAGGTTTTCGCGTGCAGAGAGCTCTCCGTGATCATTGTCAATGTCGCTCTTGATCGCCCGGTGACTCGTTATGTAACGATAGCGCTGGAAAAAGAGAAAATGAGACTATCTGTTGGACTGCAGTCTCTTCAATGTGAGCAATAACGTTCCATTTTTTAATTACGCCAGCATAGAGAGCGTGGACATCAACGATGAAAGATAATAATTTTGCCAAACATTTTTATGAAAATTTTCCTGAAAAGGATTAGTAAAAGAGGGTTGTTGATAGAAAATTGAGGGGGAAACTTTTTCGAAACACTTAGAAGGTTATAAACTTCATAAAGAAGTGTAGAGGTGCCTTTGTTTACAAGTAGCCATTACTGATGAAGGGGACCACGACTTTTGGAAATTCTCGAAAAATGCTGAAATATAAAATTCGGTAGAATTTAGTACAATTTTTATTTGTCTCGGATCTACAAAATAGGATTTCATTGCACATTCTGAAAAGTCTATAAAAATTGCATAAACATCCGCAGTGTAATCGTTTCACGTATCGACGCTTCAGTGGAAAATTTCGTAGAATCGTTTCTTTGTTATGTTTTCTTCTGTGATATTGTACTAATGAAGTGTGCGATTGGTTTGCGTGTTGCAGGAGCAATGAAAAGAGAAAAGAAAAGTCTCGCGACGCGGCAAGATATCGTCGCAGCAAAGAGACCGACATATTCACGGAATTGGCGACAGCACTTCCGGTTCCAACTGACCAGGCCGCTCACCTGGACAAGGCCAGCGTGATGAGGCTCGCCATCGCCTACCTTAAAGTCCGTTCCGTGGTCGACTCCAGTAAGTTTTTATCTCCAGGTTTCTAATACCGGATGACACGAAACCTGCTGAGATCACTGAAACCAACTGGCACACGTGCGATTCTTATAAAAATGACAAGATTGAATTTAGACTTCGCTCGACGTTTTATCACAAAACGTGCTCGGATAACACTATTCTATCATTGTCCATAGAAAGATCTCTCAATAAATTTTAGAGTGAAATATACAGGGTGTCCCGAGAAATGTTATTCAAAATCTGTAAATCTAAATTTTCCATCAGAATCGCAAGATACTGCAGCGAACTAAACATTTACTTTCCTTCTGAATGTATTTAACACGTTGACTGTCCAAATGTGGGTGACGGAATTATTTAGTCCAGGTTTTAAAATGAATTTATACGTTAATATATTCATTCTAACAAATTTGGTTAGGATCTGTAAAATGCAAGAAGGTTGAATCGTTACTCGATATCATACGTTTAATTTTTTCAATTCTGATTTCATTAAATAACTTACTTTGATTTTATGGAATTTTGGAGGTTTCTAGTTTGGCAGTCAAAGTGTTAATAGGTTCAGAACGGTATGATAACATTTTGTAATCCTTCCGCTATTTTTGACATAAGTAAATTCGCAGTCCAGTTGTTGAATAATTGCGGACGCCGTGCACGGTCGTGTTATGATCTTCACTGAACTTTTTCCAGTGCCAGCGCCATTGGTCAAGTCCGAGACATCGACCCAGATGGACAAGCTGTTCTCCGAGGCTCTGAACGGCTTCATGCTGGTGCTGTCCAACGACGGGAACATGATCTACCTTTCGGAGAACGTGAGCGACTATCTCGGCATCACTCAGGTGCGTTTCGACGCGGAATCCGATTGCATTGGTAGTTCCAATAGTATGGTAGTATTTCATCATCCGCATTGAAAACCAGGAGCACGATGCAACAGATTTCCATCTGTGCGTTTCCATCTGTTCACTTAAAATCCACAAATACTCACTAATGGACCACCCAACATTGAGAGTCCTATCTCCTATATTTTGAGAAGATATCTGAAGAGAATATGTCTGCTCTTCCGAGCAATTATTGTTTAATATACTAGGTTGTTGCATACGAAATATCCGATTTTTACCATTAACATTTCATAAAAGATAGAGCCTCAAAGATTGTAGCATAAAATGGTACGTATTGAACTTGAAGATTGTAATATTTCTTGCTCGAAACGCTTCGTAACTAAAATCGGACATTTCATGTGCAACAACCCTAATACATAATTACGCGTTGGCAACCACGTAACAGAAAAGGAAAAAAAATTGTTGGTTTCAGATGGACATGATGGGTCAGAGCGTGTACGAGTACAGTCATCCTTGCGATCATGACGAGCTGCGCGAGTGCCTCTCTTCGAAGCCGAGTGAAAATAACGAGAAACGATGTTGCAGCTTCTTTCTGCGGCTGAAGTGCACCCTGACCAGCAAGGGCAGAAAAGTTAATCTGAAGAGCGCTTCTTACAAGGTTGGCCTGTTAACTTTCCCACGAGAAATCTTCTTGAACCGTTAAACTCCCACTTGGATCGAATTTTGCGGGATGAAAAATATCTTGGTGAATAGTACAGCTGTCGAAAATCAAAATGAAATTTACACGAAAATTGAAGTAGAACTGTGTAAAAATATTTAATCTTTTTTGGCGTAAAAAGTTGTTGGCTCTCTAAAAAAGAATTGGTGTTCTAGTGTAGATATAGTAATCCAGAATTAATAAAGATTAGGATTAAAGATGAGCGACACTGATACATACACATGGCACGCTCTTCATACTCAGTTTTTCTTTTTTTTACATTAAAATTATTCTAAGTAAAAAGAAAAGTAAAATCTGTAGAACAATTAGTGGTCACTGTAGAATCTCTCCGGAACAAAGATATATAAGATTCCTCGTATAAAAAGCAATGATAATATATTTTAATAACAAATATGGTCTCTGAAGGGATGAAAATATATAAATTATTTGTTAAAAAAATAAAAAACCAAAAAAAAAATTTTCCGGTACCGGGAATCGAACCCGAGCCTCCTGGGTGAGAGCCAGGTATCCTAGCCACTAGACCATACCGGAGTCACATGAGTTGAGATCTAAGTATGCGGACCAATTGGTACGGTATCGTACGTATAAATATTAGGGAATGTAGATATAAACATTAGGGAATGTAGATATAAACATTAGGGAATGTAGATATAAATATTAGGGAATGTAGATATAAACATTAGGGAATGTAGATATAAACATTAGGGAATGTAGATATAAACATTAGGGAATGCAGGTATAAACATTAGGGAATGCAGATATAAATTTAATGTTTCTTTAGACAGCTTAATTAACAGTAGGTTTACGGAGAGCACTACTTTATGAAAATAATAAGAATCTGTTTACCCACATTTTTAGCGATTTTTTAATGAATAGAAATAAATTTGTCGAATATTTCCTCAGAGATTTATCGTTACAATCTTAGTAATTGTTAGTTAAAACTATTAGAACCCGTGATTTTGACGAGACACGTAAACCTGATGTTAGTATATTTCTTTGATCCAACCTTGGTCCGCAAGCGGTTAATTTCGGAGTTTGACGGTTCAAGAGATCCTGTTGTCGATCGCAAGCGGGAACCGGTCGAGGGAAAAGGTGTGCACGGTTGAGCGGCGAGTCGATTATGCAACCTTGCAATGTTCCGTTGTGTGCCAGGTGATCCACTGCACCGGCAGGTTGACGTACATCCGCGAGCCGGCGCCGCGCGCCGTGGATGCCGACGACACGGACCAAAACGACGAAGAGGACGCCGTTGTCAGGGACACTGGCGCCTCTTTGGTGCTCGTCGGATGCCCCATACCACACCCGAGCAACATAGAAATACCCTTGGGAAGACACACCTTCTTGTCGAAGCACAGCCTCAGCATGAAGTTCACCTATGCCGACGAGAAGTGAGTAACTCAACACCAAGCATGTCAGATAGAGTCCGTACGCTTCCCCCTCCACCATCGGAGTTCCCCTTTGCGACTCTCTGCACGAGTGACGTCACATCGAGCCGCGTTTAGTGGTAGAGGGGGAAGCATTTGGAGGGGAATACAAGCCCGCCTGGCAAACCTGTATTTTATTTAGGGCTATATTGAAAATTTGTAGATCCGTGTCGATTATGAAAAGTTATTTCAATATTTCGATGGTTACCTATTATTTAACTGTCGTGTTTGGACGAATTTCATCCAAAAGCAGACCTTAGCTTTTAATTATATTTCTTTTTGCTGGGATATATGTGTCAATTGAGTCAACAGTCTGTTTATGTCGTAGTCCAATTGTTTTTGGGCGTTGATAGTAATCCGTTGGTTTGATTCGGCAGGTTGGCAGAGTATCTGGGCTGGAACAGCGAGGAATTGATGGGACAATCGGTCTTCGAGTTCTATCACGCCCTCGACAATGTGGCCCTGGACAAATCTTTCAAATCACGTGAGTATATAGAGCCAATTGACTCTGATTTGAATAAACGCGGTCATTCTCGCGGCCCACTCTCCCTATTCGTTGCTCCCGTGCTGTTCGATTCATTCGTATGACCGTCGGGTACGAAGAGAAATGCTAAAAACAACTCTGACATCACATTTTTCTACGCTGTGACAATTCTTTTCTCATCGACAAAACTTCTCGTATACAGGGTGAGGCGCATAAGACTTTCACAGAAAATATCCTCGTTGTTTTTAATACTACGAAAAAATGTTTCAGGTAGAGAATACTTGGTTCAGTGAGGAAACGAGATTGTGACGAATAAGAATTTTTTCTCTGAGCTATATTTTCCAATATTTCAAGACCGTCGTTGTTTGTTTTACATGAAACGTATCTTGATCAGTGTAAGATTGTAGCTAATGAAAAGACAAATTCAACCGTGTATAATATGTGCTTCCGAAGGAGTTACTCTTCAAAAAGTATAATTTAACGTACGAAGACCATGTTTATGCTTACCGTACTCTACTGAAACAAACGTTTTCTTTCAGAAGCATTTTTTCAGTCATAGGTGTCTCACACTGTACACAAGTGGCTGTAATATTTTGGTCAGTCGCTGTACAAAATTTTTCAGAACATAACAATTCAGTACAGTCATTCCAAAATTGATATGCAGAAGTTATTAACCTACATTAGTGGATCTACTAATGACACACTCGCTGTAACGACAATTCCTCTAAAATTTTCCTAAAGTCTGACACTATAAGGATGTCAATGCTGAGACCCAATTAAAAAATTTGCGCACGCACACTAGGTCGAACGCCAACCGAGTTACGGAACAAACAAAATCCAGAATTGCTCACGTGTCGGTGGTGTTTTCCTATTCCCGTCACGTTCTCGAATTCTAATTTTATGCATCAAACGCGGAAGAAGAAAATTCGCGCAAGGATCGATCCACGTGGTCGTCGGGGTGGAATAGAAAAAGTAGACCGAGGGACGAGAAAAAGAAAAAGAGTATAGTGATCGTGGGCGTTGGGCGGGACGATTCGTCGGTTCGAGCGTGGGCTTGTCGGGTGAACGACACCGTTCGAGGGAAGGATGGTAAGAATTTCAAGGACGGTGTAATCTCTTATCAGGATTCGAGGAGCGAGCGAGGGAGGGACGCGGGGGGAGGGGTCTTTTACGAGCCTGTGATTTAATTGGTAGCTCGAGTAACCGTGCGTTAACCTGCTGCGGCGAGATGAGCAATGAATTGCCAACTTCTTTTCTTTATTTTTCATTGTTCCACGGCTTGCCACCGAATTGAATTCCCCATTGTTATTTTATTGCCCCGTTTGTTGTTTTATTGCGCTCTTTATTGAGTCGTTCTGCTTGCCTCGCCAGCTCCAGGACCGAGGTTGCTGTGACGATGGAAGTATTAGTGTTTAAATGAAGTTTGTAGACTGAGGAATTTGTATACAAGAAACGGAGATGATGTGCAAGTTAAATATTCAACAATGATAATCGTTAGACGGCGCTTCTTTATGCAAAATAGAAATGTTCCACATAAGAATTTGAGGAGAGTACGTAAACGTGAACTGTTAGTTTACTAAATCAAAGAGAACAACTATTTTTTCTAGAAAAAGTGAGTGGACCAAATACAGTACAAATAATTGGAAAGTACTGTTGTCGGTACCTCTTCTATTCAATTGAATTATTAAGAAAACAAATGAACGTCTATGTAGCTCCCGTACCTTGGAAATAACACAGAATTTTTTGATTTTGCATAACAATCCGCAGTCGAATAATTTATATTCGTTCTCTAAAACATTTTTTTCTAGTTTGCACAGTGTTACACATCCCCGTATACCCAGTTTCGCCACGAATGCATAAAATAATCCTACCGGCCTATCGATCATGCTCCCAGAAGGGCGACCAACTTCCGACAAATCCAGCGACTTATAACCGATGATTTATCAGCCGTCCTATTTACAAACGACAGTTTTCCGGGGGCAAAGTATCGGTATTCTCCGGCGAGACCGTTTCTTCGACGTTCGCGGGATCCTCTTATCGAGACTCCTACACCTTCCACGAGCGTGTTCCTGCGAGAAGACTGCGCGGCCATTATCTCGCGAGAGGGCGGAGAAAAGGGAACCAAGGATATCGTCCCTTCCCGTAAAACGGCCGAGGAAGATGGGATTAGACGCGGGGACCCATCCGGAACACGCTGATGCAGGATATCAGGGAATTGAGGGGGGACCTCCGCGGATGTCGAGCATACTTAGCCTGGGGATCGATGAAAGCTTCTCTCGAAATTTCTTGGAATCTCTGTCCTGCTAATTGAGTTCTTCTTCCAATTTTGCCGCTTTTCCTCTTCATCGTTAAGTCCTTACCGTCTTGAAATTGTTTCCGTTCGAAGCGAACACTGTGCATCTTCCTGCAAAATACAAATGTTACCGATTGCAAGGAACAGGAGCTCTATAGACAATTGTTCCTCGTCTTAGTAATGTTAACACGTTGACTGCCATACGTGGGTGACGGAATTATTTGTACATGCTTTAAAATGAATTTATACGTTAATATATTCATTGTAAAAGTTGCACGTTTACTAAATATGATACATTTAATTTTTCCAATTTTTATTTCATTCAATAACCTACTTCGATTTTATGGAATTTTGGAGGTTTCTAGTTTGGCAGTCAAAGTGTTAATAAGCTGCAAAGAATGGAATTGAACTCGTAGAATCTTCGAACTGTCTTCGTTTGATTTTGCCGTTTGAAATGAGATTGTTAAGTTTCTGTGAAATTCACAGTGAAGAAGTAGCTGTCAAATCAATTATATCGAACCTCTAGCTTGATTTTAACATTTCTACAACACAAGGGTTAGTAGAAAATGAGATTCTGTGCATTTCGAGCCTCTGGTAAAACACCTGATGATCAAACGTGCTCGAAAACTGTGAAATCTAGCGCAACAGTTTCTGGAACGATTGATTGCGCTCCCCGGTGAATTTCGTCAGCCGAGTCGCGCGCGCGAATCTGCGCAACCGTTTGCGGTGTACACATAAGACCAGTCGCGAAGCGCATCGAGAACACGCAGGACCAGTTACTGATAGCCTTGTCTTCCTTTTTCAGTGTTCAGCAAGGGTCAGTGCGAGACCGTGGCCTACAGATTCCTGGGCAAACGAGGAGGATACGCGTGGGTGGTCACCCAGGCCACGCTCATTCATTGTTCGAAACAACAGAAACCGCTCTCTGTCGTCTGTGTCAACTACATCCTAAGGTAGGACTTGCGCTGTTTCTTTGTCGATGACACTTTGTGGCCTCAGAAGTTGTCTTTCGTGGCGTAGAATCCAAGATACGACTCCAAGCTGTTGCTCCTTTTCAAACAAAATTGATCCAAGACGATTCTGGTTTACATCAATGTCGATCGCACGGAATGTTAGTCTTCTATGCATTCCTCTGGTTTTTCACGCATTATAGTACGGTTTTTAGTTTGAATTTTGTTACAAATTAGGCTACACGTGACTATTTGACGTGCTTTCTTATCAGCAAACTTACTCAACAATTTATAGGACTCGGTAAACAATTTGTACCATTAGAGTCGATTTAATCGTGCACGATTTTTAGATGGGAATATCGTGCGGTAGGTTTTTGGTTTATTTTTCCGAGTAGGTATGAGGGAAAAGCTGGAAAAAATTCTGACACATAGTAGATACTGTAGAGTATGGCAGGCAATTTTTTCTCGAATTTTTGGATGCATATTCTAGTCATAAACGCACTGCAATTCTGATCGCACAATTCTAACGTTGAAAAGAAATGCCTATTTTCAACTGAAATGTGAGACTTATATAATTCATATTTTTACAGTAGCTACGTACTAACACAACCACTACCCCAAAATTATTTCAGAATTTTTTACGAATTTACGTCATAGTTACACGCCGTAGCAAAAAACGACTAAAATTAATTTTTCCAAAATTCCACGTGCAAAAAATCAATTTACCGTACAAAGAAGAAACTTAAATTTTTTACCTCAACTGCTACATTCACGTAATCGAATTTCGCCACAAAATAACGATTTTCGAGACCACAGTGCATCGTTCTGCATGATTTCAGTCAGAAGTGTCTTCCAAATTGCTTTCTTCCTTCTCTCGCATGCTATTCGCAATTCTTTTCGCTGTAGGCTCCGAGGATCACCGTCCACTTTCACTATATAGACTCTCCCAAAAATCATAGTGAACGATACTTTCAAAAATTTCCGGAATTTTGTCTCGGATCAAGGTTCCCCGGTCGCTATAGTAAAATCGAGCGGCAGAGATCGATTTTTGCGAGAACTCCCAAGGCGAACGATTACGTAAGAGCATTATATTCGTCGAGTAGGATTCGCAACGTGTAATGTTCCGCGCGTACGTGATACACACTCGCATCTGAATATGCATAGTTCGACGCTTACGTTTTTCGTTTCGCAGACACGCTCGTGTTGAGGTCGCGTGCGAGAATTCCGGGACACCCTGTATATAAACGCGGTCGACCACGTGCGAATGGTTGAAAAGTCAATGCACCCGTGCCAGACATCGCGTGTGCCATAATTTCAGTTCTCTCCTTTTTTAAATTTTTATCTTGGAACTACAAATCAACCTGCTCGCCATTTCTCGGTAGAGTAATTCAGGGATGGTCCGCTTAAAAAGACGAGAAAGAATATCAGTATTTTGTTAATCTGGTCGATATTGACAGCAAGATAAAGATATTTGCGAAACTGAAACAGAACAGTAAAAATTCAGTAGAACAAGATTTTTAGAAATAAATAAATTGCGAATGGATCGCAGCTGGCGCGAATAAATTAGGTAACGCTGTTTTATTCAAAATTCCCCCGGGGAAAAATTTTCGGAATTTGTCGATAGGGTTGAACCGTGCAGGATCTTCCCGGCAAGGATCACGCAAGGTAAGTGCTTGCTCTATTGTTCGCTGTTTCTCTGTGTGTGTGTGTGTGCGTTGAGAAAAGCTCGGTTTCAAGATCTCGTGTTTGTCTGTTCCCCTTTATTGTCTGTTTGCGGAAGATACTTCTGACGAACCACCGGCCGACGGTTTACGAGGCGGATTTGTCGCTCAGATTGGCCGAGGGGTTGCAGATCACAACCCCCTTTACCACTGGAATCCCCTAAAATATTCCCTGGATTCCTTCAGTTTTATTCTATTAATATTGTTTTATTGTGTGCGTATATACATACGGTAATCGGTACCCCCGCCAACAGTAATTCGGTTCCAAGAGTAATTGGACCCTACCAAGAGTAATTTGGGTCTTTTACCCCCTAACTTGGCAGAAGAACCGTTTATGCGATTTACAAAAAAAAGTCTGATCTAAAGTGTGCACCATGTACCGCGCGGCCTTGAGAGTAGTATGAACAGAAGAAAATTTTTAAATTGTGATCTTGATCCTGAGCCTGATGTTAAAAATCGATCGATTAATCACCATTTTGTGATCAGAGTTCGAACGAGACTGCGCGTGCGCGTGATTCACGCGTATTTATCAGCGAATAGATTGCGAATCTGATACGTTGATAGCACAAACAAGTTTCGGAAATTTGGTGTGCTATTAAAAATAATATGAAAATCAACTATATTTTAGAGATGTTCTCCTCTGATACTAAATCAAATAAAAATTATCATGAATATTCGATTCGGCTCCCGTTTCTCGTACTCGATGCAGAATATCTTCACTTTGCACGACCAGATCCGCATTATCTAGATCCCACCGTATTCGGCAACACATAGCCACCCGATTCGCACGGATGATCTAAAAATCAGTGTCGATAAACATCCTCGAGATTATCAGCGTGTCGTGACGCACATTGAAGCGATTTCTTAGGAACAAAAAACGGATTCATTTCTTGAAAGAATTGTCACGAAGATTTGTTCGAAGAAAAGCGTGGCTGGTAGGCGTCGAATATTTTCCAATAAAAAGATCGTAGATTTGTCGGTGTTGAGGGTGTTGAGCTATCATCTTGAGGGACAAGATGGCGGAGAGCCGTGTAATGAAAAGAGGAAGTGAAAGAAGAAGAAGAAAAAGAAAAAGAAAAAGAAAAGGGACCATTAAGGCGGCGGAGCCGACACCCAGCTGGGCTCCTCTATCGGGAAACAAATAAACCGGTCGCCGTTTCTCGTCTTCCGCTTTCAACCCCCTTCCAACCCGGTAATTTCATCCCCCTAGAACGTTTGGTCCTTCTTGCTTCTTCTTACCTTGGTGCAGAACACGCGTCGGAACCACCGACCCTTTGCCAGACGCCAGTCGACCAAGGAGAACTCGTGGCCCACATAAAGAGGTCCGTGACACTCTTCTTCGCCACCCTCTGCCACCCCCTACCACCCCCTAGCATCTCGTTCGTTCAGTCGATCCTCATACACTGTCGGCAGAAAGTTTTCAACTGTGTTCTCCCCTGTTTCCTACGATACTGTCCGATCTTGTCCGCGGAAAGTGAAAATTCTTGACCACCGCATGATTCAACATTGTTATACTTTATTTTTTGCCCCTCTTCCGCAGTCAAACGACCGGGTTTCTACTCCACAATTATTGATACGATACAAACACTTTGGTAGGACTGAATTGATTTCTTTGTTTAACGCTAAACCTACCGCGGCTGAAATGACCTGTTTTCTATTGAACAATTATTGAAATTATAGAAACATTTTCATAGGAAACTACTGAATTGACTTCTTTATTTATAGATACAGATATTTTATCGTACAAAATTTAAGTAAATTCAGTCTTCTCCCCTGTACAAGACGTTTCACTCGTATATGTCTCCTGTACAAGACGATACACTTGAACATCGCAATATTATTGCAGAAATATCCTGAAACGATAACGGAAATGTGAAGAATATTTAGAAGATAGCAATTTTTTCTTACAAGAACCATCCTGTAAATAAAAGCAGCTGTCAACCCACTGAAGGCTCTCACGAAACCTACCAATTACATTTCACCTCCGCGACAAAACCGTGTTTCCAGCTACCAGCAAACTTTCTGCCGACAGTGTACGCCTCTCTCTCTCTCTCTCTCTCTCTCTCTCTCTCTCTCGTTCTCCCTTTGTTTCAGTTCCATCCCCATATGCGTTTGCGCCTCCCGCTTCCTCCTGTACGAGCTGCGCGTGTATTTTGTCGTTCCCGTGGGAGAGATCATTTCCAATCGTTTCTGTTCTCTGTGCGAAAGGGTGGTTACGTTTCCCGACTCGACGGAAAATCTTGGGAGAGCAAAGAAGGAAAGAATTCTTCATATTTCTTTGCACGTGTCTCTTTCTCTTTGTATTGTTACGAATGTCGCAGTACTGGCGTAGGGATTTGCGACATTTGTGATTCGATCGATTCTGAGCTCCAAGGCAGATCTGTCAAGCTAATGAATCTTTCAAACAAGTAAATCTTTCAAACAAGTAAATCTTTCAAACAAGTAAATCTTTCAAACGATTCAATCAAAACGACTCAAAACTATTTAAAAAATTGAACCTCTGGAAAAAATTGGACCTCCACAAATATTGAACCATTGGAAAAATTGGAGCTCCACAAATATTGAATCTTTGGAAAAGTGGACCTCCACAAATATTGAACCTTTGGAAAAAATTGAACCACCAGAAATATTGAACCTTTAGAAAAAATTGAACCACTAGAAATATTGAATC
Source organism: Halictus ligatus (assembly GCA_028454255.1). Classification (NCBI taxonomy): domain Eukaryota; kingdom Metazoa; phylum Arthropoda; class Insecta; order Hymenoptera; family Halictidae; genus Halictus; species Halictus ligatus. The sequence continues at coordinate 2,749,311 of CM052141.1, read as the reverse complement.
TTTGGCAAAAATTGAACCATCAGAAATATTGTATCTTTGGAAAAAATTGAACCACCAGAAATATTGAACCTTTGGGAAAAATTGAACCGCCAGAAATATTGAATATTTGGAAAAATTGAGCTTTAGGGGAAAAATTGAGCTTTAGGAAAAATTGAGCTTTAGGGGAAAAATTGAGCTTAAGGAAAAATTGAACTTTAGCGAAACTTGAACCGTAGGAAAACTTGAACCGTAGGAAAACTTGAACCGTAGGAAAACTTGAACTGTAGGAAAACTTGAACCTGAGTAAAACTTGAACCTGAGTAAAACTTGAACCTGAGTAAAACTTGAACCTGAGTAAAACTTGAACCGTGCTACCATCTAGTCGTTTTTTACGTGTCCCGATTCGGTAGAAAAGCCGTGTGAAAAGAAAAAAAGTAGCAAAATTTGAAAGAGCAGATTTCCGTCTCCCTTCCTATCTTTCTCTGCGCGTGTGTTACCGTCTCTGTCTATTGTTATGAATAGTGTAGTGTTTGCGTAGGGTCCCGAAGGTTGCCGTTCGGTTGCGTAACATGCCGAACTTTTTATAAACGCGCCGCGAGTTGCATAACGAGCGTGAGATGGCACCGTCGACGATGAGATCTCGTAATTATGAAATGGTGGAGATGCATTTCTCGTGACTGCATGCATGCCTATTCACGGTAGAACCCGGTCGATCGGCCCCCGTTGACAATTAGCGGCGATGGGCCGCCAACTGAGATCAATATCCCGACGAAGGGACGGAAGGGATGGTAGGGATCGTTCCACCAGTTTCCCTGGGGTTGAAACCACCCACGTTTTGCGAAACCGGGGCTGGTCCTGACGGGAACCATGGCCCTGGATTTCGCCGGGAATCTTATGAAGTATGCTCCAACCTTATGGCGGCTCTGAGAAGTACTGCAAATTTGCACAAATTCACTGGAAAAGACTTCAAAAATACATTTTCGATTTTTGAACCGTTACTATTCGGTAAAATCGAATCGTAGAATCGTTAATCTTCGACTTGTTCTGCAGATCGAGACTTCCGATACCGCAGTCCAACGTTAATTTTTTTTGAGATTTTTTTTTGAGATTGTTGCATGATTTAACAGGTGAGAAACTGAAAACATGTTTTCGCTCGGAAGCGATGGAAAATTTTGATGCCGGTTGAAGCGAGCATGGACTCGAGCCTCCTCTTTAAAACGAGTGCTTGAAACTTGGGGCGTGATTCTTTTCTTGGCTGCTTTGTGCAACAAAAATTCAGACTAAGTCTGATCATGTGGGCACTATATTACTGACACATTATCTGCACAGTTTTCACTTAAAAATTAATCACGTGCTAAGCAAATGTACATCAAGTTTCAAGGGCTCATACTAAACAGGAAGCTTCGGTCTTTAAATTTGTGGTAGTCAGGAGAACATTTTTTAATGTTTTTGGAGACGTTTCAATCTGAAGCCTAAACGATTTAGCTTTAAAATCTGCTACATTGAGATCAAAAATTTATAGTTAATCAACATCTTGTTACAAATGCTTTCATTTTTTCTAATAACGTCTGCTAGAAATAACATTTAAATTATATTAATTACAGAACTAAACAACAATTAAATAGTATAGTAAAATGCTTGTGACAGAATGGTTAATAGCTTTCCATTGGAAAAGTACTGCAACAGGAACATTTTGCGGTCGTATAATTGAAGGTACACTACTGATTTGCATAGTAATTGTAGATTTGGGCGCGTCGTGTTTTAAGAAAATTAAGCGCATTGTTACTGAATGAACATTGTTCATTCATTGTTAATGAATGATTGAATACGGAAGAATGAGCAATACGATCTGTAGCAGATATTGCGCTATTCACGATGCAAGTGAATGTCGTGTAACAGCGCACACACTCGCTCTAGTGACATTGACCGAGAAAATTGCGCGCATATATGCGCTAATGATGCGAATCATGGCATGCGAACGCGGTATGAATAACATCGAGTCGGGATTGATAACTGTTATTTTACCCGTTCGATCTTTTCCGTATCCAAGACACACATCGAGTATATTCAACCTGAAACTGCTGTTTCGTGGCAGCCATAATTAAAGATACAAAATATTCTGTCACAAAACAAGTCGTGCAAACACTAAACAAGTGTACAATCACACACATTGCAGCATAAATCGAGTGACTAAATTTACAGTTGCACAAAACGTGCTACCACAATTCTCCTCTCCCAAAAGCAAAGCAAGGCCCACCCCCAAGCAACGAACTCCCAAAAATCCGAAAATCGGTCTCAAAATTTCCCAACACTCGCGTACCGAAAACCCACCCCCGAAAAATGAGACAACCACCCCCGAATAGAGCATCATCCACCCGGAAACTGAGAGTTCGCAATAATTAAGATCGTCGAGGCAGAGGGCATAGATCGATGTTGCGGGCTCCTCCTACGCTGACGGTCTCAGTTGTGCCTTACAGGCCAGCAGAGAGGGAGCTTTGAAGCGGCTTTGAAGCGGCTTTGAAGCAGCTTTGAAGCAGCTTTGAAGCAGCTTTGAATCGGTCCAGAGCAGCTCGAGCGGCTTCAACCCCGAAAAAAAAAACGAGGTTATCTCGCTCGGCTGTTCGAGAGTGAAAAGTTCCTCGGTGTCCACGCTTGCGCGCGCTCTGCTGCTCTCTCGCGTTCTCTCGCGATCTCTCTCTGTCTTTCTCTCGCGGTTATGTTCGTCGCGGTCGTCGATACTTCCTCTGTGTGTGACCCCGAACGAAAGTGAGAGCGCCGAAAGGGAGAAAGTCGGCCGGCGCGCAAACTCGGTCGTGCGATTCTCTCTCCCACCCCTTTCATCCCCCTCCCTCCCACCCTTCTCGCATTGGTAGTGTCTCTCTCTCTCTCCCCCTCGCTCTCTGTCTGTTCCGCGAGCAAAATCCTAGAAACGCAATTCATTCGGAGCGAGTGGCGCGCGTTCCTCCGCGGAATGTGGCCAGTAAGTAACCGCGTCCGACCGGGGGATGATCGAGGCTCAGCTCGTGCTGGATCGCGGATCGAACCGCCCCTGGACTGCTGCCGTCGATCGCGCTGTTGTCGATCAATACCGACGTGTATGTATCGTCTATGCGGATAAGTTCATTCAGAAATCGGAGACAGAGGAGGGATATTGTTTCGAGAAATTGGCAGTTGTGCTTTAGGGGATTTTTGCTCTTGAGCGAGGGTGAGTTCTGGCTGTGGGAGCCTGCGGTGGAGAGTATGGTTGGGAGAGGATGCCTGTCTGGGTGTGTTTAGAGACCTCTGGATCAGTGTTCAAAAGTATTTCGTTCGTCACCGAGTTAGGGGTGAGTTGTGCTCTTAACGAGAGCATGACGGTTGCGTTTAGGAAACTCTGAATCAGTGTTTTGAAATATTATTCTCGCTCTTGAGTGTCTATAAGAATCCATAGAGAATTGTGTGACTTTCGATTAGTATTCTGCAATATTTTGTTTAGCCTCGAGTAAGTGGTGAGTTAAAGTGTCTACACAGGAATTTGTTGAATCGTTAGCGTTCAACCCTTTGTTGCACGACCCTTTTCGGGTTTGACAAAGGGGAATTTGTTGTTCATTGTGAGCCCATTGTTTACTGAAAAAATTAATCCATTCTCGCTGAGTGATTTGTTTTAAATCTCGGATGTCGCCTTCGTTGGATCCATTTTCGCTTTGACCCTGAACTTGAACCCCGATTCAAGTTGAAGCCTGTCGAATCAATTATCGAACATGAATCTACGTGAAGCATTAGGTTGTTGCATGTGAATTGTCCGATTTTTAACAAGCACAATTTTTGCTACATAATCTTATTATTCTTACAATCACCATTGTAAGAATTATGTCAATGCTTTACGGACTGTATTACGGCAAAAATATTTTTATTTGAATAACATTGTAATCTCCATTCTGTAAATAATTCGGGAAGGTTTTAATAGGGTCGGAGGTCCTTTGTCGGTCTCGTGACAAATTTGTGTTTCGACACTGGCGAGGTGTTCAATACGGAATCTCCATTTCTAATTAATTTCCGGGAGTATCGGGTTGATCACGATGCGAGATGAGTTCCTTCCTAATAGCGATGGAACGCGGATGGCGCTCATACCGGAAACGATCTTCCGCTAATATGGACACGCGAGTTGCCTACCGAAACACGATCCGTTACGATACAGTGTCGCTACCTGAATAACGTCGTCGCAGGATCTCCTGGATCTCTTTCTCCGTTCATGTTTCCCTCAGCGCCGGGGATCGGGGACCGTGACACTTCCTGTCGTTGTTCATCGCGACATCCTGACTTTCGTCACATTCATAATCGCGATTCGATCGATTCTAATTTCCTTAATCGGGATTTT
>CM052141.1:2679246-2740683 GCA_028454255.1 Halictus ligatus | reverse complement strand
TGGAAAATTGCGTACACATCCGCGGTCTAATGATTAAGTATAAGGTATTTGTTCATAGATTTATTCACCAACTGGACAGCGGATTTTGTGCACTTATAACAAAAATAAGAAGGTGTAGAAACATCACAAGAATTTAAAAATAGTTTCAATAAATAATGCGATATAATGGAATAGAAAATAAATTTCCATTTCACTCAAGTTTTTCTGCAATTCGGGTGCAAAATTTTTGTTTTGCACGAAGATCCGAATATTTTCCATTCCGTTCTTTTTCCCACCTTCTGAGGTGGCTTATGTTACGAAATAATTTCGATTTTTAATTCACCGCTACGAACTTTCGTTCCAGCCGAGTAATTGTCAGCAAATTTTCCAAATGTTGGTTTTTCGACCAATTTCAATTCCGACGCTACGGACTTTCGTTCAAACTCAATAATTGTTAACACATTTTCCGAATATTGCTCTTTGGACTCGTTCGGAGGTAGAATAGGTTTTTGTTGACTCGATGATATCAAGATTCCTTCCTCGATGGATCAGAGCGGTTTCTTTCCCTAGGCTCTTATGCAACCGTTGCACTCCGATTGCAGCGGCTCAGAGCGGCTCAGAGCGGCTCAACGCGGCGCCCGAATTTATTTACTCATTTCACCGGGTCGGCGATTCATCTCGCCGGCCAAGCCCGAAACCCTCGAACGCGCGAGAACGGCCTTTCGAACTAAAAATAAAAGCCGCGATCCAACCGTTTCTTTATCGCATAGCGCGTTATGCAAGTCTGTACTTTTTCTCCATCGTACTACTGCAACATTCGGCTTGCCGAAACGGTTGCCGAAACGCTGCAAGCTGCACCGTTCGCGAAACACTCTGGAGGGATCGGTTCTACGAATTCTCTGGACCCTCGACCGGTCCACGAAAGAATCAACGCTATCAGCGCTAAAACCGTTTCGAGAAGTTAAAAAGTATTTTGGACAGACACCGTGGAAAAAGCTTACCCCGAGATAAACAATAGAAAAAGGTTTTTAAACGATTAAAAAGGCAGCAGGCTTTGCGGGACCACTCCATCGGCTGCTGTGTCTACAAATATTGTTTAGCACTAGAACGACGGAGCAATAAATGTGACTGACGTATAATGCTTTGTAACAGTGACAAGACTGTGCCCATTCATACCTCATACAACTTTTGTTGTAATATGTGCTTCAATGAAGCGGTTCATTAAAAAATTTCCGATGAAAACATTTTTACAATTTCAGTAATTGTGAAAGATAAAAATTAGGAAGCAGTCATTTTGACTGCTCCCGTCGTTCTAGTGTTAATGAAACGTTCAGGAAGACTAAGGCTATGTGAATACATTTTATAAAAGCTGAGTAACACGATTTCAAACTTTCTGTACTTCGGAATCAATCGAATATAAAATCGTTTCGCTTCGGATCCAGCTTGAACGAGAAACCCGGGGCGCTTTCTTTCAGCGGTGCGTCCCTGGCGGGCCACCTCGAGAGCCCACTGGAGCCCACGGTGCCCCATAGAAAGGCGTGTCCCATAGATCACCCATACCAAAACAGCGTGTAACGCTCGTAAGATACGATTCTGTCGTTCGAACAAACAAGTTACGAGCGGGAAGCCGAAAAGTTTCCTAAAGCGAACCGCAAGTTCCGTGTACCGTTTCGAGGGAGTGGGGGGGGGGGGTGCTTTGTTATCAGCGCGTTATCAGCCGAATAAAATTTATTTGCGCAGAGAGATAGACCGTGCGTGCACTCGCGGCCCACGGAGACAGAGACGGAGACCCTCTCCCGCGATTACCACGCGAGCATTTGGGGTCCCGCTGGTCAATTTGCGACAATTACGAAGCCGTTGCGACTGGTTAAAGGCAGTTAGCGTGCTCCGGTGGGGAACACGGCCAGGGCCGTGCAGAGGCATCGCCGGGCCCCCCGGCCGACGCTCTCGTATCGCCATTGTTGTCGGTTATTGTTAATCGCTCGACATTCCTCATGGGCTCTAGATAACGATGTACATTATGTTTACGCTCGCGCTATGTTTTCGTAGATGAGAATCCTTGGCCCGGTGGCGTATGCATGGTCGCGCGAGCGGCGCGATTAGACAGAAATCTGGTCGACAACACGCAGCCTTAACCTTCCCGATAACCCGGCGGGAATCTAACGACGAGAAAGCGCGACCGATCGCGCAATCGAATTTTCTATAATGTAATCCGTTACGCTCTTTCTCTATTGATTTCCTGATGGTTTGGAACTGATGCAATTCTCGTGCGATCGTAACAACCACGACGTCGATCCGTTCAAACTAGTTCGTGATCGGTTAAGAAACACAGTTCTCGAGGAACGCATCGATCGGTCGCACTCAGGCGACTCAACGACGCGCACAGATTCGACCACACAGCGATTCAACTTTGTACCAAGAGTTGACGGACCTCGGTGTGTAGCGGTGTTGAACCGGTCCCCGGACCCCGGTCCCCGCAACACGTTGACGAACGCGAGCGTAATCATTATGTAAGAACGGCTCGCGAGCTAACAACCGTGTGGCCATGTGCTTCACCGTCTCGTACGAGGGTCAGGACCCCAGGCGGGCATAGTGCACAAGGGAGGAGCGCGGGGGCGGTCACCGCAAACGTTGTTCTTGCCTCTTATGCTCTCTAACTAGGCCGCGTGTGACGATAGATCACGGCTCGAGTCTTGCCAGCGATCCCGAACGCGTTCGTCGCACTCTACCGACACCTCTGACGGTTCCCTGAACCTCTAATTCTCTGTTCGAACACTGTTGAACATCGTCGAACATCGTCGAACATCGTCGAACACTGTCGAACACCGTTGAACATCTTCGAACACTGTCGAACACCGTTGAACCTCCTTGTACACTGTCAACTATCGTGAAACGTCATCGAACACTGTTCAGCATCGTTAAATACTGTTGAAGGTTGTCGAACTCTGTTGTGTCACGTCGAACATCGTTTCTGAACATCGTAAAACACTGTTAAATACTGCCAAATATCATTGAACAGTGTTTGAGCATTATCTAACACTCTGGAACCTGGTTAAACACTGTTGGACATCGTTAAACACTGTTGAACATCGTCGAACCTCCTCGTACACTGTCAATTATCGTCAAACGTCATCGAACAGTGTTCAGCATAGTCAAATACTGTTAAAGGTTGTCGGAACTCTGTTGTGTGACGTCGAGCATCGTTTCTGAACATCGTAAAACACTGTTAAATACTGTCAAATATCATTGAACAGTGTTTGAGCATTATCTAACACCGTAGAACCTGGTTAAACACTGTTGAATATCGTCGAACACTGTCGAACACCGTTGAACCTCCTCGTACACTGTCAACTATCGCCAAACATCATCGAACACTGTTCAGCATCGTCAAATACTGTTGAAGGTTGTCGAACTCTGTTGTGTTACGTCGAACATCGTTTCTGAACATCGTTTATGAACATCGTAAAACACTGTTAAATACTGCCAAATATCATTGAACAGTGTTTGAGCATTATCTAACACCGTGGAACTTGGTAAAACACTGTTGAACCTCGTTGGACACTGTTGAACCTCGTCAAACACTGTTGAACTTCGTCAAACACTGTTGAACCTCGTCAAGCACTGTTGAACCTCGTCAAGCACTGTTGAACAGATGTGTTAAAGTAAAAATTGTCTGCCTGAGTTACAAGAAACAGGAAGCAAATAGAAGGTTATTGCTTTCATTAATAATTTTAATGAATCGGGTGTAATATACCGGCACTGAAACTCGACATTTATATCAGAATTTATTTATTTATTTATTTTAAAGAGTGTACAACGTACAACGTGGAAGTAAGAGCGGTCTTCGAGAACGAAAGTAAAACAGTGAGATAAAACTGTTGAACTTTGAAACTTTTAAAATCATTTTGAACTGCTTGAGATAGATTCTTAAAAAAGGCACGTGTAGGACACGTTTCTGAGAAACAAGGTAGTACCGAATCGTTACTCGTGTTGAAAAATGCCGAACAAGGCAGACAGCTTCAACTTAAGACACTTCTCCGAATATCGAAATGTTGAGAGGAGTGTGTGTGGTTGAGTCTCGCGGTGATAGGTTCCGTTGCACCAGGTAGGATTTCTGTTTGCAGCGGGGTGGAGCGCGAGGATGAGGTGTACAGCGCGCGTCAGCTGGCAGCCCGTGACACCGAGGAGAGCCTCGTGAAGCAGGAGAAGGCGGTCTCGAGCGTGGTCAACGAGGCCAACGTGGACGAGACGGTGAACGACCAACAACCGGCCGCTGCTGCAACCACGAAGCTCTGTCTTCAAGTTCACGTGACCGGCAGCAACAGCGACAACGACAACGACAACCAAACAGGCGTCGAGGAACCGGCGATCGAGCCGATTTGCACCGATTATAAGAACGAGGATCTCGCAGAGGAACCGATCGCTGTCGCTCTAGATCCGAGGAAACCTTTGACAGTGACCACCTCCACGTTCAGAGCAGCGGCTCCCAAGGGGAAAAAGGAGCCGGAAGGTCTTCAGGACGGCTCGCGGAAGGATAACACCTTCCCGAGACCGGTCCGCGACGCAGAGAAATCGTTCGTCGGCGTGCAAGCGCTCAAAGAGTCGCTCGAGGAGTCGCTCAAGGAGAACGACCAGCCGAAACGGAAGCTGCGTCCCAGTCGGCGAACCACCCCCTTCATCTTCCAGGTAACCTTCACTCTTCTTCAGCTATCGATACCCTTTTTAATCTTCTTCAGCTATCGATACCCTTTTCAATCTTCCAAGTCCGGGTTCTCCTGTAAAGCGGGAAAATTGGTTTTAACATTTTTTCCCTAGAAAACTATTACCTGTAGACGTTTTGTTATTTTATCGGGACAACGTTACATTCAAAAATAAGAGAAAAAAATTTTTTATTTATCTTTTCATCACTGTTACATCAAGTCGCGTAATTGCTATTCTCTTTTGCTCTCGGTTTCTGGGAGATTGGGACCAGTTTCTTCTTATGGGGAATTTTCCTAGTTAGGCTAGTTGGATCCCGATGAAAATTGAATGGAGCGTAGTCCGGGAATTATTAGGGGAGGTTTAAGTCATCGTTTCGAGAACAGTGAATTTGCTTGTGAAACAGAAATGTTTAAACTTTGTCGATTTCTGTTCGTTCTGGCCTGAGCAGACTGTACTTTGCGAATTTTTATCGCGGAAACTGGTTGTCCGATCGACTTGATTCTTTTTTTATATCAAACAGGAAAGTTCAGTCCGCTACCAGAATTTTTGTTAATCGAAAGTTTTATTCGTTTCTATGGAAAACTATTTTGTAAGTTCGTTACTTGCGGGGCAGAAGCAGACTGACTTACTGTTGTTCATTGTTTCAGGGCAAGCCGGCATTGGTATACAATCCTAAGCCCGTTGTCCGAACTGACAGACCTCAGACGGTCACCAGACAGTTGTTCGTGCCAATTTCCACGCAACAACAACCGCCGCCGCCACAGCAGCAACAACCACAACCGCAACCACAACAAGAACAGATCACTTGCAGACCATCGCCGCAAACTGCAACAGCGAGCATCTTCGCGCCTCGTACCGAGGACATGAACAAGGGCTTCTTGACGTTCAGCGAGGATCAACCAGGACTTACCAGTGGGTGTCACACATTGTTCTTGCTTCCTTAATTGCTCCGGGAACTGTTCGATTATGTCAGCGTTTTCTCTTTTAAATCAACAAATCTTGAAAGTTAAACATCTTCTGTGCTCTTGAAAGATGATCACACCGAAACAGAGCTCATCTTGCTGCAGAGACCTTGAAGAACGCGGTGGTCCCATTTTCCAAAAGATTTTAGAACCCTAATCAATATTCCTGGAAGATAACAGAATTCGAAGTTGTACATTTCGCAAACAGATTCGAAGTTGTACATTTCGCAAACAGATTCGAAGTTGTACATTTCGCAAACAGATTCGAAGTTGTACATTTCGCAAACAGATTCGAAGTTGTACATTTCGCAAATAGATTCGAAGTTGTACATTCCGCAAACAGATTCGAAGTTGTACATTTCGCGAACAGATTCGAAGTTGTACATTTCGCAAAGAAATTCTAAGTTGTACATTTCGCAAACAAATTCGAAGCCATAAACCACTCTCCCTCCCCATTGACCGTATCCAATTTCACGCAAAATCAAGCCATCGCTTCCCCGTAACTATACTCTCCACTCATGCCTAGCGTTCTCCGAAACCGACCACACCGCGGTTTCCCCTTTTCCTCGAAGATTCGCGCGAACTGCACGATGTAGCACGTCGAGCGGAAGAACCCGCGACACGTGACTCGATCGCGATAACGTCTTCAAACGATCGTGGCGGAAGAGGGGTGGGTCGGAGGCGATGTAGGAGGAATAAATAGTCTCTCGGTAAATCTCGGCGATGGGAGCGGCGGCGCTGACATAATCTACCGGTTCCGGAAACGAAGACAACGGGTACAATAAAGACGACGCTCTTCTCGATCGAAATCTGCTGACCGACGACGCTTGTGCGTCCCTTCTTCTTCTGTTGCAGTGTTGAAGGACGAGCCGGAGGACCTGACGCATCTAGCGCCCACACCTGGCGACGTCTGCGTCCCCCTCGAGGACACGCCTTTCCTATCCGACATGCTCGACGAGTTCATCCTCGGCACCGACAACTATTGTCCCCTGCTCAGCCCGAGCGCCGGTCTGACCACGGAACTGCGCTCCACGGATTTCGGCGATCCCCTCAAGGACACCGACCTCGGTGACACCAGAAACAAGGGACTGGGAGAGTCCCTCGCCGATAGCGATCCCTTCATGTACGGCGATTCGCCCGGCAGCCCGTGCAGCATCGACCCCAACTCCGTGTCGCCCACCCTCGTCAAATACCGACGAGTATGATCTTGTAGTCACTTGGGGGAATTGTGGTGGTGGCAGAGTTTTTCAGTCTCCTATAATTTTAATGAATTTTATAAATATCGCCGGCAAAACGTACACGTTCACGCTCGATACAGTGAGATCTCTCTATATGTGTCGCCAAGGCTTGGATGATAAACGTCGCAGAATTATCCCCACTACCGCACGGTATACCACGCTGGCAAGACCCGTGTTGTTGTTGACATATATCGAGAATTCGCCGTACGTCGATCTAACAGTCCATGTTTGAATCTAAGCGAACAATTTTTTGACCTTCATACAAAGTCACATGAATCTCTGCCACCATAAATGCTACCTACACAGGTTCGCGTTGCAACGTACTGGCTAGTTTAGAATTGTTCTGTCCATGGTGGTGGCAGAGTTTTTCAGTCTCCTATAATTTTAACGAATTTTATAAATATTGCCGGCAATTGTACACGTTCACGCTCGATACAGTGAGATTTCTCGATATGTGTCGCCAAAGCCTGGATGATAAACGTCGTGGAATTATCCCCACTACTGCGAGGTATACCACGCTGGCAAGACCCGTGTTGTTGTTGACATATATCGAGAATTCGCTGTACGTCGATCTAACAGTCCATGTTTGAATCTAAGCAATTTTTTGACCTTTACACAAAGTCACATGACGTCATGAATCTCTGCCACCATAAATGCTACCTAAACAGGTTCGCGTTGCAATGAACTGGCTAGTAAACTGGCTAGTAAATTGGCTAGTTTAGAAGGGCGGGCTAATAATGAAACAATTGCATTGTACAAGTTTTGATTGAATATCGTTCATGCGAAGTCCATAGTAACCGTGTGTTATTTTCCACAGAGTCCAGAGAGAAGCATAGACTCCCTGGGCAGCCCGACAGGCGGCAGCGGTGCTGAAGGTCTATCCGAGGACGAGATGCTGATGCTAGGCCTGAGCGATAGCATAGCAGACGATGAGTTAGCCTTGAGGGCTCCCTATATACCTATGTCGGACCAAGACGAGGCGTTAGACCTACTGATCAGCGACGACATGGTTATGTGGAGTCCGCCACAGATCACGGAAAAGAGCTGTCCAAAATGGTACACGGCTTAGCCCACCGCGTTAGGGGCTGTACAATGATCATTTACAACCATACAACGACGAGTAATTAAAAAACCGGTCACTGAATTAAAATCATGTGCGAACCTTCCCTTGTTCTAGCTCTTTGTCACAAATGTCACGTTGCCATTGTCCGCGCATAGCACGGTACCAGACAATTTCATCAATTCGAATGTCTTCGGTAACGTCTGAAGCCGCATTAGAATCATCCGTTGATAACCTACAAACTTATAAGGACACGAAGAATAGGATATATTCGTGACGTCATTTCATAGATAAAATAGCATCTAAGAGAAGCTGGACACCCTCGGTACTCCACGCAAACTATCCAGACCGTAGTGCTCCTAATTCAATGACCAAGGGTTGTAATTCGTCTCACAGACAAAATCCTCAAGATATTTAAAAACGCACGTCCTCGACCTAGCAAGCGACCCTAATGCGCCACCGACATTTCCAGGATGCTGGACGAGAAGGACCAGAGGATGTCAGACTCGAGTCTAGCGCAGCTTCTGAAAACGGACCAGGTAGTGTCCAGAAAGTACAACGACCACGGTGGCGGTCTTGTGAATCCGGTACAGGTGCTGGGTCAAATCCCCAGAAAAAGTGAGTACTCCGTACTCGCGTCCTCCGCGTTTCGCGGTACCCTCTTCTAACCGGCTCCGTTATTCCGCAGACACCGGCCTCGAGATAAGCCACTGGTCCACGAAGCTGGACAGACCGAGCAAACGGATCCACGCCGCCTCGCTGGAAACGGGGACCGAGAGCAAGAGGATCAAGTGCGACAATCAGGGTCGCCGTAGCAGTCCCCTGGGACTGGAGGAGCATCTGCTGGGCAAGCAGCAGCCGTCCATGCCTAGGAAGCCTGTGGGCATGGGCGGCAGCCAGCTGCTGCGCCGTCTGGTGTCCCAGCAGACGGTGCAGAGGAGCACAGGCGGCTACCAGGGCGACTGTTTCAACGGCAACCCTAGGAGGAACGACGTCAGGGACCTCGGGATCGAGGAGGGCGAGGGTGACAGCGGGGGCGGCGGTTGCGAGGGCGGGGGAGGCGGGAATGGGGCTGAAAGGAACGCGGAGAGGACCTCGACAGGGTGCAACAGCGTGCTGATGAACCTACTGGTGTCCGGCTGCGACGTGAGTGCGGGATACGTGTGCTTCGCGAAACCGAAGCCCTCGAAGAGCATCGCAAGCACGTGAGCCGGAGGAGCGGACCGGTGGATTGCCCTCTGTTTCTCTCTCTCTCTCTCACTCTCTCACTCTCTCTCTTTCTCTCGCTTAATCTCTGACACACTCTCTATGTCTCTCTTTGTCTACGGCCGGTGTCCACAGAGTCCCGGTTTAAATGTACACACGCTATCGGATCCTCCGAGTAGCTGAAATGCCATGCTGCGGAAGAATGTAGTAGGGTAGCAAGGGCCAGAGAGCGCGATGATCAGCCTTTTAGAACCTTGAAGAGTCCCGTGTGAAGGTCTCACATTTCAATTTTGAAAGGAAGAACCATGCTTGATATTCGTTTGTGAAGAGATATACCGCTGTTCGTCATATTTCTGTGGCCTTGAAACGTGTGGCCCAGGTCAATGTTCTGAACAACCTTTTCTTCCGCGGATATGTGGGCCTCTGCTTGTACGAGAATTTTTCAAAAATATATTTGATACTACACGTGACGTTGTCAATGTCCGATCGAGATTTGGCAACGCGTTTCAAGGTCATTGAAATGGCGGAGAGCAACCACTTGTAAATAATTATCGTTAAGTGCTTCAGACGAATATTTTTATGGTATTAAGGCAGATTACATATTTGCTGATAATGGTCTGATCTTGATTGAGGACCTTGGAAAGTCCTGTGAAGAGCGCATGCAATTTTTTTCAATAGAATTCTGTGTTTTCTTTTTAAATCGTGTATTCTTATGATTGACATTGAATTGTTTTAAAGACTTAATGGACCCTTGACGTCTCCAGATTTTGATAGAACTTTTAGAGAACGTAGTTTTTTCCGAGAGCCATCATTTAGGGGGGAAACCTATTTGCGAGGCGGAAAACACATTTGACCAAATATCCTGGAAGCTATTCGTGTTAGAGAGACGAGATTTGTATAGCTAAATCGTGTATTTTTAAATTAGGGACCCAACTGCATATAACTCCATTTTAAATATTTTAAATTGTTTAAAAAATACATGATAGAAACACTTGTTTCACTTACAATTGAAGTAGAACATTATTGGAAACAGAGAGGTATTTAGTACCATAGACAAGATAATTTTTATCGTACATTTCTAATACTTACAATAACACTTTTTTTGTTCATTTTAGAAGATTGGAGCATTAACACAGCATTAAATTTGTTTCTATATAATAAATTACCGAATATTTAACGTTTAACATAGTGTGCGTGAAATGGAGAATTCATATACAATGATAATATATTCTCAGTGCGGTGAAACTCTGATATTCCAGTTGAAACAATATCAACTGCAAAGTGGTTGATAAAAGTTTGTGCAATATACATGTATAAGTAGTAAAAACAATTCAACCTCATGCGCAAGAATATGTAACAAAACCCGAACAGCAGTTCCATTTCAAACTTTTGATCTTCATAGGACCTTGCAAGGTCACCAAGCAATACATAAAAATATATTTATTCTTGTTTCCCGCAATATGTGTAAATAGCGTTCTGAAAACAGTTCGACCTTGCTCAAAAGACAACGTAACGAAACCCGAAGAGGGTCCCATTTTAAACTTCGAAGGTACGACGTTGAAAGGGCCTCTTTGCAAGGTCGCGTCACTACCGCATTCCTCTGAAACACTATATGTATTTAGAATGCTCGGGGAAGTGATCTCGTGTGTACACTTAAACCGGACAAAGCTGTAGACCCGTTCAGAACGAATCAGGCGTCGCGATGCATTGTAACGAACGTTGAACGTTCTCCGCTGGATTTTGTACCCTGATCTGCGTGAACCGGGATGGCTATGATCGTCCCATGGTCGCGTTTCTAGATTAGGTCCGCTCCGGGAGTGCTTGCGCAGGAGCTCGAGGATGAACGGTTTGAACTCTCCTATCGAGAGCCCCGGTCGCTGGGTCCTGGGACGACGTATTGTTTCACAGTCTCTCTTCGATAAATTCGAAGAGATTCGGAAAAGAAAATTAGCATGATCGAGCGACCGAGGTGCGGGTCCCGCGAATTATACCCGCGGCATGATGCACGAGATGTTTTCGTCGAGTACCGTCAGCGTCACGTTTAGAGCCACGTTATGTATTCTCTACTTTGCAAAGTATATGGAATTGTTGATTGAAGATTGTCAAGACGAAAAGGAAGAAATACATTGAACATTGAACATCGAACCACCAGTACTGCTGCGTTTCGTTTCCTCCTCTCTCATCCCTACCGCTCCATCTGTGTTGCGTTTCTATTTTTTTTTTTTTAATTCTTGTTGTTACTGCTCGTTGGATCTAGTATAGAGGATCTATAGTGTCGACGATCTCGTCGGTATCGTTGGTAACCGATCGATGGCGGGCTGTAAAAGAGCTTTGATCGTTATTCTATTTTTGTTTTCCTTTTTACTGTAGATTATTCTTTCGTTCGATCGGTTATTGTTGAACGATAACGCGCATAACGTTTCGAAACGTTCGTCGCGAGTATAGTAACGCTGGTATTACGAGATAGGTTTATGGGGGATTGCGGTATATTGATCCGGGTGTTTGCAGAGTTGGATGTTTAGTGTTTAGAGATGATAAGTTTTGTTGATTGTAGTTTCCTGTTCGAATTATGTAACGGAAGCCTCGACGAACGTGGCCTTGTTGTTTTGAGTGCCGGGCAAGATGCGATTGCAACGGCACGCGATTAGATATTGCTTTTTGATTTTCGAGAGTATCCTATTTTTCCTGCTATTCGGACGAAACGCAGCACGTTTGAGCGGCAGTTCGATTAATTTAATTCTCGTTACGAACGAGCACTGGGTGTGGCTGGTTTCTATTACGTTGGTGTTTCGACGCGTTGAACATTGTTTAAATAAACTTATGACCGCAATGTTGTCGATGTAAATACCGTTGGATTTGGCGAGACTTGTAGACTCATTTCCACTAAACAATATTCATGCACATCATCCAGTTGAATTGTAAGAAATTGTCAGATTTCAACGATTTTCTTGTTCTTTTCAATTATTACTTAAACACGTTGAAATATTTACAACGGTACGAAAATATATGTAATTTTATTCACACGAATTTGTAGAATCATTCCACGCAAAAAGCATTTGTCTATCTTTTGCAACTTGGATGTAAACAATTGTCAATGTTCGAAAAGCATCCAAGAGGACTGGTACTCGACGAAAATCTTGCTTTTGCTTCATTCGCAAATTGAAATGAATAAATAAATATAATAGAATAAGTAAATTTATGTTAGTTATTATAATCTGTAGATGCGTCTACGCTAAGTTAAGCGTGACCAGTGAAAGAGCGTGGAACAGCATACTAATTTTGATTGTACATTGCAGGAGAACTTGATGGAGTCTCGCAACGTGCCCATAGCGATTTCAAAGAGCATGACGACGCCATTGTCCGTCAAACTGGAGAACCAAATGGTGCCTCAGTGTCCTCCGTCAGGAGGATCGATAGAATCGTACGATCAGTTGAGCACGGAATCGAGCAAACGACTGTCCGGAACGTTCATCAGCGAAGGATCATTGGTTTCACCCTCTTCGACGATGATCAACTACGAACATTTCGATTACGATCCGAGCATGACGACCAGCGGGCTGCTACTGGTGCAACCGGACTTGTTCGGGACTCTCCTGGATCGGGAGCTCGTTTAAGAGACCTTAAAAATTCGACGAGAACCGCCGAATAAAGATGCAATGTCTACACCTCACGATTAGGCTGTGGATCTTCTTTAATTGTCCGAAAATAACAAATTACTGAGTCTCCTTTTTCATTGAAATTGACGCTTTACCTACAGAAAGTATTTGGATAGTACTTCTAAATTATGGTATGTCAAAGAGTAGTTCAGTAATCTTCTTCTTTCGTAGAACATAATTCCCCCAGAAATGATTTCATTATGTTCTCATTGAAGTGGTTGGTTTAAATTCTTTTCAGAGAATCTATTAAGCGATCCTTGGTTGTAGATTTCTGGAAGTGATTAAATAATTGTTTAATTCCGCTGGTAGATAATATGTTAATTTAGTCGCAAATGAAATGAGACATTTATTAAGTTTTTGATGATGTCTCAATATGTATTCTATTTAGAAAATCCACGGTCTAATCACGATTGTTTCATATCGCGGGCGTTCGACGCTGAAACTATCAACCAATCGAAACGACCGATTCGTAATTGTCTTATAAGGATGGTGGTAGCTTTCGTAAGAAATTGTTTAGTTATAAATCGAATTAGTTGACTCGTTCACTTCCATAGAAAATATTAGAAATTAATTTCGCGTGGCCTTGAGATAATTCTTAAATTATGAATTAGTCTAATATAAATTGCCAGATCATTTACATATATTATACAATTATACATGCTTGCATTCAATGACTTTGTTCACGTAATGAAATTAGGGCTGGGTAAAATATTATTTCAGGTACTAAATACTAAGATAGTTTATTTTATTTAGAGTTATTAAGATGATTCGTGAGTTTATGTTACCCATTGAGCTTTCGTTGAGACCCGCAGCGCCTTGTAAACGCGAGAGTTTTCGAAACGGCAAAGAAACTGAAATGAATTCAATTTTGCGATTGATTTTGCGATGAAATTAATGTGGTTGATTGGTTCGATAGTTCCAGTGTGTGTTAGGATGGCGGATCTTATTTTGTAGATAAACGTCGATGATCCAGAGACAGAAATTGTCCATTGATAATCCCGCACACGTCGTTTCGGTTCAAAAACAGGGCGATTCGATGATCCATTGATCGCGCGTTGAAAGTGCCAATGCATTTTTTAGGAAGCTATAGTTGTTAGGTGGCCGCCGATGGAGAACGGTCCTCGTTACATTTCGTTTAGCCAATTTCGAGCCTGTTCGGTGTCGAACTGTGGATCTTTAGACACTCGTAGAAATTTTTGTAAGATTCCTTTTTCTTTTATTATTAATGGACACGTAAGAGAATTTTGTTTAATTATTTTCTTTAGTAACAATTTTTTGTATTTTTCTCTGACATTGTACAAAGCCGTGAGAACGAGGAGACTCGAGGAGTATATTTCTCGACATTGTAAATTTACAGAAAGGCTATAGCCGGGTTTGGGGCCGATTTGACCCCCAAACCCGGCTATAGCCTTTAGGTTTGCATAAAGATCTGCAGTGTGCTAGTAGCATTAGGTTGTTGTATACGCAATGTTCAATTTTTAATTATAATTTCAGGCTCGGGGCTTTGTTCTTCATAATTTGACAAATGACAAATATGACTTTTGAGAAAAACGCTTTATAAAATATCAGAAAGATGAAGATCAGAATTTATATAACAGACGTTTTGCTGTAAGATGACGCATTATACATCGAAAATCTAGTGAGAATTTTTTGAAGGATATTTTTGCTATTAACTACTTTATAAAATAATGAAAGGTAAACATTGAAGCTCGTGGAACAGATTCAATGCGTCAAGGTGGTTCGTAATACATTTAGAATCGCGTGAGAATTTTTTTTAATTAAGTCTTTACAGTCCACTATTTTCTTAAATAACAAAAAGCTAACATCGAAGCTCTGTGCACCAGGTTCTGTGCTTTCATCAAATCGTAAAAGATGAACACAAGCTGAAGCAGATGTTCAGCGACTCGTGAGAATTGTTTGCGGTCTCGCGTTACAATGTTGACATAAAAAAATCGGACATTTCATGTTCAACAACCTGACGCTGTTCTCGTGTCGATAGCAATCGCATTTAGGGCCAACTACGCGTTTTCAGAGCGATTGTCTCGTTCGTGTATGATAATACAGATCGGGATCAGAGGAAACAGTTATCGGGAATGATGCGGAATCGCAACGGAAACGCATGGCCACCGATTTCCCTATCATGGCGGCCACAGACGAAACCAGCCGCGACACGATCGGTTCTGTCGCGTGCCCCGTCGTCAATGTTGTTACTGTTTTTTATAGTTTTTAACAAGGCCAATCCCGATTATCAGTTGTTAGAAATACGTATACGTGTGCACGTAGATATATATATATATTTATATATGTATTGTATCGCCGGGTTCGTTCCGAGACCATTTTGTTTCGATGAACGCTACATGACCCGAATGCATGTATATATGTATATATGTGTATATATATACACACACGTATGCATATATATTTTTAATATCACCTATCGATATACAGTCACTGTAAGAGCATACTAATTTTATTAATTTTACTATCGTCTGTATTTTTACTCATGTAACACCACGAGACCATTGCTATTAATCATACCTTGTACTACGCTACCCGGTACCGAGCGATGTTACCGTGGGGAAGTGAATTATGAGGAACAAATAAATAGAATTTCTACTGTCAAATGCAGTTTTTCCATTAACGATGTGAAATCGTTCATGCTTTGAAGGTATGAAGTTCAGTTAGACCGACCAAACGTTCTTCTAAAATCAATTGTGTTCTTCTCTGTACTCCTTCCATTTAGAATGCTTAATAATACCAAATCTGCCCAAACAGAACGGAGAAGAGTTAGTTTATTGAAAAACCAAGGCGTTAGATCAGATTAGCTCCATAAGCTGGCAATACGAAGGCTCGCCGTCGCATGACACAGTGGCGCCTCTTGTAGTTAAATCCGGATTCTTGTTACCAACCGGTTCTCGAGTCTACCGTTAGAGAACGCTGACACACGTTACCATGTGTGATAACATCATTATGTTGTATTTTAACAGAATCTTTTCATGTAAGAAATAACAATGAAAATAAAGACAATTCAATGAAAAGCCGTATCTGCGTATTTAATTATTCGACCTACAATTTTTCCTGAACATCCTGACATTTCCGGAAAATTTCGACCGTCTGACTTGTCGTTGAGTTGTACAACTGAAACTCCGAAAATTTCGACCGTCTGGCTTGCCGTTGACTTGCACTACTTAATTTTCGAAATTTTTCGAGCGTCTGACTTGTCGTTGAGATGTACTACTGAAATCCCGAGAAAATTTCGGCCGTCTGACTCGACGTTGAGTTGTGCTACTGAAATTCCGAAAATTTCGGCCGCCTGGCTCGACGTTGAGTTGTATTACTTAATTTTCGAAATTTTCCGAGCGTCCGACTTGCCGTTGACTCGTACTACTGAAATTCCGAGAATTTTGGCCGGCTGGCCTGACGTTGACTTGTACTACTGAAAATCGGATACCTCCTTCGACATCATGTTCTCCTAATACAAAAGTTCAAATTTCACGAAATTTTTCGCGAAAATTTCGCTCGTCTGGCCTGCCGTTGACTTGTACTACTTAATTTCCGAAATTTTTGAGCGTCTGGCTTGTCGTTGACTCGTACTACTTAATTTCCGAGAATTTCGGCCGTCTGACTTGACGTTGACTTGTGCTACTGAAATTCGGATACCTCCTTCGATATCATGTTCTCCTAATACAAAAGTTCAAATTTTCCCGAAAATTTCCTGAAAATCTCGACCGTCTGGCTTGTCGTTGATTTGTGCTACTGAATCGATTCTCGGAATTTTCGAAAATTCTCGGAAATTCAGTAGTACAAGTCAACGTCAAGTCAGACGGCCAAAATTCTCGGAAATTAAGTAGTACGAGTCAACGACAAGTCAGGCGCTCGAAAATTTCTGAAATTAGGTAGTGCAAGTCAACGACAAGTCAGGCGCTTGAATATTTTCGAAATTTCAGTAGTACAAGTCAACGACATGTCGGACAGTCGGCATTTTCGCACGAATTTCAAAAATTTTGCTGTTGCCGAAATTTTCGGTGACATTAACTTAATTCTAGCGTATTCATGACCAGTGTGGAGAAAGAACAACACATTAAAACTTTCTTAACTAACATTCTTTATTTCTCGTCAATTGGACTACATCGTTAAACGTAAATTACCTTATAAATTATTTCGTCAAACGTGTGCATATACAAAATAGAATAAAATATAGCTGGTATGGGCCGTTTCGCATGCAGGTCGAGTGATAGTGTACGAATGATTGTTGCTGATACCATGTGTAGCGTTAACGAGTATTTCTTTTCGTTCTGAGGATCGATCTTGATACGTTAAGGAATTGTTGCTCCAATAATTTTCGTGATTACTCAACTAGCGAGCCGGAACACGAAAATAGGGCGAAAATCTAACTGGAAACTATTTGTGAAGCTAGCTGAAAGTTGACTAATTATTTTCTTATCGGAACTATCGCATGAACTACGCAGGTGAGCCAGGTATTCCTCGTATGCGACATTATTCAGGGACGACTTCAGGCGGTCCTCGGACAACAGATTTCATTGCAGACTAACCACGCAACGTGTTTACGATGACAGGTCGAATACGACTGACGATCATCCACCATAAACCGCACAATACATGGGCCCGGTAAATGCCGTTTACAACTGGAGCTCTGTAAAAGCACTTTACACGACCGTGTCCTCGATGAACGTGGCTGGCCTAATCGCTGTCGTCGTTGCCATTGTCTGGGCTGTGAGGTTCGCAAGAGGCTTCGGGGATTACTTGAACCTCGTTTCTCCAGGTTAGCCTCCCAGCAACCACTAACCGCAATTATGACCATCCTTACAACGATTTAGGATAATGAACGGGGTGAACAATTGTCGCAAACGTTCGACAATTACCTATTAAAGCGAAAGTTGAGAATTACAGGGTTTCTTTCAACCTCTTAACTGTAACCATACTCTACTTATCACTAGACTGCGGATTTTGCGTATTTATGGAAAGAATGAGTAAACGAAATTTAGAACGATCAAGAGATTAAAAATATTTGAGGGTAAACGAATAAATTTTGGCTGCTATTTCTTGGAATCGATTGAGAACATTTTTATTTTGCATAAAGGTCCGCAGTCTAATTAATAACGTCCGGTTGAACGAATCAGATCCAATAGCTATTAAAGCAGATCTCACCGAGTAGGTGACGGCTACGTTTGGATGTCGGTGATCATCTCCTCCGCCGTGCTGTGCTCCCCCGCCTACATCCTGGGCCTGAAATCCTGTCTCTCTTTGCGAATGGAGTCCTCCAAGGGAGACCTCGAAGAAGAGCAAAAGGTCGACGACCTGCAAAGGGTGGCGAACCGACTCCTCTTCTTCCACGTGCTCGCGTGTCTGCTGTCAGGGTTCCTGGTAGCAGTGCTCAATGCCACCTATCTAGCCCTGTTGAACGGTTTCCAGCAGAAAAGTCGCGACGGTCTGATGCAGGCTATTCAGAAGTATGGCAACGACGTGACGGTGAAGGAACGCGTCGACGCTGTGCAAACGGAGTTCGAGTGTTGCGGGGACAGCGGCTACGAGGACTGGTTCCACGTACCTTGGTTGAAGCTGGCGATCGAGGGCCCTGAACAGCGCGAAAACGGGCCTCGACTGGAAGAGCAGTGGGTATAACCGAACCAGTTATCGTTTCAATCGCTTCGCTACTTTACTATACCAATAGTATAGCGTTACAATGAAAACTGTACAAAGTTCAAATTTTTTCACTGCTATAATGGCTTTGTGCAGGGTTCCAAACTTAGGGGACGTGATATAGTTTGTACGCTCTTCAGCGACAAATCTTTTCCCGTCTAGAAAGATTTCAAAAAATATATTTAAAATGAATATACCAATTTGAAGGGGTTGAAACAGCCCTTAATGGGGTTGATTTCAAAGTTTCCGGTGTTCCGTTTGACGTAATAAGGCGAAGGGTTAATGATTGACGAATAATAAGGGCTCCGATGATATCCAATTTGGTCCTCCGAATTGTTCGTTGAAGATCAGCGCCCGAAGATCAAGAAGAAGAACCACTGAACACCGCGGACGTACCGTTTTCCTGTTGCTCGAACGACATCCCGAAACCCTGTGTCCACCACGACATCCTAAACCCCAGCGCCGCGTACGACTACAACCCTAAGCACCTCACGATCGCTACTCTAGGCTGTCGATCGAAGATCATCGATAGGGCTGCGACTGTCAGGATATTTATTTCCGGGTACCTGGCTGTGCTGACTGTCTATCAGGTAGCGACTTGAAGAAATTCTGTTGCTAGCTATCGTTCGAATCTCATGCAATTCTAAACGTCACAGGTGACCCTATCGTATCTGTCCCGCCTCCTGCAAACCGCCCACTCGAACGATCTATACATAGGCCCGGGAAAGCCCCGATACCGCGTCTGGATTCTCTTCAGTCCGGAGACAACGTCCTCGGAAGCGCCGTTGGTAAAGCGAAACAGCGGAAGCTCGCAACCCAGAAAACGATCCAGTCATAAACCACCTCCCTCCCCTTCCTCCTCCTCCTCAGAAGAGGAAATAGTAGCTCCGAAAGCGGCTCGTAAATCTAAAAGTAACGGCACAAAGATGCTCAACGAGATCCGCTCGAGGATCTCCTCGGCGAAGTCGAAGAGCCTGCCTCTTATCAAGTCCACGATATCGATCGCCAACAAGCTTCGAGTTCGCAGGAAGGACGTCCATTTGTCGGAGGACGAGGCTTCGGCGGAGGAGGAGCGAGGGGCGGGACGAGCTAAACGGAAGAAGGGAGAGGGAGGAGAGGAGGTCCCGAGGGAGGCTGACCGTAAACGCATTTCGGAGCAGGCGACGAGATCCGAAGTGATCGTGAGGCGGGATTACGACTCGTCGGGGATTTCGGAGGACGGTGCGTCGATCACGGAGGATTTGCCACCTCCTCCTCCCCCGCCGCCCATCGCTCTGACCTTCGAAATGGAACAGGAGGACGGCAACAAGGAGAGAGCGGTCGTCAACTCGTTCGAAGAGCGGATGACTGCTAGCCAGAACTCCGGGAGACGGGTCAAGGTCTTGGAGAGGTTCGGGAGGATCGAGGGGAGGAGCGAGGAGCGGAACGACCAGGCCACGCAGCACAGGGAGAGCGGGGGCGCCGATTTTTCCAGCAGCGACCGGACTTCCGGCACCGATCGCTCGAAGAGGGTGAAATTCAGTCCCGCGGATGTCTACGACAGATTCAGGGGCTCTCTGCAGCACACTCTGGCTAGGAGAGAGGCCGTGCAGGACAGGAAGGGCTCCAGGAGGCGTGCGCAGAGAGGCAGGGGCATCGCCAGCCTCGAAGCCAGGCGGAGCCACCTTCTGGCTCGCCTCGGCTGCAAGAACGTCCCGCCCTCTTATCGTCTATTGGCGAACCTGGAGGATCAGAAGCGACCCACGATGCAAACGCATCCTCCACCCACACCCCCACCCTTTCCCCCGAATCCTTGGACCGGCCACTGCAGGAAAAGACAGTGCAGCATTTGTCATCGTCCCGTTCAACGAAGCACCGCCTCCTCTCGAGGATCAATCATTGCCACGCCCATCTCACAGGTTGCTCCGCCTGTTGCCCCGTCCACAAACAACCACTTAGGGGACAGAACACGTTCCAGAGAGAATTACGTACCTTGGAATCGATCCTCCACCGCCTCGAGATCCATTCTGCGCCGGTGATGAACAGACTGCGGATCTTTATGCGAAACGAACTCTTTTTGAGGCTGTTGAGAGAGACAGCGGTTAAATAGAAATGTATTCCTTCAATTGATCGTTTGAATAGGTTCGGAGATAATGTAGCAACATTCTTAGATTTGTATTTACTTAGACTTTTTCGTCGCGAGCGAGTGAAATCCGCAGTCTGGAGATGGGCTGTCTTATAGGGTTTAGTGAAATATTCGGTTTGATAAGCAGCTGCTGTGCGGTCGTTTGGAGAGGGCGGAGAGTGGGCGGGTCTTGGAAAGGACCGCCTCTGAAGCCCCTACCGTAGCTGCTTATCAAACGCCTACTGTGAATGTCCAGGAATAAAATCAGCTTGGTCACCTGAAAACGAAAACTGTATTTGGAATTTTTTTCGAGAAAGTGGAAGATCGAGCCAGCAACTTTTCACTGGGCGTTTGTTACGTGAACTTTGAGGACTGTACAAAAAAACATTCTTTTTATTCCACGAAATGGCAACGCTACTTCGACGTTGCTAATGCTTCTTTCGAACGGACTTCTCTAAAAATTGTACGCTATATGCCTGTTTGTTTCAGTTGAAATTGTTGCACAATAAGAAAGCCAAAAATACTTCTGAAGGTTTATACAAGAAAACCCTATTGAAAACTTTTTAACCGACTTCTTCGTTTCCTCGAAGAAAATTTTCAAACACGTTGGCTCCATCAAAGCAGAACGATGCCTATAGTCTAGTATTTACAATACTTGATGGTTTATTTGCCGAGAAGTAAAATACACAGGCATTTGTTATAATGGTACTGCCGAAGAATACTTCTTAGTCTCTGTAATACATCTAGCGACAATACATCGGTACTAAAAAGAGAAAAGCTGATATTCGTTTCTTCGAGCAAAGTTCACCGTTTACCAAATACTTTACACAACTTTGTTTCGTTTTCGTTTTTTGTTTCATTATTTGTTCGGTTTCTGTTTAACAAACTCCGCCACCATGTACACACACGTTACTAAATTTCATCATTCTCTCTTTCTCTCGCACTCTCTCGTACTCTCGGCGGCCGGTGTCGTTCGACGCGGGCGTCGCTTTACACAGTCCCCGCCCATAATCGCGGCTCGCGCGACCGCTGGGCATGGACGGGGGCGTGTCCCCGCAGCTCCGGCGGACACGCCCACCGTCGTTCGCACCCTGCAGTTCTGCACGGTGGTCCCAATCGCGGCGATTTCACGCTGCCTGGCCGCTTATCGCGATCTAGGGGCGCCGGTGCACGCTCTGGATCGCTCGGAGACCGGGATCCAGGTGATCTCTCAAGGGACCGGTTGCATCGATCCTCGAACCATGCCCCTTCGCGTCTGGCACCTATTTGACGACTTAACCCTTTGCGATGCGATTAATTTCACGGAATGCGACCGTTTTACTGTTTTTAAAATTTTAAAACAGCCACTTCGGGAGTGGCTCAATAGTTGTTGAAGGAAATATAGTCTCGATATCAAGGTGCAAAGGGTCGGGTCCTGGGTGAGGTCTCGCGAGCGACCCCCGGGGGACAGCCGGGTCAATCGGGACCCCGGTCGTTCACTCTGATCTCTCATTCGCTCTGGACCTGTCTCGCTCGTCCTCATCTAGGTACGTCCTCTATCTACGTCCCTCTCTATTGCGTCTATCTACTCGCATCTCTGCGTGTCTATACAGTTTCGTGAATATGTATTTAAAGGTACAATACATATAGAGCCCGGAGTAGGTTCGATATGAGTTACTCGTTACGAGGGACACCTTTTTTTTTGTAAAATAAGTACATTATATATATGTGTGTTATATATAATATATATATATAATGTATAATCCTCGAATAGGCGGTGATAAATAGTAACGACGAAGTAACAATACAATATTGCTGGATCCCGTATCATATAATATATATTCAATATTTATAATAATAATAATAATAATAATAATAATAATATAACGATATTAACCGCTCACGAGTAAAGTAGCCTTTCTCTAGCACCCGTGTCCTTTCTCTCTCTCTTTCTCTCTCTCTCTCGATCTCTCTTTTTCTCCTATTAATAGAGCTACTTAAGAAAAAGGCTCACCACGCTGGTTCATGTATGCTGGTACGTTTTGTTTGCATGTATGTCATCATATACATGTACCGTATTCCATATGTATACATATATATATATATATATTTATTTATAACTATTTATAATCGTCTCTGTGTTATTCCCTTCTTTCCTCGAAAGTAAACGATTACGGTAGGCCTAACGATCTCGAGTCGCACACGCATTATTTTCTCTTGCTCTCCCTCTCACTCTCTCACACTCTCTTTCTCTCTCTCTCTCTCTTATTCACTCTCTCACTGTTTCTCCGTCTCTTTCACGCTCTCCCATTCGCTCGTTCGCTCTCCTCTCTTAGAGCACGTTCGTCCGGCGAAGCGTCCAAGGGTTGCAAAGCGATCCACGATTTTTCACAAGCCGGCCAGCTATCGTACACGTCGAGGAAAAAGCAAATCGAACAAGCGAAATTGAAACGGGTCGCCTGGGGTTCGCGATTCGGGAACACGGCGCAACCCTAATCGAGAGGGTGGCACAGCTCCATCCGGGACACGTGTACCGGGTGTTTCTCTGGGCTGACGAGCGCACGCGAATATGACAATCACAGATAAAAGTCTAATGAACGTCGAGCCGGAGATCCTCGGCGAGGCAGGCCGCTCGCGAAGGCTTCAAAACACGTCGGAGAGTTTTTTCAAATTAACTTTTTCCGTCTAATTTAAATGGTGCCCACGAATTTTTGTTGCAAACACGCATAAAATCCGCACGTTGCTTAATAACATTCATAAAATTAATGCTCTCGATGTGGAAAATAAAAATTCAGAAAACTTCTTTCCTCTACACTCCTCGACTAACGTTCAACGAAGCGAATGATAATACTGTAATTAAACTAAAACTCTGAGCGAAGTAGTTACATTATTTTCCCGTTTAAATTGTTAACAGAGGCGATTCGTTCGTTTCAGCAGACTCGGAGCATTTGATTCCCAACCCTTACAACCGAAGCCTCCCACTCGACAATGTATGAATACCATGAATGCGTTGACTATTAAGTAGAACATGCCGCGAGACCGCCCACGCTTCCGAGGGAGAAAGACAAACGCTTGCTTGCGGCACACCGTAGGTTCACACCAACGTTTTGTTAACTTAAGTGAAAACACCGCTTCGCAGTTCACCCTCTTCGCCCTCTTTACACCTAACGTGACATTTTAAGGCTCAACTGAACTTGGAACACAACTGTACAAGTTATCTCAATGGGAAAGAGAATTTCCCTCTCTTTTTTTTTCTTTTTTATAAACTATTCACTTTCCGAGTTGCTATTGTACTTTCCCGTTATTTTGTTTATTCTCAACTCGATGTATCATCCCATTCGCATCATTAGCCGTACTGTCATTTTAATACTACATCGGGTACGAAATTCTGTGCTAATGTAACAAATATGTACACGAATCACTGGACATGGGAAATTACTTTCTGACTTTTGGAAGTTTGGCTGCTTTGATGTAATAACGAGGAGAGATCGGATGCTTACAGTTATGTTGTTTTTCGTTCTCTTCGATGATGCGAACGGGTGAAACATTGATTTTATGAAAGAAGCTACATGAAACAACAACCTCGTGTTCAACCGAAACACCCCGTACGCATCGAAATCGAGACGCTTATCGCTAGTTATACGAAATCCACGTGTATCCACTGATAACAGTGCATCTGTTCTCAGTATGACTACATACAAACAAATCTGCGCGTGAAAATCGACTCACTCTCTCTCTCTCTCTCTTACTCTCTCTTTCTCTCTCTCATTCTCCCAAGTATACTACGTACTAATTTTCGACGCTATCAGGCGTGGTGTATCAAGTTCGTCTCCCTTAAAGCTACAGAGGTAAGTGTGAAGACGCGGAAATACTGTTTCCGGTCCGCGGGTGTCCTCGATCCCCCTCAAAACGTTTCCACACTGTCCGAACAATTAACAAACGTCCCCCGATTATCATCCGGTATAATGCCAATCCTCTACCTTCGCCATTGTTTCAACGATCTTTATTAGAACGCCCCACGAGTCGAGTCAGCTTTCGGAAGCCGAGTTCTAACACAACTTTGCGATTCCGTTTTCGCGAAATGTTCACAGTTTCAAATCGGAGCAATTTTTATGAATACCTCTCGATAAGCTTGAATTCTAACACTACCCAAAAACCGTTCGATAGAAATTTAGTAATTCATGAAAATTTCGAGGGAGCGATGAAATTATTACAGAAAAGAATTTCTTAAACAGCATCAGATTCGTAAGCATGAAATTTCAAAAATTATGTAACATGGAAATCTTCTAGGTCGGTAGAAACGTTTGGTGCTCGATCGCGCAGAGGGTCGACAAATTAAAGATAAATAAATCTTCTAGTGTCTCCCCGGTTTTGTATTTCATCGACAAATTGTTTAACGAATCGAATCCACTGATGACAAAACAGAAACGTACCAGCACTGTGCAAGTTTCACCCAACAGTGTCGCACACGTAACGATGGGCAACAACAACAACAACAACAACAGAGTAGAAAGGCATTATACCATCGATCGGGGAGACGTTCGTTAGCGTACCGGCGGTCGCAGAAGACGGACAATGTGAAAAGGCAGTAGCTCGGTCTACCAGACCCCTAACCGGACTACAAAGGCAGTTAGTAGGTCGCGAAAACGGAGCCGGGCGAAAAAGTTGGCCGGCGAGAATCGATCGGGGCGTTTTTGGTGGCGAGGGGTTTTCGGGGGGGTGTGTAGGCTGTTTCTAGATGGGGTTGGGGGTGCGGGGAAAATCGAGGACGAGGCTCCGCGGAAGCGGAAGCGCGAGTCCCTCGGCGCCCCGGTCCTCTTTCGCTCGTTCGTACAGTACAAAGTGGAGGTACTTCGCTTTCGTGTAAATACAATAATGTACAATCTCCCTCTGCGGATTTGATCACCCTCAAAACTTTCCCCTTCTCTCTCTCTCTCTCTCTCTTAGCTTCCCCTCTATCTATCTCTCAATCTCTTTCTCTTCTCGTTTGTTTGCTTTGTTTTGTTTTTTTTTTTTCGTTTGGAGTTTAAACCTTACTGTGACCACGGCGCGCTCGGCGTCGGATTAACGGAATCGATCTACGCTCTACGGTGAGTCGAGAGACAAAAACGACCAACAAAATATTTTTCGCTACCTATACAAGTTAAACGTCTTCTTCTTCTTCTTCTTCTTCTTCTTGTTTCGCAGCGATGTGCTCAGCGACACAGCTCGCTCGCTCGTCCTTCGTTGCTCCGGTTCGTCTCCTCCTCGTCCAACTAGTTTTCTACCCTTCGCTCTCTCACCTCCTTCGCCGTCTTCTACCCTCTTATCTTCCGGCACTGCCCTTCCGCCGGACCGGCTAACGATTCTCCATTTTGTTTCTCGGAGGAATAAGGTCGAACGACCTTGGAAGCCTTGGGCGCCGGCGGAAGATGGCACTGAGGTCTCCTTGCGCCCCTCGCGTGTGCCCAGAAGGCGACAAAGAGGACTTTCGGTGACAATTTCACAGATCAGATTAGTTTTGTACGATTTGTGTGTGTGTGGCTTGCCAGGTTGGTCCGGCAACGTGTCCTCTTTGCTGGCGCCAGACAATGACCATAAAGTTGTACTCATCTCGCGCGAGCCCAACGAGCGACAAAGAGGATGGTTTTTGCTGACAATCTTTGTCCGGATAAAAATCAAAATCGTCCAAAGCTATTGTTAGAAGCTGGAGTGAAATTTACATTGCCTCTTCCAATCACAAAATCGAGAATAACATAATATCCTTAAATCCTTCTGACGTATCAATTTTTATAAATGCATAAAATCAGCTGACACCCCAGCTTCTCCAAGAATCGAATTACAGATCACTGTTTGACGTCGCCGTTTAATCCCGTGTTGACAACGTTGTTCAATCCCCTTTGTCGACGCCAGACAATGGCGCCCCCTCGATCCAACGAGCGACAAAGAGGACGTTTCTTAACGATTTCGATCGAAAATCCCTGTGCCGGCGTACCTCGGTAGTTTTTTCGGCTTTTGTTCAATCGTGTTGTTGGCGTGTCCTCTTTGTTGCCGCTAGACAATGCTTCTCGCTCGCTACGACCTACGCTGCTTCGAGATTGCCGCGCGCGCGTCCGTCTACCCCTACGTATCGATCTACTACTGTACACGGAGATATCTTGGTCGTAAACGCTAATCGTGATAACAAATTACACGGTACGTATCGCCTACATACTTTTTGGGGGCTCGCTGTGCGTATGTATCGTTCCCACGCGTGCACTCCCACACGCTGTGCGGTCTACGCTATTTATTCCCTTTCTCTCTGTCTGCGACTGAGTGTGTCTCTCTTTGTATGTGTGTGTGTGCGTGCGTGTGTATGTGTGTGTACACCACCGGCCATAACTTTGCAATCGTTCTAACAGTCCTCTGACAGTTCTTTTCCGGATCATTGTTTGAGGACGATTTTCATCAAAGACTCTAATTAAGAATTTAATTTGAAACTGCCCTTTCCAGTACAAAATAAAATTGACAAACTCGACCTTTAATATCGAGCTGAATGACGATTCCCAACCGACACAGAACCCTGGTAGGCGACCTTTACCGATTCTGTCGCAACACTGCTGACCTTTCGGCCGTTCGCCATCGATTTGCTCCGTAGCGTATTGCAAAGTTTGGTCCAGCAGCCGCATCCTCTGGTGTCTATGATCCTGGGGTGTTCATGTGCCGGTGTATGACGGTGTATTTATGGCGCAATTCGCAAACGCGATCCCTGTATGCGCCTCCATAGCCCCCTGTCTGTGTTGTCCTCTTGTGTGTGTACATTCTCTACTCGTGCCTCGGATGGGAGAGACGTGTGTGTGTGTGTGTGTCTCTGCGACACTGTTGCTATATACGTGTGTATACGCGTGTTGTGCTCCCGTACAACCAGTGTTTGTTTTTACCCTCCTCCGTGAGCTCGTGTGTGTACTTATGTATCTGTATATGCATGTACGTGGAATGCGTAGACTGCGGATCCTTTATGCGAAATAAAAATCGTTCGTATCAATAGTCGATCAATGCTTACGGACCGCAAACGCACGCGATCGCTTTCGATCGCGTTCGACGAATCGAGTATATAAGCGACACGTCACCGCGTTTCGCGATTCATGCTCCATTCGTCGTAACTTATCGACGCAGACCCTGGCGATCACTTTTGATCAAGCCTGACGAATGGAGTGTAGCCGACACGTCGCCGCGTTTCGCGGTTCATACTCCATTCGTCGTGACTTATCGACGCGGACCCGTGCGATCAATTTTGATCAAGTCTGACGAATGGAGTGGCACGAAGATCGCAGAGCGCAGCGACGTATGACGCGTTTTGGAAATCTTTGTTTTACATCGTTGTCGTTTTATACCAACTCGTCACTGCCGTAAACGCATAAAATCCGCAGCCTAATAACGTGTTTCATGGTGCGAGGTGTCCGCCGGTGGCTGTAGGTAATCTTTAACCCTTAAACAGGTGCCCGCTGATCATATTCGAAAGAACGTTGTTCGTTTTCTTTTTTTTTTTTTCTGTACATTACTACTAATGAGATTCTATTCCTCTATATGTTACTTTAATCGTCGTCGTCTCTCTTGTTATTCTCTTTATAATGTATAATATATAATATAATCTTCTTGTTAGTTTTTCTTTTCTTTGTTATTTTTTTTTTTGACTGTTTTCGTCGTTTATTTGTTCAAGATTAAAAACGTTTCTCGAGTTGAATCGTTGATAAGGCTAATCGCGAGAGGAAGAACTTGGATAAACGTGCACGTTATAGGCGAAACAGTTTATTACAATAGAGCTTTCTCTCTTTTTCTCTCTTGTTTTCTCTCGGCTCGCAGAAACACGCGTGTCAGCTCGCTCGCTCGCTAAAAATTGACTTTTCCCGCGACCGACAAGATCGTCTCGCGTTTTTCCTTCGCGAACAGACGATTCGGACATTGCTTCTTCTTGTTTCCGCGTTAGAGATTTCTCACTCGGTTAACAACTAGGCAATTCTACGAGGTGAAACTTGCCCTCTTAAGGGTTAAAGACGGTGTTCGAAGGAGAGGGGACCTGACGAAGACGGCGAACAAACAACGTAACCGCGACCCGGAGTTATGGTCGCGAATCAGTGCCGAACGAAATGTCGAGGAACCGAAAAAATCCTGGCCCGCTCTCCGCCAAAAACAAAGTGCGAAAATACTATGACCCGGATCCTGGCGAGATTTGTTTGCCGGAAACCGTCTCGGGGCTTTGATCGATCAAAATGATAGCAATCGGACGTCTTTTTTCGAACGATCTACTGTTAGCACTGCGGATCTTTATGCGGAAGATTTATTGGATTTTATTTATTTATTTTTTTCTATTTTACGTTAACACTGAATTAGAAGATATTCTAGCTAATTGTAACTTCGTAATTTATTGTTTCTCGTATTATTGCATAAATATTCGTCATTTAAAGTAATCGAACTGCGAATCTTTATGCGAATTTATGCTTCTGGAACCTAGTGAATATTTGCTTTTTTGTATTAATAACTTCAACAGATTAATAGCAACGTCGCGCAGTAAATTGTATGGAGATTTGCGTTCTGCTTGTCTTCTCTACAAATGCATGAAAAATCTGCATTCCGACACTATAGCTAGCTTGCAGATATTTATAGAGATTTGTAGTATCAGACGGATGTACAACTTATAAAAAGAGCCGTTAACAATCTCTTCTGCAACAACAAGCGTTCGATTTTAAAGGCTGAACTTGCTGAGAGGCTTACTGAGATTGTTCGAGACCAAAATTGTGGGTCACTAGTAAACTGGTTAGAGATAACACTATACTGCTCGTAAGTCTGTAGGTTTCGCTGTGTTATTGCTCGGATGTTTATCAAGTAAAATTGCAAAAAGACCCGCAGTCTAGCGACGATAAACGACAGGAGAAAATGAACGTCGGGGACGAGTGATCGAGAGTAACCGAGCGTGTCAGTGATGGTCGATGAAGCTGGTTTTATTGTTGACCCTGACACTGTTCTTGTTGTGGTAGTTGTTGTTGTAGTTATTGTAGCTGTTGTTTCTGTTGTTGTTCGATGTGATAGTAGTGGTGGTGATGGTGGTGATAGTGGTGATGGTATAATTGGTGCTGTTGGTGGCCGACAGGGTGCGGGTGGTCGAGAGTGGCCTTACTTGAGTAGCTGATGGGCTCGCTCGTTGGCCACCTTTATCCTCGTCTCGTTCGATTCGCCCTGCGTGCCAAAAAAACAAACAAACGAAAGATCGTAACCCAGACTCATGATCAGCCGTATGTAGTCGTCGGGATCATTGTTATTCTCGTCGGTCACGTCACCTTCCGGTCACAGTCACCGCGTGTGTGTCTCTAGACCGAGAAACGCTTCGTCGTCGTTCGCTCGATTCGCGTCACGGTCTCTTACTTCGGCCTCGCGAGGTTTCACAAACTAGCCCACAAAAAACAATTATCTGCAGGGTTGCGATAGGTCAGGAAACAAGTCCAGGAAACTAGGGACCGCAGCGGTAGCCCACAAAATAAATCCTAGTGTTCCTCGAACCCGCCTTCTCGCTTATTTTGTGGGCTGTGTTGGCTTGTGGGCTTTCCTTGTGGGTCATTTCGTAAATACATTTGTGGGTTTTTTGTAGGACATTCTGTGGGTTATTTTGTGGGTCAATTGTGGGATTTTGTGGGCTGGGTAGCGAGTCATTTATGAGTTATACTGTGAGAAAGTTGTGGGCTATTTTGTGGTTCTCACTTTTCAATCATTGCGAGACTTTGTAGGACATCGTGAGACATTGTAGGAAATTGTGGAGCATTGTGGGAACCATTTAGACGGTCAGCGAGGAGAGTACGTAAGAAAACCGAGAACGTTGTACGCAGCAATGACGAAAGACGAATGACGAACGACGACATCGACGGACGGCGACCCTGCGGGGTTTCATCCGACAAATGGGATTCCAAAAGGTTAAATGCGACAGCATTGTACGTGTAGAAATACAGACCGTCGATCAAAGCTTCCAGATCGCCTATTTTCATTCTGTTATTGCTATTTCCGCACCACCCCCGTCCCAAAATTCTTACGATCATTAACGCTTAACAATAGTATAAGGAGGGTTAGAAAGGGACCGTATGGGGGTAAC
The DNA here is from genome assembly GCA_028454255.1 of Halictus ligatus. NCBI lineage: Eukaryota > Metazoa > Arthropoda > Insecta > Hymenoptera > Halictidae > Halictus > Halictus ligatus. Next base: position 2,710,041 of record CM052141.1, on the reverse strand, counting down.
AGAATCATTCTACAGAAGTGATTTATATAGATTTGAAATATTGGTAATGAGAGTTAGACGATCTTGAAGCCGTGCCGACAGTTGGACGTGTACGTAGACATAATAATCATCACAGTAATATAGTAATAATAATCGTGGAGATATCGTAGAATCAGGTGAACGACACCAACGACAAAGAAGATGGCGCGGTTACAGGGGGTACAGAACTGAACGGCGTGTAGGAGATTGCTAAGTACACAACACGGGGTGTAGCACAGCGATGGGACCATCCGCGTGATCAAATTATAGCAACTTTTTGATGATCATGATTTTATGCGTTACCAACGAAATAGAGGAAATATAAAACCGTGAAAAGTAGAAGAATTTTAAAATGTCACAAACATTATTGTCAGTCTATCGAGACTATTAAATTTTTCGATGTTTATACGCGAGTACGCTCATTGCGAACAGATAGACATTTTTTCGTCCAATCACGAGCATACTTCTTGACTTTAGAAAATAATTCAAAGCACATAAAGGTGCACTTTCAAAATTGAATAAAGTTCGTGGAAAGGGTTAAGAATGTGGATACTGCACAAAGACTACGGATAAGTGTCGCTCGACGGTCCCACCGCTAGCGATACGTGTGTAGGTGTGTTTAGGCTTGCGACGGGGATCGACCCGACGATGATCATAGTTCGTTGTAGCATAGACAAGGTTGTGGATCGAGTTTTGAAGACATACAACGAGTCAGGTTTACGGGTTGTGGCGTGGTGTCCGACCGACGACGAGAAGGCAGAAGAAAGGGGTGGTTATATCTTTTTCTCGTTTCACTCTTTTTTTTTTTTTAATTTTCTTGGTGGTGGTAGTGGTAGTGATGGTGGTGGTGGTGGTGGTGGGTGTGTCGGCGTATTGATATTACTATATTTGGAGCTGGAGTATAATATATATAATTTGACTATTTGGGGCTCGGAGGAGACGGGTACGTGGGCAGAGAGACGCATTTTACTTGAGCAGGGCGTGCGCACGCTGATTCGCCACGGCTATCCTCGTTTCGTTCGACTCGCCCTGTGGATTACCATACAGTTCGGGTTCGGTCAACACAGGTGTGGCACAGAAAACTGAGAATCTTCAAAAGTCGAACGTAAAAATGGCAACATGTTCAAACAGAGAGAGATATATATATACAGCTTATACGCTACCGGCCGCTACCATCCGGACACCCGACAAATTCGAATCAAATCGAATCGAACCGATTCGTTTTCCAATCGAATCGGCATTACAGCAACTATTTTCAACAATTTTTTCCGAATCAATTGTGCATGTCACTTTTCAATTGCTTTCGACAGCTGCGTCTCAAATTTCACATTCTTGTAAGAAAGATCCAACAATTTAGTATCGACGATTGCCAACGAATTGTTATCAAAATAATGTTCTGTCAGCCAGACAAGTCGTTGTTCATAGCAATTTAATTTTTGTCGAGTCACAACTACTTCACGTAGAGAGTAGAGAATCATTTTCAGATAATTTTATGACGAAGGATACCGATAAATATTTAATTAAACATCGTACACCGTTTGAGTTTGCGAAACTGCCTGAGAACTGTTTTCGAGAAGTTCGTGTTTCCAAAACCGAACCATCATCATCTTTAGAAACTGAAGTTTTGGAATTCACAAACTTGAGTAAGAACATTTTTCGTGATACACTTCGAGCATAAATAGTTTGTTATATTGATGTTAATGTATATTTTACTCGAACATTATGTTGTATATTATGTTGTCATTCTACTCGAACAAATATTTCTAATGTAATTCATAGGAACACAAATAACGAATAAAATATTGCTTTTTGACACCACCTCGTTAACAAATACTACGCAGAAAAAGGAAACCTGGATTTTAAAAATTCGTATTTTTTCTTAAATACACCGATTTTTTGAAAACGATTCTCAGACAGTTTACAAAAATAGTTTGATAAAAAAGATAGTGTCTACGGTGTCCGCCATTGGCAAACATGTAAGTGTCCGGATGCTTTAGAACGATAGCGTATACAAATACAGACATACGTGGTGAAACATCATATGTTTATAGATACATATATAGATATATAGAAGTAAAAGACGAAAAAGTAGAGGAAAAGATAGTAAAAACAAAACAAAAAAGAAGTAGGGCGAACAAAGCGTGACCGCGACAAAACGGTGCAATTTGCCATTTTTCCCATTTTCGTACGTTTATGCTATTGCCTGTTGCTCTTTACATTCTCTTTTTCCCGGTTTCTTTCTCTTATGCTTTTCTTTTTCCTTTTCTTTTTTCGTTCGGATTATTTGCGGTGTAGACAGGCCGAACACAGAGAAGACAGCCCGTGATATAACAGTGGCAAAAAGAATAATGACGATTGTGCGATGACGAGAAGGGAGTAAAATGGGGCGGCTAGTCGTGCGGTGCACGTGCGTACGCATGCCAAAAACAAGAAACGAGACGATCGTCGATCATTTATATTTATCACGCGGACGATCCGAGAGGATCCAGGATTTTTAACTCAGGAATCTTTCGAAGAGTTTCTCGACGATCGTTTCGCCCCCCGAAAATAGAAGTTCCGTGCCAATACAAAAGAATTGTGTGTACAGAGAATTCGAGACGGTACAGAGAGAACCATCGAACGTGCTCTTATCGACAGAGAACCACTTCCGGTCCCTTTAAGAGCCCTCTGTACCACAGTTCGACGCGGATCTCGTTTATCAGGATGATTTTGCAAAATATGAAATAAAACAAGGGAAAACTAGACCGTGAAACTTCACGCAATTACTACAAACTAAAAAATTGATTATTATGTTGGTATTAACAAATATTTTACGTTCAAACCAAGCTGACCAATCAAATATTATTTTGAACGATTGCTTCGTTGGAAAATACTGCTAAAAAGATCTAGATTTAAGAATAAAGACAGATTTGCAACACACAGTTGGGGCACTGAATTTTGAAGAGTGCTCCTATGATCCAATATTTAATCAAATGATTGTTGCTCTCCAACGCTTCTCGACATACTTCTACAAACAAATACAAACGGATGAAACAAAACCAATTTCCTGTTTCATTGAACAAATTACCTCAATGTTGCAATGTTTCCATGGTTATTGATTATAGCTTGCTTTCTATTTTGGATGTGCAAGAAAAGGGAACGCATGGCGAAAGTAACTGAAACGAAGAGTCACGCTGACAAAAAGAATCACGCTTAAAATAAACTATAACGAAATGGAAGAAAGCTGAACCGATGATAGCAAAACGAGATCCGCGCGAGCAGTTCCCCTAACGGAACGTGGGACCAAAAAATTGTGGAAACGGGGGGTTGAAGGTGCTCTACAAAATGGAGGGAGAACACGGAAAAATCGTGACGTTGCCCATCGTCGACGGCCAGAGATCTCTCTCGCGATCAGACACATATCCCCACGCGAGCGAAGAAAAAGCTGGCTGATATCGCGTTTCTTGTCTCTCCGCCAGCGGCAAACCAGCCACAGTGTTTTCCGATCCATAGATCCATCCACGCGATCCATCCAGCTTCTAGTTCGTCCCATTGGTCAGAAGGATAAAGACGACGGGATTCGCGCTGGGTTCACGATTCGATTAAAACTGGACAGGATTTGGGATCGAATGTCCTCGAGGATATCTCGATCGCGCTGGAATAATCGAGGAAGCTCGTCTCGAATTTTAACAAAACCTTGCCATTCTATTAACCCACGTGTATTCGTTTGAATGCCAACAATAACTGTTTCCTAACAATGTCTCCTTTGAGTGCCGAAGAAAGGAAGCTGTTTCGATGAATATCTTGGAAACTGTCAGGGATGAGAGAATTTTGTAAACCGGTGAATTTCGTGTTTTTATGCGACGGATTTTACGGTGTAAATAGATTTGCGAAAAATTCTTCGGTCTCGATGTTACAGTAAGAATTGAGCATTATATGAAGAATTAAATACGGTCTTTGCGAGTCGGTGTAAGGTGTAGGTGTAGGTGTGAGTGTAGGCGCAAATCTATTTACACAGTCAGATTTGTTACCGAACAACGCGAAATTTCTTCGTTTACAGAATTTTTCTATCTCTCGTGGTTTTCAAGATATTGTTAGAAACAACATCTATTCACCTCAAAATTTGGAAAATGTGATTATAGTGGAGAGTTGTGTCGCAGCAAGGTTTTATTAAAGATCTGACATTGTTCCTTCGTCAGACCTGAAAATCTCGTGGAAATCGTATGAATGTTTTTAACAGGATCGAGGGAACAGCCTTGTGGGAATGGAGAAATTAATTTTCACGCGAACGCGTCCCATATACAGCATAATCAATCAGGCTGGTGCGTGTCGAGACATTCGCGGCTGGTGCTTTAATAATTAGTTAAAAGTAGCCGCGCAGTATATGGGACGGTGGATCCGAAAGGGTTAAATCGGAAGGGAGGATAGAAAGCGAAAGCGACGACGAAACGTGTGTGTTGTGCATCGCTCTGAGCGCGTGCATCGTGAGAGATAAAACGTCCACGCATGCTCCGTGGAAGAGACAAAAAAAAAATATATATAGAACGGAGCTAAATCGTACGTGATCGGATCGGATTCATCGATTCACGGCGATCCTGCTGTTTCGGAGCTTGCTCTGTACATTGTTCCCCCGATAATGCACTCGAAATTGCAATATTAAAATCCTCTTATCACCTAGGACAACGATGCATCGGGTGCATAGGCACCTTCAAACTGCTCTAAAACGGGAACGAAAAATCGTACGTCGAATTTTCTGCATTGGTTACAAAGAGGAGACTTCGGTCTTCGAATCTGTTGTAGTCTGAGCCGCGAGAAAAAATGTTCAAAGTCACCAGAGATTTTTGAAGACGCACTATCTTTTCGGTAAGAAATGCAGATTTGCGTAGGTTCAAACGATTCTGGGGAATATGAACATTTTTTCCGGGGCTCAGATCAACGTGGAGTCGAAGACTAAAGCCGACTGTGTGCAACGACTCCATTAAACTTGATGTACAATTTTCCATTCCCGTTTTATCAGACATTTTCCAAGCCGTATGTACAAATTCTCGGGATCAATACACTTGTTAACAGTTTTTTGGAAGAAAAATAGTTTTCAAAGAATCGCTATTTAGGAGAGTGAAAGTGGATACTTCAGGCTGCAGAATGAGCCAAGGTGTGTCATTCTACCATTTTTTAAAAGGAAGTTACAACGTTTTCAAGCGCGAAGGTTTTCTCGACTTCATCTTTTCGATTGCTGAAGAAGCTGTGAAATTCTAATGATGCGACTATTGAAATTCAACGTAGTGGAACTTGAAGGTACGTAGATGGACAACAAAGGGTTTTCTCGTTCGAAATTGACAGATTAGGGGAGACAGAGCAAGCTCCGAACGTCCGCGACAGCTCCGGGCCGAGACCGCGCCTCTCGGACTCGCGTGTCCTTTCCTCACCTTGCGATTGATCCTGTCGATCTGCCGGTTCTGATTCTCCAGCTCGCTGCCCATATCGATCGCCATGTTTCTCAGATTACCGATCATCGTGTTCACCTGGCCCATGTTCTCCTCCATCTCGCCTTCGCGAGCGTCGTTCGTGATCTTGCCGATGTAACCACCCTGAGGACCTAATCCGTTTCGATCGTCCATCACCCGCTGGGGCTGGTTGTTGACCACCTTGCCGTCGTCGTTCCCCTTCCATGTGCCCTCATCCTCCTTGAAACTGGCGCTTCTGCAATGCCGGACACACAATTGATTAGCACATCGATAAACTAACTACGCTTCGTGACGCACGTCCAACTCCGAGGATCGAGTCGTCCGAATGTAGGTCATCTTTGGGAATTTATTACCGGGAAACCGGACGACGTAGACGGGAAAGACTTTTCCGAATGTGTTCCAGCATGATCCAACATTGTTGGTGAATTTTTGTTCCATGCGATTTTTAACGGTGCCCATTTTAGGCGGTGCTGACTAATTCGTTGAATTTTGACGGGTTCGAAATTGCGCTTGAAAAGTGCCGAGTAGTTTGTACATGAAAATGTTGATAAAAAGAGAATGAGTTTGCAAAAGATTTTTTGGTTCTACGTCGTTTGATTGTTTTGTAATAAATTTCTAAAGAGTGGATACGTGCTGAGTGGTTTAATGGTATAGTGTAACAATTATTTGGCTATAGTATATGGAAATGGTTACTTTTATACGTGTTTCTCTTTTCGCCAAGCACACGTCAGATGTATGACTCAATAGAAGCCAGCAGGGTTAAATAATTCATTGAATTAATTAATTGAAAGAAGTCTGGACAGACAAGTGGGGCACACTCAACATTCAACAGCTCATTATAAACAGTCAAGTTTGAAAATCCTCATTAGATCAAGGCTCATTTCGTGTGTGGAACTTCGAAGAACGTGTTCATATTTTTATTAATATTCCAAACAAGGGTCTTCTAAGACGAAACTCATAAAAGTAAAATCTAATTTTCAATATTAAAGAATTAATTTCTAAATTAAAAAATATATATTTGTATAACAACTTAAAGCTTCTTAATTGTAGCGAAAAGGAATGAATTTGATCCAACAAATAGCTTCCAAGATAAGAATAGAAAATTTCAGATGTCTACACTTTACAAACAAATTTCAAATCAGCTGACTGATGACTTAAACTCCCCCTAATTCTACGTATTCTACGTCATAGTCAATGTTAAACAAAATCCCTGACTTGGTTCTATGCTATTTTTACAAAAAAAAAGGTGAAGTGAATTCGAAGAATCTTTTCTCAGAAAAATACATAAAAATTTATAGTTTCAAGCGACTCTGCCTCAGAAACAAACGCAAAATCAGCAAACTGATGACTTAAACTACCCCTAATTCTACGTATTCTACATGATAGCCAAGTTTGAACAAAATCCCTAACCCGATTCTATACTATTTTCATTAAAAAAGGATCAGCTCAATTCAACAAACAGCTAAACCCTAGATAAAACCTCCTAAATTCTCGTATAAAATTGTAAACTTTAGGTGTCTATGATTAGAAACAAATGCGAACCCATCAAACTAATGACATAAACTACCCCCAACTAGCGTTCTATACTACAATCAATTTTTACTAAAATTCCATAAAACGAGATCAACTACATCATCCAAAGCAAACAGTTTCCAAGCGAAAACCGAACAAAACCAAACCGAACCTTATCCTGTCCAGATCAATGTCCACAGAAAGCCTTCAGAGCCGAGTCACCTAACACCAGGGTGCATCGGAATAGAAACATCCACCGAAAAAGAGCAATGTTCCTTGGCGTCTCAAAGCGAGAGCCAGGTTCGAGCTAACGAGCTGTGAAAGAAACGTCCGAGGGCCACGAATAGAAAAGTGAAAGAGAGAGAGAGAGAGAGAGAATGAAATGTGTGGTGGTAGTGGTAGCGGTGGGCGTGTAACGTGAAGTTCAAAAGAGCGATCCGGGACAGTCCTACTTGTTGCATGGAAGAACGCAGAGACCGCAGCACTTTTCCATTCCGGTGAGATTTTTCTCGGCCTCGCGCATGTCGGCGTTGATCTGGTCCATGCCCTCCTCGATTCTGTCCAGTTGCTCTGTTTCATCGTACGAGAACACATCGTTAGAATCGCTCCTCGTGCAAGGTTTTCGCTGCGAGTTAATCGCAGCTCGAAAGGGAACGAACAGCGGCGAACAAACGCAAAACGAAATAACGTACAACCAAAAGAAAAATTATACTGCTCTTCTACTACGCACGCGTGTGTCGTACTCCAAACTAGATAATCGTACACTTAAATCAATAGAAGACTAATCAACGGGAAATCATAAACTGCTCGGTTCCCTTTCGAGAAGTTAAATCTTTAAAAAAAATTGGCTGCGTCGTCGCTGCGCAAAAATCACAGAAAATCTTCCGTACTTCGTTTAAGGGTACATCTTTCTTTTTTTAACCAGTCACTTTAGACAGTTTTGATGTTTTTTTGTAAAACTTTTGTTCGAATTCTGTTGTGTGATCCTCGAGCGACGACCAGAGATACTAAAATGCGCCAGGAACCGTCAAAAGCATCGCAATCGGTCTTTCAATTTGTCGAGAATAAGGACACAGCTTTTATTTTTGTGTATGATTGTGTATAGGGCACATTTTGTGGCTGAGAATTGTAATTAAAACTGTATAAAATCTGTAATCTACTTTTCAGAGTCTGATTTGAGTAGAATGAAACTGATATTGAATTTATGATTTCATCTGACAATCAATTTTAATTCGGTTTTCATTAAAAAAATTCAACCCTGCTGCATCCCTTGGGTCAGTTTTTACCCGTTCACCCTTTTCACTTCTTTACCACTGTTACGATTGTTAAAAAATATTTTAGCCTAGTCGAGTGTTGAATTCAAGTATTTCATATAATACTATAGAAAATTCCTCTGAATTAATTATTTCAACGCTAGAACGAATGAACGAGTCAGAATGACTTGCTCTTGACTGTATCTTGTACAATGATTGAAATTCTACAAATGTTTTCACCAGCAGTCCAGTCATTACTATAAAGCAATCAGTCACGTGGATCGAATCAATCAATCAATCATTTGGAAATCGACAACAACTTTCATCTTCGACATTCATAATTAAACTGCGGATTTTTACGCAAGATAAAAATTATCTCTCGACCGGTTAAACATAATACATCAACGATTCTACCATTTTGAATTGCATCAGTTTCTTTCTTGTCGTAAACGCATAAAATCCGCGGTCTATTGATAGTAAAAAAATTGTTAAAAATTGTCTTACATTCTACAAGAAATTCAATCTCAAACAATTCTTCTACAAAACAAACGAAGACACGTTCAATTCTCTTTGCCACAAAGTGGCCCGGAAAAAGATGAGAAATTTCCCGGTACAATTGACGAAAGCGATGCGTCCCGACGGTGTCCGGCAAACGGAAGAAACAAGAACGAGTGCAACGGGAGTGCAACAGCTAAGCCAAAAAAGAAAAATACAAAAATAGTCTCCCTGCTAAGGGATCGTTAATCCTAAGTAATCGGGTGAGTAGCTCTGTATGTACTGGGGTGTATACGGTGGGTAATTCATCTAAGGGTATCAGCTGGGTATTACGAGAATCGAACCAAGTATGCTTTGACGAGTATATAAAGAGTATAGCGCGCGTCCGAAGCGAGATCTATATATTTGGTGTGCCGGTTAATATATATATATTTTGTTCTCGACAACGGGTATAATAAAATACAGTATGCAATATAAATATATACGTATACATATATAACAATATATGCACATGTATATACAGTATATATGTATATATATATAGGTGGTATATATTAGAGACTTACACCGTGCCGGAAGTGACGGAGAGAGGCGTATAAAACGTGGTGCGAGTGTCGTGCGTACCCGACACGTATTTACCCATTCGTTTTGTTTATCGTTTTTCTGTATATATATATTTTTTTTCTCTTTCTGTATTTCCTACAGTTTTCCGTTTATCTGTATACCTTTTCCTACTCCACCTGTATTCCCCTTTTTTTTTGTCACCTGTTCTCTGTACTATTACACTTGTCTATCATAGCAGTTTGTTTTCACTGTATAATAAATATTACATATTACGTTCTGTTTCCCTACGGAATATCGTATTAGCATTGTTCTCATAGATAAATATATATATAATATATAATATATAATTGTTCTCTCTGTTTTTGTTCGTTCGCCTTCGTGAGATCACGTCAAACACGGACGGATAGAGAAAAAACGGAAAGAGGAGGAGAGCTGGCGGAGAGACGACAGGATGCAGAAGAGAAGAAACGTAAACGAGAAAAGAGAACTGAAAGAAAGGAAAGAGAATTGAAAGAGAGGAAAGAGAACAGAAAAGAAGAGATAAAATAATAGAAAGAGAGAGGGTGAGAGGAAGAGAGTAGAAGAAGAGACGAGTAAAGAAAGAAAAAGAGATAGTAGCAGCTTCGAGAAGTTAGAAGTCAGAGGCAGAGAGAGAAGAACAACGAAGAGAATTAAAAGTCTAGATAGAGAGAGAGATAGAGGACAGGCGTAGAAAGTGTGAGCAGAGCGAGAGAGATCATTCGATGATGGGAGGGTTAGACGGTGTGGTCAGGAGTCAGAGAGGCGACAGATAGTAGAAACGATGATCTGAACGGCGTGAGTGGTGAGCAAGATGTTCCCGGAAACGACCATAGAGTCTCTAAGTGCGAGTTTCCCTCGAATAGTTAGTTAGTTGGTTGGTTGGTTGGTTGGTTGGTTAGTTCGTTAGTGGTGGTCGAAATCAAAAGAGAGTTCGGTCATGGAAAGCGGGGTCTTGCAGAGAGTGTCCGGACGATAGTACACGCAATTAGTGTCGTGTGCACACGCATAAACGATGCTTGTCCCGTTCGCGCGACCTTGGAACCGTCGTAGACGTATGTACAAGTATCGTTTATGGTCTGGGTGGATGTTATATAGAATACATCGGAATACACAGAATTTCGTCGATCGTTGCTCTTTGTGTGGGTCGAGACCGGATACATGTACACGCGCGTGCGCATACGTACACGAACAAATCGAACGAGAATGATTTTTCGTTCGCGAGAAATCGTTCCTCGCTCGATTCGACCGCGCACCGTGTCCGCGCGTGCGTGTACGTGTCTAGAGAAAAAAGTTTAAGTATGTTTGTATGTCTAGATTTATGATGGCTTACCGCCTTGCTCGTCCAGCATTACGAGGGTTTTCATCCCGACCTCGTGGCTCTAAACAGGCAACCGACCAATCAGCGGCTGTGTTAACACACGTGACCAACAGGACGCGCCGTCGAAACGCCCCCTCCCTTCGCTCCGCTAGTATTCTCGTTTTGCATATTGCTTCTATCGTAATCTCTATTTTCGAATTTAGCGTTTTTCAATCTGGATGCCCCGCAACCCTCGTGGCCACCATTTTGCGCTATGATGCCCTCTCTCTTTACGTTTCTTCGACCCCCGCATGCTCCCCAAAAATGCCACGAATGCAACAATCGCTTTTGGAATGCAATCGGAAACGTTCACTTGATTTCATAGATTGTAAACGCAGATATAGCAGAATATTTTATATGTTTATCTATTTGTATTTGTAGATTCAGGGGAGCGTACGAGAGTCGAGCGCGTTGAACTGACTGAGAAAAATCGAAAACGTCGCTCTAGAGCAGGCGTGGTCTGCCATAAGTGGGCGTAGATTGCACCGGGAAGGCGTGGCGCGCCCCAAGTGGGCGTGACTTGAGTAGGCGCGAACTACTTTTAAATTGGACCGATCCACCTCGAGTAGATGTGACCTCTCCTCAAAATGGGCATGTGCAGCCTTGAGTAAGCGTACCTTATCCATCAATCAATGTGCCCCACCTTGAATGGGCGTGGCATAACCACAAAGTGGCCGTGATCCGCCTCGAGTAGGTGGGATCTACCCCCCAACAGAGCAGGACCAACTTCGAGTAGGTGTGGCCAACTTTGAGTGGGCGTAGTCTAGTCTAAGCAAGCGTGGCCCGGCTCCACTAGGCGTCAACTAGCCAAGTAGGCGTGAATTATCTTAGGTGGGAGTGATCTAACCTGAACAAACGCGAGCTATCTCGAGTAGGCGTGGTTTAATTGCTCTATATTTCAAGGAGGAGCCAGGAATACCTAAGCCTGCTCTAGAGACAGTGACAGAAATAGGGATGGACAGAAAATGATCGAGGAAAGAGTAGCGCAAGCAAGGTGCCAAGGATTGCGTTGCTAGAAATTGATCGATCGTGATATACATATTGTTCGCGTCTCCAAGAAAGTACTTCCAATTCGATTAGTTTATTTGTACTTTGGTCCCAATTTATTTGTAATTTACTTGCTTGTTCTTTTTTCTTTTTTCATGCGAAGAGAATGATTAACCGCGGGTCGGAGGAGCGAGAGGGCGCGTAACGACAACGATCTCATCCTGATTCATTAATTCTATGCGGGGGGTCAGGTTAGGCTCTGCTGGAGGACCAGGATATCTTTTTTTTTTGCAAGCGGCGAGTTCAGACGCGGACACACGGAGGACACTATACGGAAAGTTGGATTAACCAGCTGAAAGAAGAGCGTTCTGAGAAATCTTGTGGAACTTGGAGACTTGGCTACGGGAATCGACCGACGACTACGCCTGGGTCTTCTCAGACTCCAAGTAAATTTCAACTTTCAAATTAGAGAATATTATCTCCGTACACATACTATTAATTTCCGTCGGTGCTCTAATAACGCAAATGATTTTACAATCACAGAATTCAAGACACTATAAAACAAAGATTTTGAAACTGAGTGGAAATAGACCCAAACATTGTCGCCAAAAGATCCAATCCTTGAATCATTAGACTCGGAATCGTCTTCCGGTCGCTTCTTCCAATTCATTTACGAAAGGAAATCGAAAATACATGGAAAAATGCTTTACGAAAAAGTTTTAAAGAACTCGAAGAGGTTGTCTGAATCAGGTACAGGTCACAGAAAAATGCAGAATTCTCGCTTTCTTTAGATAAAATGGGCGTGTCCTGCTCCGAATAAGCGTGACCTACCCGGAGTGGTCGTGCCTACTCTGTCTGGGCGTGGCTTCGCCCCTCGCATACCTGGTCCAGACGGTACATAATTTTTGAGCAACCGACGAATCAAAGAAGCGACACGAAGACGAAAAAGTTGGTAAATCCAACATTTGGGGATAAGAAGATCGATTCAGAAAGAGGATCAAGGGGGCGGGGTTAAAGAGGGTGGAGGATCAATTGATAGCACGTCGATCTGTGAAATTGCCAAGATCAGATACAGATTAGAGACAGATTTACAAAAAATAACAGCATTTTTAGATGGCGGAACGCGGTTCCACGCGCAAACTAACATTAATCCTCGAGAGCCACGCCCACCCATGATGGGCGTGTCCTCTTCGGTTGATGATCAAGTGGTCGATAATAATCGAAGCGGGGAATGATACGAGTGGTCGATGAATGGAGTGAGGGAAGAACGATGATGGACATTAATTGAGATATGAGCCGAATCGAATTAGTGGCGAGTTAGAGGGGCGCGGTGGCGATGATGCGAGAAGATGTTAAAAATAGGAGCAGACGAGAGGCAGAAGCAGATTAAATAGGAAGAGAAGATACACGCTTCGTACTTTTATTAATTAGTAGTATTAGTTCTTTCTTTTTTCTTTTTTTTTGTTTTTGTTCCAGTGTAGGCACTCAGAGTACCGTGGCGCTGTAAGATACAGAATTAGAAGGTTGTTTTAGCTATAGGACAGAAAAAGAGATCAAGAACCAGAGATAAATCGGGCGATACGAGTTCTCCTGAGAACCGGAAGTACACACACAAATATATATATATTTGTAGTCGTCGTTGTGTTTGCTGATCACGTCCTCGTCCAAGTCGAAGTCGAGTCGTCTGACTGTCGCGACTGTACCCCCAAAAAGAAACTAAACTCCCGGGAAAAATCACTACGTCATAATAATTCTCATTACACTGAAAGATCAAAATTGGTAGAGGACCTAGAAGTACTCGAAGACAGACTTAACACTGGAAGAACCATGAGGATACCGAATTTTAATTTGTAAAAACGTGGTAAAGCAATCGGGGGAGTGGCTTAAGATCAAAGCCACGCCTCCGGAGCCCCAGTCAGCGCGTTTATCGAGCGACCCATGTATACTCACTTCATGTTTCTTTACAATACCTTTTTGCGGAGTCTAGAAGAGTTCGTAGTTTATTTACTTCAATTTCTCGGTTCTTCCAGCGTCGAGAAACAAAAGAAACATTTTAGCTTGTCGATTTGTTGTTTTATCAACGCAAGTTTCTCGGTATATAGGATGTAATTGAACGGTTGAAAAGCTAAAAAACGAAAAGAAAATTGCAGTAAACCCATCGGTCCCGTACTGAGTCCTCTCGCAATGTTTCTCCCGTGTCTTCTCGTCACTTAACTCTCGGCTTTCTCTCTAAACTACGCGGTTCCGTTTGTTCCTCGCATCGTCTCGAGGATTTCGTTCGCTCGAGAGCGACGGTCTCGTTTCTTTTCATTTTTATGTTTTATTCTATTTTTTGGAATCCTTCTCTCTTAGAATTTTGTCTGTTCATTTCCGAACACGTTCTTATTTGTTGTTTTATTTTTTTTTTTTTTGCTTATTGCTGAGGGAACTGCTTACCGCCTTGATGGTCTAACATCGTCAGAGTGTTCGCCGCAACATCCTCGCTCTACGACAGGGTCGAAGGGCCCACACGTTAACGGAAACGAAAGATCGTACAGTGATGCGCGTGAACAACTGCGAAATTAAGTCAGAGACAAACAAGCAGAGACCGCGTGCACGCCTTGCCACAGATCCACGGATCATTTCTTAATCCGTCCACATTGCTTTCTCGTTTATGCTTCTCGCAAAATGATGGGACTTCTGGAGAAAATATCTACTGAACGAAATAATAAAGGGTGCTGGGAAGGATTGATTCGTTGTGTCCCGTTTCACTTTAATTCATTTGCAGGGGCGATCCGAGTCGTGTGACAAAACGTGCCGGGATTTTTAATCAAAACAAAAATGTCCATAATATTCATCTACCAAAGAAACACAATCGTTTGTCCGAGATGCTCTTCCACAATTGACTCCATACTGTACGATATTTTCTAATTGATCATTGTAGGATTTGTAGGATTTTGTGGGTTTTATTTTTCTTTTTTTTTGTTTTTTTACGTAATTGGTTTTGGAAGAACATCTTGAACGATGATGGTAAATCGAAACAAAACAGAGAATAGAATATGATTACGGTGTGTGAAACAGATAAAGGAGGAATGGCGCGTCGAGAAAACTTACGACGATGAGAGAGAAAGAGAGAGATTGAGAGTGAGAGTGAAGGTGAGAGTGAGAGTGAGAGTGAGAGTGAGATATTACAGGCTGCAGCACGTGAATGGAAATTTTCGTCCAGAGATTTCGACAGATTTGTCTCGCTTTGTTATCTTGTTTTGTCTGAAAACGACAGGTTTAATGTCTGCGGTAATTGTTCTCTTATGGTTTCGAAAAACGGCGAGGATTTTTAGCTCATCTCATTTACGTGCTTCGTCCTGACTATGTACAGGGTGTCCTGTCTCAATTTTGTCGGACGGGAGTCTCCATAAATATGAACAACACCGAGAAACATTTCTAATCAAAGCTATTCGGAATCCAATTGCATAGATTTTTATAAAATATTTCTTTGACCTTGCGGTGATCTCGAGGATCTGAAGGAAAGTTCATTTTAAATTGTAATTCATTTTTTTTTTTAAGTTTACTTATGACCTCAACCGTGTCTTCAACCAACAGTTCATATAAATTAATTCTCATTATGAAAGTAGAGCAACAAATTTTAATTGAAGCATGGACATACGAATTTTAATACTCGAAGTGAGTTTGAACGTTCGAGAAACATTAATTTCTAATTGTTATACTAGTATTTGTGGACAAAAATTAAATGACTGACCAAGCGAAAAATTGCTAGCAATAAATATGGCTGATAAAATGAAACGTAACTCGCACCCTTCTAAAGATGAATCAATAATGGGAAACGTGTCTTCATGATCAAAAAATAGCAATAAAATATTATAAATACTATAAAAAAGAAAATACTACAAATAAAATATCGTTTGTCCGGTTTGAATGTTCGACAGACAATGTTGCACAGGACTACAGATAGCTCCGTCAAGTTCATGGACCTTAATCTAAGGTCATGCAAGGTCAAATGAATAGAAACACAATATATCCTTCCAATATCCTACAAATTTTGAATGAATATTTTTCAACCAATTCACACAAGTTTGATTAAAATTTAGGGTGGTCCCAGCAGGTTCGGAGACCTTCATTGGAGGTCACTGCAAGGTCAAATAGACATAAACACGATGTGTCTTCTTCGTATCTGACATATTTTCTACGGTTATTTCTCCCCCAGCGATTTTCGCATTTTCTGGGGCATCCACCCGAAGGGGTTGAAACCAGGACACCCCATAGATCGCGATCGCTAGAACGAATGAAACTGAAGCGAGTCGTAGCCGTGTTTCAGCCACGTCACAGTCCATCGCACGTTCGATTCTCCAACGCACGGCGACACGCCGGCGTGAACGTCTGCTTGCACCGTAAGAGCTGCACCCTGTTTTTATGGGGGGTTGAGAGAGAATCCGATATCGCAGAAACGACAGTGCACACACACACCGTGCGACACGGTGTCTCGCGCAGCATCGGGAGAAAATGCTGGGGAAGGGGGGCCAGAACACCATAATTTTCACTTAGCGGAGAGCACACTCAGGTGACATGCATCGATCTCAATAAATCTACTAGAAAGTTGGTCCTACAAAATTATTTGACTCGACGAAAATATTCGATCAGGCTCCACTCGTATCAGAGGAGTGATACCGATAATAGAACAGGTTCTAAATTGAGGGTCAAAAATGTATTTCTGGATGAACGTCTTGGATATTAATGGCCTGTTCTGATAGTAACTTTACATGCCAACCATAACTTCTGCAAATGAAATATATCAATTTTAACAATCTAGTTAAAAACAACAGATCCTAAAAATCACGAATATGTCCTCTAGATAATTAAATTTGTCTTCAAGTATATATCTGAACAAATCCCACTTGATCAGCAAAAAAGTATTGTTTATTAACGTCTATCATTTAAACAAATAAGATTTCGAGAAATCTACTTACACGGTTAGATTCCTTATAGAAAACTGCAAAACTTTACTCTGTGGATTATTTTTCTAGCTGCTATGGTTTCCAAGATATTCTAGCGAATGTGTTTCCCACCCCCGTGGGGGTAGTTTTCACCCTTCCGCTGTAAGCGAGGGTCGATAAGGAAAATCTGTGTCAAATATTTTCGTAACAACAGCTTCCCCTGAAATTTTCATTGACATCGACGGACGTCACCCCGGTACTTTGCTTTCGGGGACGTTTTGGGGTCGTTTCGGGGGTTGAAAAAGGACGAATATATTTTTTTCCCATTTTTCGTTTCGTTGATCCCGGATAAAAGACAAAAAAAAGACAGACTGGCTCGCTCGCGCGCTACTTCCTTCGACTCGTATCGAATCGAATCAACTAATCGCACTACTATCGCATAATTCATATGTATATATGTGGTTGATTTATTTACATGTACATACACATGGGCACCGCGATTCTATGTACACAACGGTGTCGATAAACTCGCGTCAATATAATATAGTTCAAGCGGAGGGCAATCAAAATACCTACTTGGTAAGACGACGGTCGACAAAAGAACGTTCGATGCGGACAGGGTGGTAATTAGAGGGTAATTTCTGTTTTTTTTTAGTGGAGAACGCGTGTGTAGACGGGGGTGTGTCTCGCTATTAACGGCGCAGACGGAGGGCGTGTGTTTACATGCATCGACGAATCGAGAAAATGGAGGCTAATATTTTTACACGCTTATTTTCTTCGAAAAAAAAACGTACTAAAAAATTGTTGCACGTTTCTATGCTGCATACTTTGTGCATTCGTGGCGTTCTTTTTCTCAAAATCGATGTGGTACTACTTCTAAAATACTTTAACTTTTTATCTTTTGTATTTTTTGGAATGTTCTAGGACGATCCTTGAAATCTTTGAAGGGCTGAAATGTTTTGTAACAATGAGAAGAATTTTTCGTTGAGATAAAATCGTTAGTTATTATTACACTGCATATTTTTCGCGTTTGTAGAATTCTACTCTTAAAAGCGATACGGTAGAATTTATAAAACGATTTTACGAGATTTATACTGTTTAAGGGAAAATAATTTCGCATAAAAAGTGCGACTTTTACGAACCTGTATTTTCTATAAAAAGAAGTTACGTTTCACTTTCTCGATTTGTCTTAATCATCTCCCCTTCGATTGAGCCGTAAATTGAAAGACACCCTGTATATATATTCACATACACGATCACGCTATCGCTCGAGTCTATTCAAATTCGCAATATTAGTTCCCCAGATCAGCAATATTAAAAAGAAAATTAAAAATTGTTCGATTATTGCTGTTTTAAAATACTTAAACATAACCTACAAATCAAATCATTCTTCCTACCCAGAAAATTAAACAAACATTAACACCGACAAAGTATTAAAATAATATTTGAAAATAATGACAGTCGCAATAAAAATGGAAAATGTCATCTAAATTGTAATATCAAATTTATTATAATTGTTTAATTTCTAATATTAGAAAAGAACAACAGAAATAGTCATTTTGTATGTAAATAAAAAAAACAAAATATTCTTTCCTTCCTATTAAATAACGAATTACAAACACGAAAGCGGACAAAAATCCTCGAGCAACAGCGTGGTCTAAGTACACATATACAGGCTGTTTCAAGAGTACAGTACCCTCCAAACACACACCCACTTCCAACACAAACACAGATCAAAAAGTGCCGTAACAAATATTTAAAAAAATTACCAAATACTGAAGAACTCTTCGATTTTCATTTGCATCAAGAGTACATATATTTCAGAGTGTCCTGTACTTTTGGAGCACCCTGTACACACGTCACAGATGGTGTTCAGTGAAATAAAAATCGCTACGGCTAAAAACTGTTACGGTCAATAGATACTTTGTACGAAACAAAATAGACAGGAGCTGTCGTATAGATATATATATAATATATACATACACGTATACAAACATCATCTATATATACAGAGTGTCACAGCTAAATGGGACCACCTACTCACCTACCTTACTTAATGCTGTACAAAAAAACCTCTTCAGAACAAAGTTATACTATCCGAATGGGTACATGTAACGATAGAAAGAATTTTTCCAAGGTCATTTCTTCACAAAATGACTTCATCAAGGTCATTGATATTTGTTAAATGGCACCTTATGGTTTTTCTTAGATATTACAGTCGAGCGTGAAAAGACGAATCCAGTAATAACCACACATTTTCGATCATTCAATCTTCAGATATTCATACCCGAAAGATAACATATTTGAAACTTTCAGACATAAATACCTCGAGAACAAATGATCGGAACAGTATGGTCATGGTAGTCGTTGGACTCGTCTTTTTACTCTCTACAAGAGTATCGAAGAAAAAATACATGGTGCCGTTCAAAAACATACTGATGACCTTGAAATTTCGTGGAAAAACTGGCCTAGAGAAAAAATTCTTCCTGCCACTACGCGTGGCCCTTGAGATAGTACAAACTTGTCCTGAAACAATTGTCAATACAACAGAAAATAATGCAGATCTTTAGATGTGGTTCCGTTTATCTGAGACGCCGAGTATAGTATATGTATATCGTAATACACGAACGTAGAATATTACACGTTGACTGAAAGCGACACAGCTAAGGAAGCCTCGTGTTCGACTACGAAGAGAAAAGGAGGGAAACTAAGAACAAAAAGGAAACGGAAAAACAAACGAAAAACCGGTAAGTACGCAATCCATGGAAGAACGCGTTGCGTTTCGGTCGGACAGAGAAAAATAGACAGAGATAGATAGATAGATAGATAGATAGATAGACAGAGAGGAGAGACAGAAAGAAAGTAATAGTAAAAACAGATACGGACAAAATACAATCGCGTATGCGTCTAATCGAGAGATGCATACATTGAGATTACACACGAGAGAGTAACACGTCTACGCGCCGTGTACTTGATTGCTGGTGTGTTGACATTGACAGCGACGTAAACGCACAAGATACGCCGCGACTCGCGACAAAAACGATCTCAGCCGATTCTCCGTGCGAAACTGCGCCGAAAAGCAAGAACGAACTTTTCACCTCGGTGGCTCCGTTTTCGAGCAAATCGAGTTCAAAAATTCCCACGTAGCGCTCGGTTCGCTTTCAGACGCGATTTACTCGGGAACGGTGCGCGGTAGGAGAAAAAGTTGTACTTCGTTTTCGATGCGGTTGTTCATGTAGAATCGCCTAACGTGCTCAGTTTTATTTCTTTTTTTTTGTTTTGGTTAGAGTATTGGAATACCTTGTGCATATCGAGGTACAGAGGGTGGGGCGGATCGAAAGTAGATAAACGTGGGCGTGAAAAAGTGTGATCGAACGAGAAACGGGACAGAGAAGCGAACGAGGATTTTTAGAAATAGATAGATAAAGATAAAGAGACAGAGAAAGACAGACAAATACCAAGAAAGGCGGACAGGGACGGAGTCTCGGGGCGCACAAAGGGACGAAGAAACAAAACACAGTTCTGAACTAGTAGTATGTTCCAATCCGCGAGATAGTAACACCGATCCACACTCTGTAACATGACTCGATCACAGCGTTTTTCGTTTCTTTTTTCGCTGTTGTTTTATTTCGGATCTCTGAGTATTCGTGTACTGGCAGCAGCAGCAGCAGCAGTTAGCAGCGAGCGCAGCACGGTAGCTGGATGTTTGGTAGTTAGTTAGTCGATGTCTTTGTCGTGTTAGGAAGTTAATTGGGCAGTGTCGGTGACCGGGGCTGGTGCGCGATGGGGTGAACGAATTCGATTGATATTTTTACGTTGCAAACTGTTCAACCCTCGTACACCTCTCCGACAGATTTTATACGAGGGGGAAATAGACTTTTGTTTCTTTGTGGACAGATACTTGGAAGTTTCTAGCTAGTCCTCATTTTGTATTTTGAAAATCGTGCTTTAACGAGAACACTGGAATAAGAGACATTTAAAGCTTGAAGACTTGTTTATAATTCTTGGAAAAGAGTGAAACCGATTTTTTCGGTTTTCGAAATTAATTGGTATGGTACATTCAAGCTTTCTGACAGGAATAAGAAAAGAGTCGAGTTGATCGGACGAATAGTTTCTGACATAAAAATTGATAAATAGAGATGATTGTGGAAATGGGTGGAAATACATAGATAAGTGAAAGTAATAGAAACTATTTTGTCAATTAAAAGGATAATATCGTCCACCTGAGTTTATCTGATAACCTGACAGATGCACGAGGGTTCCAGAGACAAAAATCTTAATGGAAAAAAGTGATTTCTCGAGGCCAGAAATTGCAGCCAGCCACGATCGCGGCGAGGTTAGCAGTGTAGGTGGCGAGAACTAGCAGAGTCGTTAGCGATGGTATAAGTAGTATAGTAATAAGTAGTTAGTGATAGTAGGTAGTAAATAGTAGTAGTAATTAGTAGTAGTAGTAATAGTAGTAGTAGTAGTAGTAATAATAGTAGTAGGAGTAGTAGTAATAGTAGTAGGAGTAGTAGTAATAGTAGTAGTAGTAGTAGTATTAGTAAGTAGTAGTAGTAAATAGTAGTAATAGTATTTGTATGGTAGGAGACTGTACAGTGGTAGTTGGCTGTCGCTTTTCTTCGTCAACCACGAGCTCGCAACGTCACGTTTCGAGCATCACCGCTACACAATAAACATAATCGGGCTGTTCCCTGTGACTATATACGCTCCGTGGGGACTGTAAGAGTTACTATGGTTGACTATAGTTCTACGCGGGGGATATATGCTTCTCGGTCGCAACGAGTTCATCGAGCAGGGAGTTGCGTGTTTTTCGATCCAGTGTCGTGCTGGTCTCATTATGGTCGGCGAAGTTTTGGAGAAAAAGAAAAATAGAGAGAGAGAGAGAGAGAGAGAGAGAGAGAGAGAGAGAGAGAGAATAAAGAAAATCGAACTCGACAGGCACGTCGAGAGCCCGAGCCACCGAAAGAGAAAAAGCGTAAAAAGAGAGATCGCCGTTTGATCGAAAATCGAGATCGCGGGCTTCGATCCTCGTGCCTCGCGCGGTGCATACCGGGAGATGCAGCGCCATTAACAACGTCGATTTTTCATCTTCATCCGACCGGGAACGAATCAGCGCGATCCGAGAAGTGAAACAGCAAAAAATTTCGATTACCGGGTTGTAAATATAGCGACTGCGAAGCTCGTTATGCGAATCTACGGTTCAGGGGGGAATTGGTCGACTGCGGGATTTTGTGTGCAGCTGTGAGGAAATTTTTGGTGAGCGGTATTTCAAATTTTGACAAACAGACAATACCGAAAGTCATTTGCCGAACTGGTTCCTTTTTCGCGTGTAAGTTGAACTGGGAATTTAAATTTATTTCTAAACTGTTGGAAGAAATATTAGTGGAGAAATTGGCCTTCGAAATAATAAACTTTTCTGTCAAGAAAATCTTGCGGAAGTTAACCAATATCAGGCTTAGAAGTGACGTCAATTTGAGTAAAGCAACTTTGAAGCAACTTTGTTGCACGAAATCATTTTAATATTTCCAATGAATATTTAATCGCGAGGCAAAGAGATTCATTCGCGTGTAACATGATGCAATAAATAAGTTTCCAGAGAATATAACCAAGCATCTCTTTAATCCGAATTCCTTCAAATCCTTTGAAATCAGGCAAGAGAAAAATTTGTTTGATAAATGGAAATGTATATTCGCATAAAGATTGCCCACACAAGATTAATTAATCTTGATTTGGTGATTAATTAATCCTAGCATTTCGAATGCTTTTTAAAAGGTCGGAATATTTGATGCATCGGTTCTGCCTGTAGCAAAAAATAATTTGAAAATAAATAAAATGTTGTACCTACTTTATAAACATTATTTATACGTTGAATTATACAATATAAAGATTACGGAAACTCTATCGTCTCTATTGAAAATGATTCGATTCTTTAAAAAAGTTCAAAAAATAGAAAATTGTATGTACAGTGCTGCATATTTGATCGTCAGTATGAAAACGAAGTCGAACAAATGCGAGTCATTCCAATTCCTCTCTAAACGGCAAATGAATACTAATTCTAGGTTATCAGTGTTTAATCAGCCGAGCAAACGCAGTCTTGACGATAAATTGTGGACTCAATGTCTTATCGGGCAAATAATTAAAGCTTTATTAAAGAAACACACACTGTAAATTATGAAACCCGAGGAGATAATTCTTTCAAATCGTTTACTGAAAACTTTAAAAATCGATTCACCTTTTATGACCTAATGAATTTACATGTCCGTGACATTGAACAAATGATTCCCCCGAATATCAGTGTACACGCGTACAAGGTGAGTCAACAAGAATTTCCATCTGAAATTACTCATTATCGGACTGCGGAACCAGACTGCAAGGACACTGAAAGAATTCTAGAACGTTGCAAAAGTATCCCTAATTTATTGAAATAATTAAAACAAGGGGCACAAGTTTGCCTTCTACACGTACACCTAGAAAATTTGTATTTTGCACCGCGAACCGCAGTCCACTCGTACATTCAATTCGGAAAAATGGAATGTTAAATCCGTCAAATTCAACTGTTTATAGGCAACAATATTCCAGGTTGAATATTCATTTATTCAATCGGGAAAAATCGAACAAACACGTAAATCGTCGAATGGACTGCAACGTGAAATTCCGAGTCCCCAAATCGTTGGAGCTCTCCATTGAATATCAGATTATTTCAGATGGATGTTTTTATTGGTCCACCGTGTACATCTCGACGGAATCGATCGTCGGGCGATTACTCCGCATCGGATCTGCCCGTTGGAGAGCCGATTCCGTCAACGAGCCGGCGGATAAACGCGAATAAAACGATTGTTCCCGATTCCCCCGGTTCCGCGATGAGAAGGAAAAAACAAATACGCGAGAGAGAGAGAGAGAGAGAGAGAGAGAGAGAGAGAGAGAGAGAGAGACGAAAAGGTCACGAGGTCGCGGTAGAGCGTTCTCGAGATTAGCAAGCGTGGCTAAGCGGTCTATCGATTTCCGGAAGTGCACGGGGTCGGAGCATGTTCCGGAGCACGTCGGACTGTCGAGTCGCGTACACGCGAAATCCTTCCAAGTCCGAGGGAAAATAAGCACACGATACATCGCATCGCTACGACCTTGGACCGTGGACCCGCGGATGGATAAGGAGTTAGGCTAGGCGTGGGCAACGAGCGCTTTTTCCTCCGAGAGGATGCCGAATTTGCCCCTTGGGCTCGCATCTTGGTGCACGTTGTGTCAGAGATCGAGATAGAAGGCTGAAGACAGAAAATGTTCCGTTGTGTCTCGTTGGAACGTGTTTCGAGTGGGCGTGGCCTGGTTGCTCTTGGTGTAGAGAAAGTTCAGATTGTGCCACGGAGGTTAATCTGTGCGTATAACTGTTTCAAAATTGTAGAACAGGCACGATCGTCGTTGGAGATATTAGTAGAATATCGAGTATATAATTTTTTGTTGTATAGATTGTCTCGAGTGGGCGTGGCTAAGTTGTTCGTAATGTATACGGACTCGGGACACTGCTTTCGAGGGCAATGTATATGCATGATTGTTCTAGATTATTGAAAATTGGCTATGAAGTATTTTTTACCTCGATCCTTTATATAGATTGACCCGAGTGGGCGTAGCTTCGTTGTTCTATACGTGGGCGGAGCCAGAGCAATGTTCTATAGGACAACCTCTATGCTTATACCTGTTCTAGACTATAGACTAGACACGACAATGAGAAATAAGGATAAAAAAACTAGCTGTGTAAGATTATCTGTATGAGTCCTTTTCATATAGAGTACCCCCGGTAGGCGTGGCTTTGCTGCATATTACATGAGCGACCAAAGCAATGCCCCACAATCTAATCTACAACCATGTCTGTTCTAGACTCTAGACGGGACATTATCTCTCTCGATCCTCCCATATAGAATGCCTTGAATGGGCGTGGCTTTGCTTCGCCATACGTGAGCGGAACCAAAGCGACGCGCCGTAGGACAATCTACATTTGTTTCGGCCGTAGATTTCAAACCCACAGACCATGAATAAAAACAGAATACTACCTCGATCTTCTTGTACAGAATATCTTGAATAGGCGTGGCTCTGCCACGTCCAAAGTGGGCGTGGCAAAACCAATAACTCGGTCAGTATCACCTGATACCTGTGCCAGCCCCTAGAGAGTCAGAGATAGAAACATAACACTATCGACAGAGGACTACCTCGATCTCTCTGAACAAAGTGTTCCGTACAGACATGTATCCGCATCTTGAAATGAGGGCGGGGCCTAGTGGCCCGTAGAGCTCCTTGCCCATGCCTGGGTGACGGGTATTTGCTCGGACATCGGTGCTCCGAGGGGCGTGGCACAACACAGTCCACTGTACGTGTGTTTTTGTGTGATATGGGTCGGGGGCGGAGGGCGGGGGGCAGAGGCAGGCAGGCGGGGACTAGGGGGTGCATGAAAAAAGGCGGAGAGGGGTTCCCCTTCTTCTGTTCGTTGACTTATATGGCTAAAAAGCGATTCACTCACCTCCCTGGTCATCGAGCGCGACCAGAGTACGGATGCCAGCCTCCTTGCTCTACGACAGACAGAGGCAGCACAACACAGACAACCACCACCAGTGTTAGAGAGTTGTTTTTTTCTCTTTTCTTTTTTTTTTAGTAGTAAGTATATAGTATCAGTAATATTAGTAAGTATATTAGTAGTATATAGTATTACGGTTAGGCAGAGGCGGAGGGTGTGCGGAGAGAAGTTGGTGGAGAGAAGTGGGCTAAGAAGCTATAGTTTCTTTTCTTTTCTTTTTTACTCGAGGTATTTTCCCTTTTTTTTTTTGTTGCCATATATATATAAATATAGTATTTGTTTCACTAAAAAACAGAACGGTTCTAGACATATGGAGAGATATATCGTGACCTGTAATCGTTTTTCTGTTTATGAGGGGGGGTAGGGGCTTTGTAAACGCGTGGTATATAGTTGCGAGAGTGATAGGTTGATTATCATTATGGTCGTATTATACTCTGTGGTTTTCTATATGTATATATATATATGTATAATATATACATATATTCTCT
The DNA here is from genome assembly GCA_028454255.1 of Halictus ligatus. Classification (NCBI taxonomy): domain Eukaryota; kingdom Metazoa; phylum Arthropoda; class Insecta; order Hymenoptera; family Halictidae; genus Halictus; species Halictus ligatus. The sequence goes on along the minus strand of CM052141.1, from coordinate 2,684,411 downwards.
ATTGGTTGTTGTTGATGTTGTTCTCGATGGCGGGTCTGAATGAGACGCTCTCTCGAATATTTCTATACACAGTTATATTATTTATCTGCTGTCTGTTTTGATTTGTTTCCGACTTTATTTATTGTTTATTATAACAGTCGACGCAGATTATCCGGCGCCTGTGTGATGGTGCAGAGACGGCTGGGCGGAGAACAGCCGGACAAGCAACGGGAAAACGTTTGTTATAGTTTTGTTTTGCCACGCGGACTCACGATTTTTGTTTCTTTTTGTTTTCTAGAGACTCGTTGTAGCAAATCTATCTGTTGTAGCTGATTTAATTTGATATATATCTCGGTGTCTGGCGGCAATCTAGGCCTGTCGCTTGTTGTTGCTGTTGTAGTTCTTGATGTTGGCGATGTTGTTGTTGTTGTTGTTGTAGACGTAATAGTATAGTTGTACTTGTAGTAGTAGTAGTAGTAGTAGTACTAGTAGTACTAGTAGTTGTAGTAGTAGAACTAGTAGTTGTACTTGTAGTAGTAGTAGTTGTACTTGTAGTACTAGTAGTTGTTGTAGTAATAGTAGTAGTAGTAGTAGTTGTAGTAGTAGTAGTAGTAGTTACTAGTAGTTGTAGTAGTTGTTGTAGTAGTTTTTGTAGTAGTAGTTGTAGTAGTAGTAGTAGTAGTAGTAGTAATATTAGTAGTTGTAGTAGTAGTAGTTGTTGTTGTTGTAGATAGTAGTAGTACTATAGTAGTAGAAGTTGTAGGAGTAGTTGTTCCTGTTGCTCTGTGACTGTCGTCGCCGTTGTCGTTTTTATTGCTATCAGTAGTAGTAGGAGTAGTAGTAATAGTTGTAGCAGTAGTAGTTATTAGTAATAGTAGTAATAGTAGTAGTAGTAGCAATAGTAGTAGCAGTAGTAGTACTAGTAATAGTAGTAATAGTAATAGTAATAGTAGTAGTAGTAGTAGTAGTAGTAGTAATAGTAGTAGTAGCAGTTGTAGTAGTAGTAGTAGTAGTAGTAGTAGTAGTAGCAGTTGTAGTAGTAGTAGTAATAGTAGTAGTATTAGTACTAGTAGTAGTAGTAGTAGTAGCAGTTGTAGTAGTAGTAGTAATAGTAGTAGTATTAGTACTAGTAGTACTAGTAGTAGTAGTAGTAGTAGAAGTAGAAGTAGTAGTAGCAGCAGCAGCAGTAGTAGTACATAGTAGTATTAGTAGGAGTAGTAGTAACAAGTAATAGTAGTAGTAGTAGTAATAGTATTAGTAATAGTAGCAGTAGAATTGTTCTTCGCTTTTGATTGATCTGTTCGACATCGTGAGAAGCTTGAAAACGCTCGCAGAGGAGAGACAATCGACAATCTCCGGACTCTATTTACACGTTCGTCGATTGCGGTTGTTGTTGTTTCCTACACTGTCTGTAATTACGTACTCTTCCCTATCGATTTTTGTTGTTACTGTTGATGTTGTTTTCTGTTTTCGCTAGAGCGTGGCGAGAGTCGAAAGCGCTCTTTTTTCCCCCGATCGCTCTTTTCTCGATTTTCTGTTTCAATATTTTTTTGGGGCGGTGGGGGGGGTGGAGAGAAACGCCTCGGGGCCTCCTACTCGACAACGCTCGCGACACTCTCCTCGCGTTTTCCTTCGCGGAAAATGCACAAGGAAATGTCGTCGCGAAACGGTGCGAAAGACCGGCCTCGAGGCGCAGAAGAAGAGAGAAGAAGAAAAGAGACAGAAAGTAAAAGAGAGGCGGACAGACAGAGTACACGCTGCTTCGTTGATATGTCTGGGTGTTTGTAGATCCGAGAAGATCGGCAAGGAAGGTCCGCCGCGGTTCATTGTGTTCGGAAGTCTCGCAGAGTACTGAACGGTTACACACAGTTCCGGCGGATGAACGGAAAAGAGGGAAAGTAACGGGCTTGCCGCGGGAAATCGGGCTGGTTCCATGCTTTGCACGTCGTGGATTTTCTTCAAAATTTACTGCGATGTAGTACAGGCAATTTCGAGTGGGGTTTAAGTTATCGTTTTGCCCCCTTCGAATTTGTTTACGAAATATGAACATCTCTTGCCGTAACGATCTTTAACAACACTTTAAGGCTTTCATAAAACCATTTTCTCTCTACTTATCAATTTTTTCTGGGAAACTATTAGTTTGATCGGATTGAATCTCCGCTTATATTGATCCGGAAGTTTCAGTCTATCGGTACGATTTTTCTCGTATCGCAAAAATAATTTTTTATACGAGTAAAATTGTACTTTAAAGTTACACCTAAAGTATACAGGATCGTATTCACATTGTCAAACTATTTCGAATATCTTCGTTATTGACCGTCGAGACTGAACTGAAAAAATTGTTACAATAAACCGAAGCTGTTAGGTTGCCTAACATCGAAAGTTCATATTTTACAAACAAATTGAAAATCTTGAAGGAAATCTCGAAGACGGAAGTATGGTGACCGATCGATTTTCCGCGGCGCGACCCGAGAACGAAAAAACGAGAACAGAAAAGGAAACGGATCCCGGTCCGTGTTGAGTCGCGAGAAACCGGAAGTGGCGTTAACGGGATGTAACGCGGACCGTGAGAGCTTTTCCCGAATATTTCCGAGCTTTCCAAGCTTTCCGAGCCGTTTCTCGAGACTCAAACGGACGAATACCTAAATGAACGCAAAGTAGAACACACGCACACCGAACTGGGGTTTCAAGGAAGAGCTGAAGAGACAGAGAAAAAGATCAAGAGAGAGAGGGAGAGAAAAAGAGTGAGTAAACGGGGGAGAGAGCATGAAGAGAGCGGCGAATGACCGAACGAGAGACCGAGAGAAAAGGAGCAGAGAGCTTTTTCCGACTGGGCAAACACGGGGGCGAGGAGAGAGAGAGAGAGAGAGAGAGAGAGAGAGAGAGAGAGAGAGCCTAATCGTCGGCAAACGATGCTTGTCTTCTTTTTCACCGGCACGCGCAACTTCTGGCTCGAGAGATCTCCGGAGGATCCAGAGGAAGAGAGAATCTCAGAGATAGAGAGTTCACTCTCTCCTCTCTCTGTTCCCGTTCCACGACTCCGTTCAATTCGATTCAAACAAATTTCCAGAAAGAAAGAAAGAACTCGCGGGAAAACAAAATGAGCCGCTGAATAAGATTCGAGCATCGTGTATATCCGGCTCGATGTTAATTAGAGATGGGCGGGCTGCTCTCTCTCTCTCTCTCTCTTTCTCTCTCTCTGTAGATAGAGAGGAGCGAAATTGTAGAGAACCCCGGAACGTCCTCACGGCTCCTTTTCTCGCTCGGTTCCGATAGCGACGCGCCCGACGAAAATGTAATCCGACCCGCGACGACGATTCAAACGCAACTTTCGATTCGATTGCGAGGTTGCTCCACTTTCTGCTACCGCGATTGCCACTCGCGCGAGGGGCTCGAGTGCCAACGGTGGAGTATACAGGGTGAGTTGCCTGACCTGATCGATTTAAAGTGTGGGTGCAACCAGGTTCTTTTAATTACGCGCGGCTCTGAGAGTTGGTGCAGAAAATTACAGCTTATTCTAGTCTTCCTGTTGCTGCCCTTTTCACACATATGTTCTCAAGTCAGACAAAAATTAAAAGAGTGTGTCGGTAGACTTTTTGGTATATTGTCCGAACAAGTGTAGTGTGTGTATTTTTTGTTTAAAGTGGCTTTGAGAGGTGTTGGAGAGGATTGTAGTACATTATTCTCTTTAGTTGCTTTTTTGTGTTACTACGTGCTTCGTTTCTTAATAACTCACCCTGTATACAAATACGCCATATTTGAGAGTGGAACAATAGGAAACTGAAGTCGGAGGACGAGAGTAAAATACAGGATTGTAGAAAAGAGGAATTATTATCACGAGAAAGGGAAGATCATGAGAAACACGTGTAATGGAGATAGTGTAAATAAAATATGGAGGACTGGAAACAGCAAATTTGACGGTTCGGGAAATACTAACAGAAAGAAGGTCAGGGGTCGTGGAGGAATGGCAGAGAGGTATAATATCGTATACCGTTTGTGGCATTTGAAAACCGTATAAATAGATTGCGGATTTTTATGCGCATACAAATTCGTATGAATCTATTCGTAAGAATTGCGAGGTGAAGTACGTTCCCTTTCTTTGCAGAGGTTATTCCACCGAAAACGTATCGATCTCACTCAATTGTTCCGAATATTAACCAATTTTTACTCATTTTTAATAATAAAAATTTGTATCTTCCTTTAATAATTTCAACGAGCAAGAAAACAGAGATTCTTGATAGATTCTTTGCGATTCTTCGAGATTCTTATAAAGATTTTTGGAATTTTTCAAATTTCACCAACGCAACTCTCTCCGTAGATGCATAAAATCCGCAGTCTACTGATCAACTGGTAAATGACGCGCGTCGATCGTCATCAACCGCGTCGAATCACACTATTCTCGGGTTATAACGATCCCAAAAAATTAGAAAAAAATTAGAGAAAACCAACTAGAGATTTACGAATGACGTGAGACAGAACGCGACGAAGGTGGACACTGAAAGAGGGGATGATAGAAATATAGAAACAGAGACAGATAGACGGATAGATAGACAGTGACAGACAGATAGAAACAGAGACAAGGGGTTATGATACGCGAGGGGTGTCACGATGCATTGGCGAGAGAGTCTGTGAGGAGCGAATGCAGAGCTCGTCCCTGTGCGTGCAAGCGGCCCCGATCATTCCCTAGATCGTTTGCGTTAGATCCGAGAGAGATCTGGAGGAGAGAGACTGTTCAAGGTTCGAGCGGGCTTTGCTCTCACTTCGAGATCGTAAATCCCTTGTGAGCTTGTGTTTCTTTTTTTTTTTTTCTGTGAGTGGTGGGTGAATGTTTTGTGCAGATAGGTGGGCAGATAGATAGATAGATAGATTGATAGACAGACAGACAGACAGACAGACAGACAGGTAGATAGACAGGCAGACTGACAGACAGACAGGCAGACTGACAGACAGACAGGCAGACTGACAGACAGACAGACGGACAGACAGACGGACAGACGGATGGACGGACGGATAAACGGACAAACAGGCGGATAAACGGACAAACAGGCGGATAAACGGACAAACAGGCGGATAAACGGACAAACAGGCGGATAAACGGACAACAGGCGGATAAACGGACAAACAGACGGATAGACGGACAAACGGACAAACAGACGGATAGACGGACAAACAGACGGACAGACGGA